>OZ012644.1:16786679-17280992 GCA_963942575.1 Priocnemis perturbator | reverse complement strand
GCCGCCGCCGCCGCACTGATTGCGTGAGACGCGTGTGCGATCGGCGTGTGCGTCCGCGTCTATCGGCACAGAAGAGACGTGGTGAGGCCAACTGCTCGGTGCACGGCCCGACGCTGTACTGGACCGAGTGAGGTGAAACGGACGGAGAGCAAGACAGAGAGAGAGAGAAACGCAGGACGAGGGAGGACTGAGGCATAGAAGGAGAGCATTTCGCGGGCATGTAAGGGACGAGTAGCGCGGGGGGCGAAGGATGGAGGGAGAGAGAGTGAGAGAGAGAGGGGGGGGGCCGAAGTACAGCGAAAGGGAGGAAAGGGTGAGCAGACAGAATGAGTGTAGAGTGTAGAGTGCGAGTGCGGGGGAGAAGGACGAAGGGTGCGAGGGAGAGGGTGGCGAATGAGAGGAGTGCAGAGAGTATGAGGAGGGGTGAGAGAGAGAGAGAGAGAGAGAGAGAGTGAGTGGATGCTGCGGATACGAGGCAGAAACTGACTCTGTCTCCCTCTCGCTTCGCCGCAGCGCGTCGCGGCGCATTTCATCCCCCTTTCGAGCCCCGAGCGAGCCACCCCCGCCCACCCCCGCGCCAACCCCCACCGCCAGCAGCAGACGCGCCGTCCCCCGCGAAAGCCCCGCGGAACCCCCTGCGCCTAACCCCCGGCTCTATGTCGCAATGTATCTGCAGTCGGAAGCAGAGACCCCGCCGTGCCTTCGAGACGCTCGGCCGAGAGGCTTGCAGCGCCGGAACTTTTTCTTTCCGCGTAACGCGTCCTCCTCGCTTGCAGTAATCATCCTTCCACGATTATTATCCGCCTACCCAAAACCCACTCCACCCGACCCATCACGAATCTTTGCCCGCTTCGTGGCCCGGACACTTTTCCTCGAAAGAGACTGTGTGCTTCACATCGAGGCTTCTCTTCTTCGTTCATTCGTTCGTTCGTTCACTTAGAATTTCAGACGTGTGCGCGCTGTCGGACGCATGTCGAGGATTTTATTGGAAGCGATGGATTGGAGGATGGCGTTTGGAATGGCGGGGAATGAATGTTAATTTTAGGGCCGTTGTTGTATGGATATCGTATAAGTTGGAGCGGTTTGGCAATTCGCGATTACGGTCCTGATGTTTCAGGTGGGGCTCGTTTTTGGATGTATAGATTCGAGGGAACATCCGGTCTATCGATCGACGTTTCAATAACTTATATGTATCAATTATTTAGAGGTATAATTGAGGCGTTCAATTTCCGGTGATTTCTACGTCAGTTTCGGTGAGGATGATCGATTGAACGCTAACCTGAAGTACGTCTGCATTGATGCGCCAAAAACGGCATGAGATATGGTATATTTTTGTAAATATATAATGTACATTCTTGTGATGTAAAAGATTAGTCGGTGTCAAAGCACATGGTGGTCTTGGGAGACTCGATTGACCCTGAAAGTTAAAATTTTGGAATATTGTAATAAGTCCCACGCCTCTCTCTGGTTAGAAAACAGATAATCGTATCGCTCGCAGGACAGGCTGTAACCTTTTATTGTGACGAAAAGTAACATATTTTGTATTGTCCAAAAAAGCTTCCCAGCTTGTAGAGACATTAAATGCTCAGCCCACGAAGCACATTGCGATAGGAGTTTGTAACTAGACCAACTACGGTTAACATTAGTTTTCCACTGTAAAATGCTCACACAGCATGATACTCCGTAAATACGAGTATAAAAGAACATCACATGCGCTCAATGATGTTTTAATGCGAAGAAAGTTTTGTATTTTGTCTGCAGAACCTTACAGGGTCAATACCTGAATAATAAAGTCAAAATAACTAAAGATTCAACATTAGGTATTTGACAATATGTTCGTATAGTAAAGAGTGCGTTTCGTTTTATGCAAGGAGCTCGCGGTTCGCGGAGATACTAAACGTCCAACAGAGGTTGTAAACGAAAGGTTATATTGTGTCCGGCTCAGGTTAATGCACGTCCCGGGATGTGGAAGAAAATTTCAGCTGAACGAGTACGGAGGGGTCACAGCTGAAAAGGGAGCTTTCCTGGAGGACTCGTGGAAAAATTGATCACTCACAGTACGTATGTATATATGTATAGAGAGGCTTTCCAGACGTGGCACGCTTTCCACTGCCATGTTGGCGATCATTTTCTGCCTACCCTTTTATGACTCCGTCACAGGAATATAATTCAAAGCCCTATGTACTCTGTACTCCTACCTAGTGCCGTTGCAATTTCATGTCGGACATTTCTTGACATTCCGGTGCAAAAAAAGCGTTTGACCCATACACGATACTGAATCCTTTCCAACGTATCACCGTTTCCGTCAACTCGACGTAGAACAAATTTGCAGCATCAACTGCACTCCTTCGTAAAGACAGATTTTTATATTAAACGGGGTAAAAAAAAAACATTGACTGACAACTGAACGAAAGCAGACATTTTCATGTACAACACGTTTGCGGTTTTGTTTTCTTACGTGGAAAAATGTGGCGCGTTCAATGCATTTCGCTCATTTTTCTTTCTACTCGCACTCTTTGCGTTTAGCTTTTGTTCGGCGAGAGCAGAAGGATATTCGAGTCGGACGACTCTGACGTGTTTCCCAGTACATATATCGACTTTCGACGCTGCATTTTCGCGTGCACATTCCTCATCATCGAGAGATGATCTTACAATTAATTCAAAAGCGAATCGCGAGATTGATCGTCCCAATGATTAATTGTGCCGATGGTTACGAAAGGTGTTAAAGTAAAAAAATCTAGGAAAGAAAATTTGTCACTTGTTCTCTATTGCATCGATTCGTATCACAGAACGACTATAAAAAATCAATAGTTTTAATATTTTGCACTTACAATTATGCCACATTCATATTCACCGGGACAATTAACAAAATCGAACGTTATATTCAACGATCGTTTTCGAATATCATAAAAACTTCAACCCGCACGTCTGACGCCCGTTACAAGATACGTACTCTCGTCGCAAGTCATCACTTGATTCAACCACCGCCGCCTCGTCAATCTGAAAAATCGCGCTCACTTTTCGTAAAAATTACCCTGAACGGAATGAAGTCAACGATCTGACAGTAGACATATCAAAAAGCGAGAGCGTCGCGTTAAACGAGCGACAAGATGCGGTTGAGAAATATCTCTCGCCGTTCCTCTGAATGCCTTCTTCAAGCATTTTTCCCTTGCGAAGAAAGGGGGAAAAAATGTGCGGAAAAACGAGGAGTGGATGGCACATCTCGGCTTCTCTCTCTCTCTCTTTCTCTCTCTCTCTCTCCACCTTCTCGCTCTCGGCGCCTCTGAGAGGCAGAAAAGTCTTTGAACAAATTCTTCGGCCTCCTGTGACGGAGCGTCAACGGGGTTGAAGGCGCGCTTAAAGAGGGCCAACCGAGAAAGAGTGGCCGTATTTAGTACATTGTTGACCGGCCGTTACGCCGAGGCCTCTCGCTCGCCCGGCTCAGCATGCATGTGCAACCCCGAATGCACATTATTTCATTAAAATTGCACCTTACGCGTCTACGGAATTTCCGGCGGTGTGCTTAACCACGACGATCGATGGCGACCCGCGTGCTCCGAGGCGTGAATTTAAGTTGATTTAAGTCGACGCGAGATCATTATCTCGGGACCGCGTCCAATAAATAAGAGCACCTATCTACCTTTATAATCACTGAATAGCGATCAGCGGTTATTAAAGAAGAAACATAGATTTTAATCGTCCGATGTCGATCAAACGATTGTGAGAAAGCAAATGACGGTTTCGACGAAATGGCAACGATTATCCACGGGAAATAAAATTTAAGCACGGCTATCGCGGGTTCGCCATTGTTAGACGGTTCCGCATTAATGAAGGGCAGAATTTATGCTCGAACACGGCTGTTCGGACGTTCGAGGAAGCGAAAAGCGAAGCGAGGGGGGAACTTAGCGGACGGACGGCAGCATTTGCTGCGAGGCAATAGAAACGTCAAGGATAACTTTGACAATACTGTACAGAGACAGTGATTTCGTCGAGGAAACCGGCAATGAACAAGGCCATAAATCGGTCGGGTGGCAATTCGCCTTTATAGCTGGACGAATCTGAGCATCCACCCAAATTGGCCTCGCTACCCAGTATATCGCCGATGAGAGAGCCGCTTGCAGTTGCAGGTCGAGATAATTGAAAGAAACATATTGCGCTGCTCCTCGGCAGGAGCATCATTGGTCGATTGCACTTTCTCTCACGGTCGAGTGTCTGTTTTACGCCTGCACGACGTGAGATGCAGTGTCTGACTTTAATATTCGCCGAGATTTAGGTGAACTTTCGGATTTTACGTACTCGTCGTGTCGTGCACGAAAAATGTAGTTTAACGGGGTCAAATGAAATTTGGACTCCCACGGATTTCATCTTATTTTTGTCTGATCATTATTCAAAATATACAATTATTGTTCTCATCAATTTCTACTGCCACACGATCACAACCAACGTGCCCGTTGGCGCAAATCATGGCTCCTACTTCTCTTTATTGTTCTTCATCGGCACGGAAAGAGAAGTCATTAGATAAGCGACTTGTAACGTTGAACAAGCGGTCGGCCAACTGTGATATCTCCTTTCGTCCTATCACAATCGGCACGTAGTATGCGCAACGTCAATACGGAATGCCGACGATTCCGTCGCTTCTGTCCACCGAACCGTGGCAAATTTTCTAAGTGGCAGAAAGACCTGGCTCTCCAACACCGGAGCAAGCTCTTCGTCCCAACAATATTTTGGCAGCTGCGGCGAGCGAAATTGCACGCGTTTCGGGCAAGCCAAGTTGATCGGGACTCTCGTTCGTCCTCCCCCTCTTCATTTGCCTTGGTCGCGTCGTTTTGTTTCAGGGCACATTCAATTCTGCGCCGGCAGGAAAAAAACGTCAACGGCTGATTGAAGAGTTTCGCTGAAAGACGGAATTAAGTACGGCCGACCGGTTGGGAAGAACGCGACAGCGAGGCTAAAAGCTTCGATGAAAATCCCCGGCGAGGGGGTGGAAGATTTATTGTGCATATAAATTGAGATGGGAGAAAATTCCGACTTAATAATCATTAACCGTCCGCAGGCAGCTTGGCCGAGGTCTTGCACTTTACGTAAACGGAATATTGTCGCTCGAAGCCTGCAATTGTTTCACAGAGCTATGCATATTGAGACGTTAGCTTGAGCGTTACCTTTTCTTTCGGATTTACGGATTTTTACGACACTGTCCACTTCCATATTAATTGCCCCATCGCCGACCGAGGTGGAGCAACGATTTCGAGCGTGTTCCATGTTCCATCTCGCGGACGAATAAAGCGGCGTCAAAGTAGGTGGACTTTGAGGTACAAGTCTCTTCTTTTAATTCCGTGAAACCACTGTTCGTCGGTAGACGTGACGGAAATAGTTTCACGTCGAGAGAGGTCGCGGAGAATATTTCACGTATCTTCATGACGTTCGTCTCCCCGTAAACGAATACGTACAATCACATTACTGTTCAGAGAATTTCGACTCTTAACCCTAACGAACTTCGACTTTTAAATTAACATTTATCGCGGTGCGCCTGCCTAAAATAGAATTTCAGTAAAAAAGAGACTTGAAGATGGTAGACGACACGTCATTGATATTCGAGGTCTTTGCCTCGACGTTCAAATAGAATGGCGTTAGAAACAGTGACGGTTGGAAAATAAACGGGTGTATACATTAGCCTAAGGCTAAAACGAGATCTCGCATTGAAGAAAGAGTTCGCGCGAGCAGGTCGGAGGAATCGTTGGCATTGGTCGACATTAATATTCCCGTCACAGAACGGGAGGGCACGGTTGCGCACCGTTATCGGGCGTCGCATTGTCTCGATGACTCGTTTGCAATTTTTCTTACGCGCGTGTCTTTTTAACCGATTTCGAAAAAAAGGAGGTTTTCTATGCGACATGTATATTGTTTTATTTTATTTTTTTAATGTACGCTCATAACTCGCGAAAGGTTGGACCAATCTTGATAATTCTTGGTTTATATGAAAAGAAATGTTCCCTGAGTGGTTATAATGTAATGAGATGAATCACCATCCGTGTATGACATTGTAAATCATACCCAATGTTCGCGAACAAACATCGTCTCGCGCTGCCTTATCAGGTTCGTTCGATATTCGGTGTGCTACGACGAATAACACGACACGTGTATACACTATGCCGACATGGCAGACTTAGGAAAAGCAATATTTGCAACCGGCACGACCGGTCTCTCGATTCGGTCGGTTACGTGTGCCTTCAGAGGCAACCGGAATGTCGTTTTCTGCGACAACAAAGTTTGTTTGCACTGGCATCTTGAAATGCACCTGGAACGTATCGATTACGCGTCCCTTCCAACATAATGACTGCTGGAAGGATCAATAGACACCTGCATCGTAGAAGCTTCATTCATTCCAAGGGTCCCACCTATGCGCAATATTAAAGACGAATCTGTAAAAATGCTCTGTATACGCGCATCGGCGAAAGTTGCGGCTAGAAGTTGGATCTCGCTTCGTAAGAATTTCAAGGAACGGCGAGAGATATTAAAGCGTTATCTCGGCGGAGGGCGGATTTAGAGGCACGGGGTGAGAAAGTCCAGTATTTGAGATGAAAGAAATCTGAGAAAAGGAAGCTCCGGGTATACCGGAAGGGTCGGGATAGACGTGCACTGGCGGTGGCGAACGTGCCTTCGCTCGAGAATCTTTGCCGCGCACGGTCTTCAAGAGTAAATCAATCTCCGAGCAAATAGCCACGGCTTGTTTCGTCGCCGCCCTCCTGGCTTCGCTGATCGGCTGCAAGTTCATCGCTGGCCGATAAGACGTCTCGTGATTTCGACGATTCACAGCTTCCGCGGAAACTAGTCATTTCAACGATCGACTCGGCGTTCTGGTCGATATACGGCATTGTCTATCGTACGCTTCGAGTTTCATTACTCGCTGACGATTGAAACTCTGGAACGAGTAAGAATGTATCTTGGGGATAAACTGTTCGGTCGTTCGACTGGCCAAACGCCCTTCATTATTTCGACGATTTAGTTCTGCTCGAAGAATGATAATGTCCAATATTCTGCCCGAACGTTCAACACGTTCCTCGGCCGTTGCAATTTTTAGAGTACATTATTTAATCGTCCAAACGATGATCGCATCTCAAGTGAGAAGCCTCGCGAGCTGTCCTCGATGAACTGATAATCCGAGAAGCAAATTAACCGGCAAGATAATTGGCAGCGAGTAAAACAGACGGTGAGAGGCGATTAGGATCATTAATTAGTGCAAGTTTGCTGTTTATCGATAAAACGATTCGATACTCGGATCCACATGTGCGGACGAAAGAAGCTCCGTAACAAAGGTGCTCAACCGTGCGACGTGTGCCAGCGCAGCGCGATTTAGCAGCAGATACCTCATCTAATATTGAGCATAACTTTAGCACACGGTCGCGTTATCAAGAGACCTTTCATAACGTCGCACGTTCTCGCGGGGCGTAGATAAAATTCAAATCAGAAATTCCGACGTTCATTATCAAACACTCGACCCGTACCTTGAGCGAAGATACTCGTACACGGCCGACGAAAGGGAACACTTGACACGGACATTAGAAAACATCCTCGAGAAGTGCGGCGATAATTAAAGTTGCGGATTCCCCGATAGCGAAAATCCAGCGAGTCGACTGATTGCCATCGTCAGTCGATAGGAGAGCTCTTTATTCGCGTAGCGACATGCTCAATAAACGAAAGAAATTGTCGCTCGGCACTCCGCCTCTTGCGACTTCTCTAGTGCCCACAGCTGACTCGCGATAAGACGAGCAAAGAAACGGTTTATCGGCGCGCACAGCATCATCGACGGTCGACTGTCGTATCAGCTGTGTAATCGAGACGATCAGGCGGGATCTAATTTGTAGTGGCTGTTCCTGCCTCGTTCGGCTTAGCACATTTCTTTTTTATTGGGATAGGAGCGGCAGCGCGCCGGGCGTAAAGATAATCGCGCGCCCCGCTAATTCGCAGGCGGAAATGCATACGTAATTGTGTGAAGACTCGTTTGTTTTCCGCATAACGTATTTTAATCTTAACATTGCGTACACACGATTTACATACTTATCGTTACGATCGTTATTCTCAGCGCGCCGACGCGGCGTACAGCTCGACTTTGGTCTCGAATCCTCACCATACCGATTCTCGATCCGATCGAGGATCAATAATGTGTCGCAGGCGTCGACGCGCTTCTAGAGAAGTAAATAATAATTACATAATGTCTCATAATAACATACTCTGTCTTTCGTAAATGCTAATCCCGAGCGTGTGCAGCTCGGGCAACGTAAAATACTTCGTAACAGCTTGTATACGTGATATATTATAAATGTGAGTCTGTTAGTGATATACGTCTAGGAACACTAGGAACGGATTTTCACGTTTGAGCAACATCTTACGAGACTAAAAAACAAGCGTCGCACATCTTGATAACGGTAAAAAATATACACTATGCTCGTGAACCGACACGTACATGCACGTATAAAATATACACTCACGTTCTCTCGGTAAAAGACTATGTTATAAAAATATCCGTATATATGCGTATATATACAAACAGACAGACACAAACAGGTATATATCTATATATATATACACATATAGTTTTATATACATACTCAAACGGTATAAATAACGGTTTACAGCACCTAGAATGCACGATCCGCTGTTTGAGATTACATGTACATAATTACATGCCGCGCGCTTTGCATTTCGTTAAGTGTTGCAGAAATCTAATCGCGCGCCCGCTCTCTGGTAATTAGAATAAACGTTCAAAATGTACACGTGGGGCCTACGCGATGTAATATCGAATTCGTATGTGTAAACATTAAACCTACGTGATGCATGCTTTTGTATGGCAGTTCAACAGCGGTTTACGATAATCGTCGTGGCTCCGGAGGCATCGAAAAATGTACACGCATATATATACTCGACGCGCCCGCGCTCACGCTGAAAAACGATCAAATTTCGCATCTGACACGGTGCCGATCGACTAAACGTATCGTCGCGTAACAAGTCTGGAGCCTATGCTAAAATATTTAAAGTATCAAACGCTGCACAGCATACACTTGGTAATATACAAACTCTATATCGTAAGACAATGTTCCCCATATGATACAGACGTCGCGCAGTGCGAGGCCACTTATATAAAATGGATATCTTCATATATTACAAGGCCGCGTACAAAGGATCGCGGACTTTTAAGGCGAGCGCGGCCGCACCGTCGGAAAATGAAACAGCGTAGAGTAGAAGAACGCGTACACGCCAGCCGCGCGGCAGGCGCGCAAAAAAAATTGCACTATCTACCCCTTTTCTATCCCGCCCTCGCCCCCGCTTCAAGATCCGTGGGACGAGGGAATCACACTGTGGAAGGCACGTCGTCTCGTTCTACGCGTTCGCGTATAAACAGGTGCCCGCGCGCGAGGATTCTTATCTCGAGGCAAGTCCGCACGGACCCGGTGCGCTGGGGCGAAATTTGAGGTCTATCGGCGAGGCCAGATATTGAGAAACTTCCGCCAACCACCGTTGTGACGCGTTCCTCGTGTATTTGGTGACGAGCGTAGATGGAGTAAATTATAAGTATCACATGTAATGACTTACCCCCGCACTAATGCTATGCGGACTTGTCGCGAGGCTCACGTCGCGTGCGAGCGCTCTATGGAAGCACACTGGTGTGTTACTTTTACGTACATATTCTTAAAATCACTCTCGCTCCGACGTCTCTCTCGCCGGATGAGTCGAGAATTTTGGCCGGTTCGGTTTCCAGGCGATTAATCGGTTGGTTCGCCGCTCGATTAAGGCACGCACATGCCGAGTGAAGCCTCGCTCCCGCCTCGTCTGGATCAAGTCGAGTCGAGTCGATAAAGTTTCGAGCGTTCGCGTCCGAATGAGTCGCGTCGGCGAAGGAACGGATAGTTTGCTCGGTAAACTTTCCGCCGTCACCTACGCCATTTTCCACGGCTTCGCTTATCAAGCCTTCAACATTGTTATCGTTGCGTGCACGAGCGCCACGATTGATTCGGTATCGGTGCGCTTACCCTTTCGTTAAACATTGTCCGCTTTCATCGCGACGCGTTGAAAAGTCCCCCGCGACAACACGAGAGTTGTTATGTCTTCGTTACTTCTGTAGGAAGCGATACCGTCTGTATACGCGAACGGTTCAAATGCTCTACCGGCGTCGGAGTTTTGCTTTTTTTTTTTTTTCATGTTGAGTCGCTCGAACACTTTCGTCGATTCGACTTGACCAAACGGGAGACGAAGCACTCGCCTCACTGATCCTTCGATTTGCGCGTCCGGCATAAATTACAACGAATTTTCGCGGATAGACGATTAACATATGTACAAAGGCACAACGCGCGATGGCGAGCATGGAATGGGCCTGGGAATGAGCCGGAGCCCCTCTCTCTCTCATCTCAATGTCTCCGCTTCTTCAGCCTCTCCCGAGTCAAGACTTACACACCGGCTGAGCGACTTTTCCATCCCTGCGCCTCTCCCAATCGTTGACCCTCTTCAGGGGGTAGCAGATTATCGCCGAGAGAAGCATCAAACTGCCCGACAGGTAGAACGAAGCGTCGTAGCTTCCGGTCGCGTCCATGAAGGCACCTTGAATCGGGAACAGGATTGTAGTAAAGATACTATCGCTCGGCGTGTCATGAACGGATTATAAAGAAATATGTTTATGCGGGAAAATACGCACGATGTTGTTAATGGCGAGAATTTTACGGTAACGGTCGGTTTACGCTTCATCAGTGATTGACTCTATTATAAATCGTAACACGTCAGCAAAGTGGCACTCTTTATTGTTAGTGAGCGAACGAGTGCGGAGTTATTTATTTTTCGACAAACGAGACGTTATGTGACGTTGTTTTTGCTTTATATGCACGACCTTGTTTTTCACGCACTCGGATGTAGCATGAATTATGGAATGGTCTGTGTACAGTGAAGAGTGTCCTGATATGAAAAATTATTAAGCCAATTTTATGGCCGACCAGATTCCCGATAGTACGACCAACAATAGTACGTACGTTCACTGTTTTTCGTTGTACGTTCCCCCCACCCATCGTGCATATGTAAATACTTAATCGCTGTGCGTTTAGTTTTTTGTAACGCCGAGAAAATGATGTGCAATTTACGGCCGTCCATTCAGTTTTACTACGCTGCACTGTTGGCGCACAGCCGACAATAATTGCAACATTTTTACTGACTGAGTAATACATCGCGTAATATCGAGAAGTGTCCATACGCCATTGTTCGATTTTGTGATCGCTTCATGTCAAACATTGTGTGGAATTGATGAAAATGAAATTTCTAAAACACCTGTCGTCACTACAAAGCCTGAAATTTAGGAACGACTTATCTTGACGGCCGAAAATGATGCACGTGCAAAATTATTCGGCCGTATGTTTTAACGATAACGCCGCAAAGTTGGCGGATAAAATTTACAAGACACGTGAGCCGCGACAGCGTGCGGAATAATGCACGTTCAGGGATAGTCGCGCAGGATTTATAAGGCTTGTAACTTCTTGCGATAAGACGGGCCAATTATCGCGCGAAATTTGGCAAACCCGCGTTGCATTTCGTCGCATCGCATGAAATAATACGTCCCTAGGCAACCGTTACTGGTGAAATTGATAAACCTGTTCATGCATAAAAACAAATTGCCGAAACAAACCATCCGAACAAGTGGGACGATAAAGCCGAATTCTGACAATTATTGAATACAGTGGGGAGTCAAAAATAATTTTCCAATTCCGATGCGTCCCAAAGTCTAACAGAAGTTTTAACAGAAACAACGTTGGCAGTACGTATTTTTTCCGTGCGAACAAGGCGATAGCATTTTTGTACACTTCAAATCATAGCTATAACTTACTAACGAACAAGCGCTAATACAAAGTGACGTAAAACGTGTTCAGAAATTGTCGTATGTTTTGTAAACGGCTCTTGTTCGCGACAAATGAGAGCGCGATGCGAGTGCAATCGTGCGCCGACAATGGTATATGCGGTTACATATTTCTGTCCCGCGACACGCGCACGCTTTTTCTCATTTTCTTTTTGTCGCACGCGTCGCGGTGGACGTACTCGACCGGCGTACTCGCGAAATGATCGATAGTTTCTAATCACCTGCTAGAGGCGCGCCTACGGCCGCTGCCACGCCTTGAAACAGAAGGAGCAATCCGAAAGCGTTCGTCAGCTTCTCCAGCCCCAGGAGGTCTACCACGAGGATCGATCTCAAAGAGGCGAACACCGCTGTGGAGGAGAAATTCAGCGGGTGATAAAACGCAGAAATACATAGACCTGGTATATATGTAAAGGAGAGGAAGGAGTGGCCTCAAAATAGCCCACTGAAATACTCAATGCATACTTGATCGGTATTGAATGAAAATGCGAGCATTTTTCGAAGAAACTTCTTCTGCTCGACTATTTAAGAAGTAAAATTGATTACGGGAGACGAGACTTTCGAAAGGATGGTCGACGGAATATGCGTTGTTGATGTTTGATCTTTGTTGAAAGTTTGAATTTTACGCGGAGGAGTTGTAGATTGTAGATTCGAAGCTGGAAGTGAGGAAGCTCGTGGACTGTGAACGATTTGAAATGAATGCGTTATACTTACATATACTGAGTCCGAAGCTGGCCGCATAGAAGAACTGATAGGCCTCGGTGAGGAATATACCGGAGCACATCGTGAGTATACCGCCCAGGCTAATGAATACGTTGTTCACCATCAAGGCGTCGACTCCTGGCATGCTGCTGGCCAGGCCGCAAACAACACGACCGATCGTATTCCCGATACCGATCACAGAAACGAGGAACATCGCCGTTGACTGATCGATACTAGCCATCATGGCGCGATCTGTCGTAGTTGAAAAATGACCTCGTTACAAGTTTCACATCAAGCACACTCATTTCTAAGACAAACTTCTCGAAACCTGTGCGCTTCCCATGTCACGAAACTTAGTTGTTAAATATCGTCTTTGCTTTAACATAAAAAATGGATCGTTCATCTGTTTCGATATGTACCGTCTTTCACATCGAACAAACTCGACTTAGGGCCGGTTTCACCAACGACGAATAAGTGGTTATTCGTAGAATAAAGTTATTTGTCGGTTAAAATCGATGTTTTTCGTTTCACCAACTGCAGTTAGCGCTTATTCGACAAAATTATTGGTCTCGACAGTCTCATTAACTGACAAATAAATTTTATTGGCCGAATAACTATTTAGAGATTTATCAGTCGTTGGTGAAACCGGGCCAAAAAGCTTAAAACCCAAATTCCTCGAGTCTGGCCGATTGACGACAATTCGGTCGTCAACGAAGATAAACGCTGGTCGACCTTCCGCCGGCGAGATTCAACGGTTCGATAAAGAAACGACTGCGAGTGTGGCAATGATAAAGATTAAACGCGTCCTTCGCTCCCGCCGCGCGTGCTCAGCGGATTTCAATTTGCGCGGCGGCGCTGGATCGGCGATCAGTTTAAGGATCGATCTCCGTACCTGGGACGTACATGAACGGCGTGTAGAATCCCATCATCGTCAGTCCGCCCGATATTGCCAGAATGAGGAAGGTCGGGCTCTTGAGGAGGCTGAGATCAAGCATCGTGCTCAGAATTCGGCGCACGCTCTCCGGGCACAGGTAGCAAGTTCCGCTCTTCTCTTCCGCCACGTCAGTTGCCGTTGGCAAACGCGTGACCGACATGTGGTAGCCGACGGACGATTGCTGCGGAAAACAATTGTTGCCTCGTAAATCCTGTCCCGCCCTCGCCGAATGGAATTCGGCTTCGTCGAGACAAGCGCGATTCGGCCGCTTGCAACGCGCGGCTCGCCGCATCATATGTGTAAGGGCTCAAACTCGCCAACGGCCACGAGGTTTTCGCGGAATTTTGCACGGTCGACCGGCAGACTTCACGAGTGATTGAATAAAATGCTTTGTTCGAAGAAAATCAAGGGAACTTGGAAGGGCGGTCAATCTCGTGGACCGTTTCTGCGTGAGCAACAACTACTGTGCGCGTACGATCGACGTGTGGGCCGTTCAGTGACACGCGATGGAAATCGAGAAGGGACGGACGAGGAAGTGAAGTTTCTGCGAGTTCCGCCGACGAGTATTAAGATATTCCATTGGCGGCCAGGGAGTTACTCATCAAGGAATCACGCTCTGGGCCGGGAACTCGGAAGTAACGTTAAGTACCGCAGGCAAGGAAATTCAGTGGAGCCTTCGGCCTGCTCGACCTAACCGACTGACTCACCTGCGACTTGTAATGCGGAAGTCTGTTCAAGGAGCCACCGTAGAAGATGTCGTCCCTGTAGAATGGCCTCTGCGGGTCCTTGGCAGGCTGATTTCGCTTGTTGCACGCCCTCAGAGATTTCTGGCTGCTGTCCGAGTCAGCGCGGAGTCGTCTGCCGCTAATGGTGTGTCGGCGGACCTGCCAAAAAATGTCGCGAACGCATATTAACACGATCTCGTCGATTGCAATTAAACATCCCGCCCTCGTGCACTTTCAACGACCCCAGTGCACACGGCCCTAACACGACACGTGTATTCCTGTTACATCATATTTCAGCTGGTCAATGATGAATTCCCATTTTGATTTACGGATTGTCGGGTCTCTAATCAATAACGGTGTCCGATCGTACGATCAAATTTCTCCTCAATTACCCTATCGTCATTACTGTCTGAAACAAGCGCTATTTCTAGCTCGAACGTGAACTATTTTCAATTCTGCGACCCTTCGGTGTTCTCCCGCAGGTCACAGATCGAGCGCGTCGTGACAATCTCGTCGACACTTTGTAGGCTTTGTATCGCTGAACTTGTTGACTGAAGGAAAGGCGCCAGCCTTGCCCGTAGGCAGATAACCCTTGATCGATGTCGCGTATCAGCACCGAATTCAATTTAATTCCCACCGATGTCCGTTCAAACCGATCTATCGATCTACTACAAGCCATCGTCGGCCGCGCACTCGTGCTCTTCCCGCACGATCATCGATTAATTAGATAACATTCGTTTGAACGCGAACGTTCACACGTCCGCGTTCTTCCACCGCAGCACAAGAAATCAATCGACGTTAACGCGCAACCTCAGTGAATCATCGAAATTCCAAGATCGCAAATAATTCGTCCGTGGGAATTGTCACGTTGAGACACGAAATTCCTTCTTCAATGAAACGATTCACTATGAATGTAATTTAACAATTGTCTTAACATATCTACATCCCCCGTTTTCGATTGTTAAAAATGCGATAGTTGCATACAGTATATGATCAAAGTAATAACCTAGTCGTAATGATGTTAAAAGTAGGGCACTAGCAAATTCTACAAAAACTGTTAAATGCTCGATATATAGGGCCGATAGGGTTACATACGCATAGCTACATGCACATTTCATGTTCCACAACGATGAATGTAAAATGGCCCTACCGTGGGTACCTTTCCATTCATCCTCTCGCCATCGCTGCCCAGCAAGGTGTTCTCCTCCTCTTCCTGAACCGATTTCTCGTCCTCGTTGTCCGCCTGGCCTTCGGCGTCGATATTCGGATACATCGGCACTGAAAGCCTCTTCTCCGACGTACTCAGCTCCCTCGTCAATGTCCTCGGCTCCACGTGGACCTTGTGCAGCGAGTGCAACGACTTCGAGGCACTGTCACGAGAAACGAGATACATCACGTCAGTCTTTCTTCCCCAAAAAAAATAACCTATTTCCGCGTCCGCAAAAACATATGCTCGTAACGCGAAGCTTTCAGGCTAATGAGAACCTCGAGAGATGCCAAGTTTTAACAGTCCGGATTATCCACGCGGTTGTTGATGGTCGAACATAATTTAGGGTGGACTATCCAAGAATTCGCTGGAGTGTTGCGTAAAATAAAGTGAGCCTTAAGTAAAGTCTTACTTGACGATGTTCGTATTGCTACCGATCAGTTCGGCCGCTGTGGGATATTCCGTGTTATTATTTGTACCCAGGAAGCCGCTTCTGTGAGCAGGCGGCACGCAGTGCAACGACGTCGTCGACACCCCCTTCATCAAGGATGCCTTGGCCTCCGAGGGTGCGTTGTTCTCCTGCGTGGGCTTCACTTTGACCCTCGTTGGCTTCAGGGGGCGGAACATGGCGCCAAAAGTGGCGCAGTTGAGCAACATTCCTGAATCCGGAAAGCGAGCCGACGTGAAATGAACCGTCTAATACAGAGCCTGAGGATTGGGAGGGATATTCGGCTTCTTTAGATTCGAGCACCTCCCACTGCAAGGGATCCTTATATACGCCAAATCCCGTACAGGAAACGTTCGATACTCGATTATCCGAAGTCCGGTGCCTTTTGCCGATCGTTCTAATACGAGGAAGCTGCATGTTCATAAATATAGCTTCGGAAATGGATTTTAACACTTTATTGACCGCTAGCTAGGCTTTTCGATTGCCAACGCTTGTCAACGTCGTTGATTATTTGCCGCCCGTACAGTGGGATTTACTGTTTTCAACACTTTCATCAATAAAATTACATTCCTTTGAAATAAAAGGAATAAGCACAACACAATAAGTAGCGAAAAATTAGCCGGTACTGGGAGTAAATCCGCGCTCGACTAAGCCGGTACTTAGTGAGTGGCAGCCTCATCCACGAGCGGTCGATAAAGTGTTAAGAACTTGAGATCTCGAGAATGTCAGAAGTATTTAGACGTCGATGCGATTCGAATAGCATTTACTCGAGAAGCAATAAGTAGAACCGTTTCTAGTATCTACTGGCATCACTCCCGGACTCGTATCGATTTCTGGTACATTTTCGTGAGAAACGTCGCAGGAAGCTAGTATTCCGCGCCTTGCAGTGTTAGTATGCCGATTATCAAGTCTCGACGCAATTTTTCGGCTCACTGACCTGCTTGAATGAGTAACGCCGATCGCCATCCGAAATGCTTGATCAGCAAGTCAGAGACCGGCGCCAGGACGAAGGCTCCGATGCCGGAGCCGCAAACTGCGATACCTGTCGCAAGTGCTCGCCACCTCTCGAAGTAGAATCCAGCCGTTATCACTGCCGGAACGTAAATCAGCCCCAGCCCGATGCCTCCTACATTCGGATGAGATCGCAGAAATGCGCGGATGTTTAATGAAGCACGGTTGACTACTCGTAGTCGATTAATACTCGTATACGTGTATATGATTTACTATACGAAGGGAGAGCGCGATGAGATTCAACTTGTTAACATTGGGCATTAGGTGAATGATTGTAAAAGAGGAAAGTTATGACAGAGAAGGATGGTACGCGCTAACCCTTTCGATCCCAAAGGAATTTCTATGTCCTAGTTGAAGTTCGAAGGTGCATCGGGTCGTGTAACGTCTACGTATCACTATGCATATGGTTTGATATCGAGCGTAATATTTAGTACCTCTTATGTTAAAATATGAACGATCGATATTAAGTGCAGCGAAGCAGAGTATTGCCACCAGGAAGGATTCGCAATGTAATCAAGGTAATGACATGGGTTATATTGATATTGTCGGTGACGCATCAATGGTGCCAGCTTTTTAAATCATGAGACACCCACTTGTCGAGTCGAAGCAGTACACTTTCGATATTAATATGTTATCTTTCGCGCTCGCGTATGAAAGAGATCGCGTCATTATCATTGGCGGGATGTGCCCTTATCGCTGTGTGCACATCGCCGACGCAAGTCATCGATGTCTCTTAAATATTTCATCCTGTCTACCGAAAAGAGAAGAAAAACGAAGCAGGCGGATACAAATATCAATACACGTCTCGATGGGAATTTTTTTAAACAAAACGCGTCACCTTGTCGGTCGTAAATGTCACGATAATGAAATCCAAATCTACACTAACATTTTTCGTAAGAAAGTAATTCTCTACAAGGCGTGATCTGCTGTAAGCATCGACGCTTGCGCAATCGATAACGTTCTATCATGGTGGTCGCTATTAATTAACTGAATCGAACAGGGAAGGCGACTCGTTATTCAGCGTCCAATGCAACCATAGGTAGATGTATATGACAGAATGCATGTACTTACATACTAGGGGATGAGAGCTACGTGCTATATATGCGAACTCTATATTTTTCTCGGGACTGTATCCCGACGTTAGAAAGAAAGTTTCGACAGAGATCCGCCGTGTTTCAACTCGCGTAAAAAGTAATATCTGCTGAAACGGGGCTGAGAGAAATGAAAGAAGAGGTTGAAGGAAAACTTACCGATAATGCCGAAGGAGACGTAGAGAAACTCGACGGACGTGCTGAAAAACGACAGTACGAAGGCGAAGCAACTGACCACGCTGCCCGTAATTGCCACCAGCCTAAATCCGTATCTGTTCGCCAACGCTGACACGAAAGGACCTATGTGACGAAACATATCAATCGGTCAGCGAGTCCCACCAAGTCGACATTGAAAGTTTCGCTGTCGAACCTCGAAAATCTTCCTCATTCTCCGAAGGAAAACACTTTTAACAACGTCACGAGCTTGCTCGTATTATCGTGTCGACGGAAAAAAATCTGTATCGCGATCGTGCAAAGTCAGTTTTAACAAATACGACGTGGCAGCTGAGACAAGACGAAT
This sequence comes from Priocnemis perturbator, assembly GCA_963942575.1. Classification (NCBI taxonomy): domain Eukaryota; kingdom Metazoa; phylum Arthropoda; class Insecta; order Hymenoptera; family Pompilidae; genus Priocnemis; species Priocnemis perturbator. The sequence continues at coordinate 17,262,470 of OZ012644.1, read as the reverse complement.
AACAGATCCATTAACGTTACTCAGATTCATGTTTTACGTTAACTTCTGCTTCAAGATAACGAAATCGTCCGCATACAAAATTCCGCTGAAGAACATTTTGTCCGTTCGGTGGGAAAAACAGTTGTGAAAGGTGGCAGAAGGACGTTGACAATGCATCTGAAATGCGCGAAACGTCGGGACGCGGTAAAGGACGATTCTTTCAACGGAATCGAATCTCGGCGTCTCGACGACGTTTTACGTCGTTACTTACCAGCCATGAGATAAAATCCTGTCTGAAGAGAACCGACCAGAGCGACGCCGGCCTTGGAAACATCGAATGCTTGAGCGATGTCATTGAGGAAGACACCGAAGCTGAAGATTATACCGTCAACGAACAAGTTGCACATGAAGGAGGCTGCGACGATCACCCAACCCCATCCTCCGTCCGGTGGTACAACCATGTCCACTTCGATGAGCTGCAAACAAATTTTTCATACACTTGCTAAAAGCATCTTCGCTGAAGAAAAAAGCATACGGAGAATTTGAATAGATCATTTCTGTGAAGATTGGATTTGAAACTATGTACCGCTAGCGTGCGTACCTCAGTCAAAAGAGGGGGTAACATATAGTCAAAGATGTGCATCGTGAAAGAAAACTAAGGGAGTGAGTAACGCTAGAGGACAGATAGAGTCTCGTGCACCGGCGACAACGTTATCAATGCCGATCAGACGGACCAATTCATGCGCCGCTTATGGAAATCACTGAAATCCTGCGTCAGTTTTATGCTCGGATAAGGGTCGTGAAAAATGGCATTCAGAGTATGCCAAAGTTATTGCATATTCGAACTTACTGCGGACGACCATGCCACCATTGTTACACCGACTAACGTACGATCTTCTTTCCTTTCTTGTTGCAGATGACAATTTCACCGTGATAGTTCTATCTGGCGAAGACCGAGCTTCGCACGAGGATTTAATTAACGTCGTCGCGTTAACGGTTGCATAAGCGTGAGTAATGACTCTTAATTAAGGACGCTCGTTTGGATATTCCTTATCGAGAAACGGGACGGAGGTCTTCGGTCGAACTTAACTCGACACGGCAGGAAATTTTAAAAAGTGTACGCTTCTTTTTAGCAGCTTTAGCGATCAGTCGGGCGTGGGTGATAACGAGCGTTCGAAGTTTATTGAAAGAAAGTATAGGCAAATCAAAAATTATAACAGTTGCAAGCTCGTCGTGAATGACAGTGTTTTGGGCAGTAAAAAATTAATTCCATTACAATCGCTTATTCTAGTGAATGACACGATATTACTTTGATAAGTTCTACATGTACTATAGGTTACTTACCATTCTGTCGGTATGTATATTTGCATCTTGCCAAATCTTCAAAACAACAGAACTTACGGGAATGTGTGCCTTTTTTCGACGCATTGCCGCTTATCATAAAAATTCGTCGTAAAGAAACGCGCCCTATCAGCGAAATTGCATAAGCGCGCCAATGCAAATTTTTAATTAAGGACTGTCTCTCTCCCTCTCTCTGTCTCTTTATTTCTGTCTCTCGGTCTCTCGCTCTGCCATTCTTTCTCAAGACCCGTTCGATTATTGCTTATCGAGAAGAGGCACGTAGCGACTTTCGAAGTCAAACTCGCTTGACTCCTCTCGCTATCGAGACTGTCGTGGAAATTCACAAGGTGGAATCCGAGATCAAGGACGCGCCGAAATTCATACATGCATCTCGCTCGTCGTCGAGCGACTGTCTCGCCTGACCCAAAAGACGTCTAAGTTATCAGCTCGCGCGAAGTATGTGCCGACAACGCGAGTGGCGCGACGAAATGCCGTACAATTGTCACGGGATTTTAGTCTAATTTTTCAGCGATGGAGGGACCGGAACTGTATACGATAATTTTGCAATTTCCGAGTTAAACACGCGTCAAAACACATTTCGTTGATTTTCGTAACTGTAACACATATAAATTTCCAGTACGAATCTGGGTGTATGACAAGAGATATATTAAACACGAGTGATCGCGAATTGAAGATTGAAGCTGAAAGTTTCAAACTTATAATACATTAATTTTACTTAAATTTGAAATAATTAGCCATTAATCTATCGTATGTCCAGAAGAAGTGCTCATTAACAAGTCTGTAGTTCCAGAACCAGTTCTATAATGATGTGTAATGCCTTTCGATTCAGAGATCGCGAAGAGAAATGAGCAACGACAAAGCGTGCGATAATCAGACCGGCGCCTGACAATGTAGCGATAAATGCAGCAATACCGACGAACCAGAGAGTACTTCTTCGCGCTGAACGCTCGGCAACGAAGCACCGCTCCGAGATTCACGAGAAATTCATAATTCAAAACCAGTTTCAGCCCATTCCTCGCCCACCTCGGCATTATCAGCATCGCTACGCGTCCAATAAAAATTCTACGTTTTCCCCGAGGTTAACGCAGAGACTGCAACGAGCGTCTAAAGATGGTAAACTTGGTTGAAAAAAACGCGGCGTTCTGTGAAATTGTTGCTTGAACAAATGCAAAACGAACGTCGCGGGGCGTACCGAAAGAAGTGAGCGGCGTGCCCGCCGCAGCGTTTGAGACGTGTTAATCCAGTCTAACGAAGTACAAACCGCCGCTACGGGAGCCAATATTTTTGTTTACGTTACATGTACATCGGCAGCGGAGCACCTGCAAATTGACGCATTCCTCGAAACTTTCCACACCTCCCGACAGACGCACATTTCGATAAGAAGCCCTGAAACATCGACGACCACTCGACGCTCGCGCGCACCGTTCTCATTCCGAGCCATTAGTCTCTTATTCCCGTCTGCCGCGAGAATAATCGTCTCTGGCGAATCGAAAAAATGTCTTGGAACATAAAGCATATCTAATCGCGGTGACACGGTGTGACATCGCGTGCCACGCTGGTACAGTGACTTGGAAACGCGGTTGGTTACGAGAGAAAAAATCGTCCCTCCAGAGCCGCTCTTTCTCTGTCGCTCTCTGTCGCACTGCCTCCATAGGGAACGTATCCGCCCCTGGATGACCCACAATGAGACAACGATTATCGGTCCATTATGTCGCAAATAAGCCGATAACACTCTGCACTTTATACGCCAGTTCTCTTTCGACCGCCTCCCTCCCCCTCACCCTCTACTACTTTTTCACTCGCTCTCTTTCGCGAGCATCTGGCGCACAATCGCGGGACGCTCGTTTTTTTTAGGCCTTTTATTTAAGAACTTATTCGGTATATTCTTATTGAGTCACGCGTACAGAGATGCAAGGGGGCCATAAGTATGCGCGCGCGCGTGCTCACCTCGTTATTGTTGTCATTGATATCATCCAGCTGGAGATCATCGTTCTTACAGCCACTTCCATTCTGCTGGAGAACCTTGGCAGGTTGCTTCGGCTTGCCTGTTTTATTCTCCGTCGACGTCATCGTCGTCCCCGGATCGCTGTAAACGAGAGATTTTGCGGTTACTTTTCAACATTCATCCTGCGTCGCGCACTGTGCCCGCGATTAACAAAGCCAATGGAACGCTGACACTTTCTCAACGGATGCACAATGCTGTACAGAGATAGAAATAAGCGGCCAGAAGTGACAGTGGCGAGCATTGAAAACGGAGTTAGACGGCGTAGATTGAATTTTCGCGCGATCATGCACGCCAACAAGAACACTAAAAGACCCTATCCGAGTTCACCGGAAAACGTCTATGAATTATTAAAAGAATTGCTCTATTTGCAGGAATCTTTTTCTCCTTATTAGCAGAAGACGAGAAAAGTGTGCAGTAAGGAAACCGAACCCACGTCAACGAAACGGATGGCCCGCGAGCGTGTCGAAGGATGCCACGGCGTTAAACTCGGCTTCAAATTCCCTTGCGAAAGCCCGAGTGAAAGTTATTTTATCGTTGCGCGCACCGTCATACGAATGTCGCGCAACGATATCGCGCGCGGTACGATTGACGAACGTTCGAAGATAATAAATTGTCTTCTCTCTCCGTCTATCTGGCTCTCTCCCCCCTTCACGGCCTCTCCCGTGCGTTCAACGCACCAATCGAACGGTACCGTGCCGAGATTCGATAGTACGAGCCCCTTTACGAATGGTCTGCCCTGTTCCAAGCGGACTTTTCTCAACGAGCGTTTCGCAACACGCGTGGACACTGGGAACATAAAAGTATGCGCGCTATATAAAGTATGCCTCTGCTAATGCCCAATCGACGAGCCGCTGGCTGCTGGTGCCTGCGAATTTACGAGCTTTGATTAAAAATCGACGATGGCGAGTGTTGTACAGTAACGATTGCAATTATTTGAATAACAGTACGTTATATCGGACGGCATGTTGGCCCGTTGGCTCCGGTGTTCGTAGATTCTACGATTCTACGTGACCGCGTATTGGAGAATGCATGGCTTGCACATATTTAAACGCATCTGGCGACGCTAGGGATCCATAGATTCGAAGAGCGTGCCAGAATCCGATACTCGCGGGACGGTATTGAAAATATAATTTCGAATAACGTTAGGTGGGTACATTCAATATCTGAAACACGGAACCTACCCACGGAACCGACGTGTAAGTTTACATATTATATAGACAGGAACACGTGACAGGCGCTACCGTTCGGCTTGGGATCGTCCAACCTGAATCTGGACCTGAACTCAAACATTGTGCCCACGAATTCGAAGCACGTGCGAGATCGGTCCATTTATGACGGTCGAACGCGAGAAAAATAGAAAGACCCTCAGAGGCAAATGGGACAGAGAGAGAGAGAGAGAGAGAGAGAGAGAATACGACATACTAATCGCCTTATCGTTTAGTCGATAATCAGTAAAGCACATACTCGGTCCTGTCTCGTTTCGAGTTTTGCTTTTTCCGCGCAAAACGAACGAGGCCGCCACGTGCACGAGTTAAATGAGCATCACACGGCACTCCGTATTATTTCATACGGACAATATTGTGGCAAGACGTGTGTGCGGACGGTCACGTTATCGTTCGTTTTCTGAGCAAGCAATCCATATTTTTCTCCGGCGAGTCACTTCTTGAAGCTCACGAGACGGACGGTAACGAGGCGACATGATAAAGTTATAGAATTATACGATGCTCGGATACGGGATCAATTTTGAAACGACACGCGGCACGTGCACAATCGACATTTTTCGCGGAACATTTTTTCTTTCATCCTTTATCTCGTTATCCGCACCGACGACACCGAGCCAGCGTAAACACGAAACAAAAATATATCCTTCACAATCGTTCGCAAACTACGGATTTTACGTAGCTTCAGCGGATTCTGTGACGCAATCGTTAAAGCGTTCCGCATTAAAAGATTACTATAGTCGGACGATTGCGAACGTTTTCCAAACTGCACGTAGGTCGAATACGTTAGAGTGTTGGACGAGGACAGAAACGAAGGAGAGATCGGATCCCTGTGAGAGAGTCTGCCAGGAGACAATCGTTCTTAGCGGGATTAACGCCGCGCAAGCCGGACACTGTATTTATCGGCGAGAGAAGAACTCGTGGGAGGCTCGCCTCTTCGTCGCTGACCGACATGGCAGGGCCGAAAGGAGCAATCAGGCGGGTTAATTTGCTTCACGACGACATTTAGAACGGCCCGCCGGCAGTGGCACTGTATATAGACGGCTGCCGACATCGTGAGCACCGCGGCGACTAGATGACGTCGACCTCGAACGAGCTGATCATTCGTCACGCGCTACCGTGGGGCCTTCGATGGATTCGGCCGACCTTGACCTTTCGCAACGATCCTCCCTGACCTTATCCCCCAAATAAAATCCCGCACGAGAACCGTTCCTCGACTCCGCCTCGGTCTCTTTCTCTACGTCCTCTCCATCTTTCTTCGTCCTTCTCTCGCCTTCCTCTGCGCTTCTGTGTCCTCATCCGTCTCTCTCACATCAGTTCATACTCCCCGTTCTTCTTTCGCTCGCGCTCAATACACTTGTCTCTTCCCACCCCTTTTCCTCTTCTCTATTCTCTGCCTCTCTCTCTCTCTCTCTCTCTCACTCTCTCTTCATCTTGTTCTCTCTGTCGCAGAATTAATCGTTCGATTGCGAAATAGCGCGCCTGCTGGCATTGCCAATGCACCTGCACGACACCTGTCCACGTGTTGACGTGGACCGAACCCGACATCGTTCCACGCCACCTCGACCTCCTCTCCAATTCTGTCGGAGTCGCGACACTTTTTTCTTCACTCCCCGCGGGCTCGCCGAGCGATTTCGCGTCAATGACGGCCGTTATTGAATGACAAAACGCGGGCTAATGATGACAGAGTGTAACTGGCTAATGGCGACGGTTAATAGATCTCATGAGGGTGCTCGCTCGTCGAAGGGAAAATAGAAAATTGTGTAACTCTGCATCTACCCGTTCAATGATCCCTTCGTTTCGAGCGTGCTGCAAGATAAATGATCTTCTTAAGACGGTGGCTATGTAGATTTATGCGAGAATATTGAACATACGGAACCAGCTTTATTTGTTTTCTTATTTTAATTGAGATGCAAGCTCATGGCACGTTCTGTAAATCCAAGCATGTTAACACTGGAGCTGTCGAAGGATTAGAGTGATTTTTTTGACGGTTTGTTAGTATGGTTATCGATTTTCAAATCGTATTAATTTCTCAAATTGATCGATATATAAAAGACAGGGGAAATTTCCTAAAGCAAGACGATTTGAAAATTAGTCTTCCTCACGGCAAAGTATCAAACAAAGCATATTGTCAAGTGTCAAACTCCACCGAAGACACGTCACACAACGAACCGCGAAGCTGGCGCGCTGATATGAAAATTATCTCTATTACGGATTCTTTTTTCGTCCGCGCATCGAAGAATGTTGATTGCAGATTTTATTCTATATTCGTCAGGTAATTCCTGGCCCACGTGACATGTCAAGATTGCGTCCGTCCGATTTGGCACGACGGCGGCGCCAGTGGGGCGAAAACGATATTTGCGATTTCTGTGTTTGAAGCCGACTTGCGAGGGTTCATCTGGAAGGTTGACATTTGAGACGTTGACATCAGAAGGATGCACCATACTTGGGTGGGGAGGCACTTCTCGCGCGACATACGCAAACGGCGTACGGTGTCGCGAAAAATATTTGTCCGCATACAGTCAAACCTCGTATTCTTCCGTGTATTTTCGAGCTGCCGAAGATACACGCTACAACGACGCCCCGGGAGCGTGCTTTGCGTCGCGGCAAGGCAGGAAAGATATCGCGTCGCGAAAACATTTGCTCGCAAACAAGTCAAAAATTCACTTTCGGACGTTTGTCGTTTTCGGGCTTACTTGGAGACCGCGAGAGCCTGGCATATAAACGCTTACGTTTTTGTCACTCGACCAACGTGTTCGGAGCGTGTGCACACGCTCGTAATCTGTCAGATACAAAAATATACGCTAACACACGCCTATTCTTTGTTTGGTAATTCAACAGGCGAAAGTGTCGTGCGAAGTTTCGGATTGAAGCATATTTATATTTTCATTTCTACTCTTATTCGAGTCGTATGTGGACGCGGCTTTCATAGACAGGTATGCATGGACATGCTATGTGCACGTTCCGTCAGAAGTTGACAATGGTGGCTAATACCAGTGGCAGATACGGTCTGCCCGCCTGTCTCCCATTCATGATTACAGAAAGAAGGCGGGCGCCGGGACCATAAAATATCGTCCGTATCTGACTCGCGCATCGAACGATAAGATATATCGGAGAAAATCTACTCGATGCAACATGCAAGTGCCCTCTCAGGCGATAATTCTCCCCGGCGATACGAATATGCACACTTTGCACGAGGTGTGCAAGGAGACACAGATTCGAAAAAAAAAAGTAGCATCTTGTGGCTATTATCACTCGAATAGCTCGAGTCAAGTGTAACTGAAACGTTCTCCCCGTAAATCACACCCTTTTCAGATACCCGAACTCAACTCAACGTAATCATCAAAGTCGAAACGGTAGCTTTGAAATTCGAGGGAACCTCTTCTACGTACAGTCATTGACGGCCACCGCGACGGCTACAAAGTGACCAAACGCAGTAGACATATCGTATTCTAAAAAATTCGCAAACGACACACTACATATATACATTTTAAACGATGCCCACACGCAGCAACATTTCCGACAATGCGCAAAACGTACTTGAACTCGAACTCGCCGTAAGTGGGCAATAATAGTAATAGATAGAGCCCTGGCACTCGAAGTTTATCGGGCAGCGCGTACGGCCGCACACATCACCCTCGAGTATCTCCAACACTTCAGGCCGACGAAGCGTCGCATTCCCAGTGCAATTGATTGCGACATCCCTTTTTATTAGCGCAACGATACGCGAGCGTTTACGTCTCATCAAGGTACATCGGACAGCGCGATAATTTACGAACCAAGATATCGACGATAATTGGTACAACCTTGTGCCGTAGTTTCGACATCTGCCGATGTCGGCCAATATGTCCGTCCATAATTCGGCATCGCTGCCGCGCCAGACCTGACGTGCCATTCTCAACAACCAGCGTCTTTTTCTCAAACGAACCCCGTCGTTCCTTGCTACCGCGCTTGTCAATCGCGGGCCCAGGAATATCGTGCAAACAAGGATTGTGTAAACTTTGCTAATTGATAACGGACATGTTTACTTTCGCCGACCGGGCGGGCTCCTTTTCACTTTCGCGCACCACGATAACGCCGAGACTTTTACGAGAGGTATCAGCGCAAACTCTGCCTCACACTCAGCCACCGTGAGTGTGGTAATTAGGGACGACACGCGCGCGTTACGCGGGCAAGTTTGTGAACTTGACGAAGTTTGAATGACAGCGCCAACTAAGTACGCCCCGTGTTAACGGAAGTGATTAGATCGGACGATCCTCACTATCCAGGTTCCGATATCGTTGATGTTTTTAATCACGCTGCTGACTGTGTCTTTTCTTTCGTTCACCTTACCGACGATGTCATGGTACGATCGGGTAAAATTGTAAAAGTTGCTTGTATGTTAATAGGTTATAAGCGATTGACAAAGTGCTGTTTTCCTGAAAAAATGGCGGATTGCGATTTTAATTGAAATACTTGTAGTGGGAAGATATTTTTGTGTCACGATTGACGAAAGCTCGTTCCGTTCTCTCGTAGCCTGAACGAGTTCCGCAGGATTCCACTAGGTTCGGCCGCGGAAAAATAATCGCGACGACGTATTATTGTTCAATGAATCAAACGAGTTCTTCGGGTTTCTCGGCGCGGAGTGTGGATGCGACAAAGACAGGGGTGCACACGATTCTGAATCGATCGAGCCACACTAACATCTCTGTCTTCGCGACTCGCGGGGAAAACCGAAGAGCACTTTAACAAATCATCGTCACATTTCCCATTGAGCGGCGCTCATCCGAAAATGGAAACTATAATCTTGTTTGTCGAAGTCTCGCATGCGTTCGGAGCCGCCTAGCCAGCGGAAAGACGGAAGACACGTTTAACGCCACTCGGGCGGCGCTCCTGTCCGTCGTATCAAATCACAGCGTGAAATAATTGACAACGAGTCCGACGACATTCCTGTGAGCCACGGCACTCGCGACGCGATCGATTAGTCGGGCTCAATTAAACAGTGCGACTCGCGAGATGAGATCGCGGCACATTTCTCTGGAACGCTGACACGAGCTAAGAGATCGCACGGCTATCAAGCCGCGATGGACGACAGTTGCCACTTACGATAACAATTGGCACGGTATAGATTATATACCTCGCCGCAAAACCCGCCGCGCCATTATGCGTTATTATATCCCGGGCATAAGATCCAAATTGTAATTATCATTATCCGCAGAATAATCCGCCGTTGAGAGGCTGGCGCGAGGTATTGAACGCCTCGTAATGCCCGCTTAATATCCCGCGCGATTAGCGCGAAGATCCTACGGGATCGTTTATCGACGCGCGATTTGTGTGACGGTGCCACTTATCCCGTCCCAGGACGCTGCGAGCCTCAATTCGCCTGGCTTCATGGAAAAGTCCCTGTCGATCGCCGCGCAGTCGTGAGGCGGCTGATTTTCTTCAACATTCGATGCACGCACGTCGTAACGTGCGTTCAGGGTACGTGGGCGCGTGCAATGCAACTTTCAATGAGTCAATCGGAAGGTTGTTATAATCGCAGGCTATCTCAATTCGAATGCAACTACGTTTGTATTTTGTACGTGCGCTGCGGATATCGCATGCGTTAATCGACGGTTTTGTGGTCAACTAGATTAATCAACGACCGCAACGATATACTGATCGATACGCACGCAATGCACAGAGGCAGGTATCAAAATGCACTTGTACTCAAGTTTGCGTATCGCGACGACAGTAGAGTACGGGCCACGAATCTGTGAATGGATCGGGAGGTCCGTTCACCGAGCCCCTCTTCTCTCGATCCGCGAATCCTCGACCGTATTCGGCTAATCCGCACGTGTTAAACCGCTCGAAGCGGAGGGTATGAAGAGCGTGGATATTAGCCGGAGCCAATAACCGTTTCAACCGAAGAAGAACGTCTATTAAAGTCTCGCCTCCCGGGGGTCATTGGTCGACCCTTGCGCGTCTTAGGAAATAGTCGCCGAAATAAAGGAGAACGCGTGTTATTTGCGTATCGCCCGACGCGACTCGACGCGACGCTCGAGTACCAAGGCGAAGACGTCGTGAGCTAGGTTTGGCAGACGCCGCGATCGGATGACACGGTTTCGTACACGTGTACCGATCGACGTGTAACGTCTCGTGGGCGCGTTGGCGTCGATCGTCCGATGTCAACGGAAGGTGTCGGACCCTATCGCGGTCACGCTGCGTTGCATTGCTAAATGGGCCTCGCACGAGACACGAGACGTGGGATTTGCGATTTGCTCGAGAATGGAGCGGGTTCGTAGTTTGCATTCAACGGCGTCTGGCACGGAAGTGTCATGTTCGAAGGGTCGTTCCGTCGAACTCGGGTCGATTGATTTGGAAGGGCGATGTTCGGATATGTGGGTCGTGCGTATGCGCTGGAGTTGGCTGACTTTGAGGGAGGCGTGGGAAGAGGATCCGCGCCTGTTTGCACGTCAACTTCCTCATGGTATGCATCTGGCGTAAAGTGGTACTCAATGCTGCCGCTCGTTTACCGATTCGTTCTACGACTCGATATTATGCACTCACACACGCCCACCGATTTAAGATAATATTGCGGTACGACAGGCCGGAACGCGGAATCGATGCTTCCATTAGCAACAGTCGGATTCCTCGCATTGATTTGCAATAAATCGCTGCTAAGCGAGCGCGCAACCCACAATTATCCGTCCGCATGACAATATTCAGTGTTTTCGCGCACTCGATGATAACAATTAATATTCCGCGACGGCCGTCGTAAGCATTTACCGTTCGCTAAGTTTATGTCTTTCGCGATAAGAGGCTGTTGGTCGGTCACCGCTGCCGATCAATCGATTGGAACGGAGGTTATAAAAACGGTTACGTCAAATGGGAATTTAAGGGATTCCATAAAACACGAATTTACGACAACGTAAATAAATCGAGTCGTGCGGAAAAGTAATTGATGGTTCTCCGAAGAATTTTCCGTTTCATTTAGAGTCGAATCGGGTCGTTAATTTTAAATGCAAGTTTTAGTTTCACGTAATGAGATTGTTTTATGAAAAAATTTTACTAACAAAGAAATAATGTAAGTTGCAATAAGTTCGACGCACGTTCAATGTTACACGTCTGAATATTGGTACTATGCTCTTAAGAAGAGAAAAACGCGTATCGAACACCCTTGCAAACACTTTCGACATACATTGTCACTCACTGCAAATATCTTAATCGGCGAGAAAACGAGAAGCTGACAATTTGTTCGTGACCAATTATCGATCCATTTAAGGTGCTAACGACGAACCGAGCGAATGCACGACTCCAATCGGTTTTCGTCGGCTCGCAAATCCGCAAGCGTATCGTCTGGCAAACATTTCGGTATGATGCGCGCAAAACTCGCTCTCTCAATGATGCCAGCGACTTAGGTCGGGCTTCTAAACCAACCCCAAACCGAGAATTCCGGGTGCGTCGCGATTCGAGGTAAACGTGGAAAGTTCGATCATGCTTGCCAATCCTCACGGGAAAGTGCAAACTCTCGATTTGATTCCCTCTAATATTTCCTAGGCTCGGCGACACACACGTAAAAATTCAAAATAAATCTTCACCGTGAATACCTAGCTGGTACGCAAATTTCGTCCGCGTTGATCGAATTAACGTGCTATCTTTGCACGGCACTCGTGGAACTTTTTTGAATTTCTACTAAACTCACCGCACTCCCGCTTCACGTAAACCTCGACCGAACGATTTCGACTACCGTTGCCGGCGCGCGGTGTTCGACACTTCTATACGAGGTTCGGACTCATTGCCGGTGCGCGAGATCTGCCGTCGCATCGAACGATGTCGGCTGGAAGGAAGGGACGCAAACAATAGAAGAAACTCTCGACGCTCCTCGAGGGTCGATTTCCTCTCGAATCGAGTCGAATCCGTCGCGAATCAGCCAAAACCAGCTCTCGCCGCGTCAGACGATAATCGTTATCGTTAGTGACAATGCGACGCGGGTGGTGGCCACGAGACCGATTTTATCGCGCGCCCAGAGTTTCGCAAATATTATTACAAAAGTCCGCCACTCGAAAACCCGCGCGACACGTCGCCAGCTTATTGGCCCGAGCCGCTTTAATCGCGCACCAAGTAATCTGGCTGATAAGCGAGAACTGGTAAGAACCGCGGCACAACGTGTGTGCGCCTCGCGCGCAGCGGGCGTAAACGGCTGCGAAAATTTGCGCTCTAATGGGAATTTCGATTACGAACTCCAATGCCGCGACCTCCGGACGCGTAATCTGCCACATTCGCTTGCGGCGGTTACGATTGTTACGAGAGCGCGAGAAAGCGCGAGGCCGTGCGCGTCATTGGCCTATTGGGACAATCCGTCTTAATCGCGGCGGGGCAATAATCTGTTTGATAACGAAGCGTCGTCGTGAGAACCGCGGTAGCGACGAGGCTGAGAGCCGAGATTACCGCCCGCAAAATCCCTCCCTGAGTACGTCCAAACAGTGGCACGTCGCTTCTTTTTCCTTCAGATTTACACAGCTGATCCGGCCGAGCAGAATTTGATTTGGAATTACGGACGAGTGAAGATAGAGTCGACGATTCACATCTTACGAGTGCCGGCGTAATAGCTGTATCACCTGAACACGACGAGCGTCGTTAGGGACAGCCCGATACGTAAACTGTGAGCTTCGAGTCTCAACGTTCGGCCGCACTTTCCAAGTCTCGCAAGCCCGCGTGTCGTCAAAGAGAAAGTCCGCGAAAGAGAAGCAGGAAAGTTGTTATCGTCGGCCGAGATTGTGACGGATCCGAAAAATAACCGGCCTGTTACGGGAGAAAACGGGGGAGGTGGTGAGAGGGTAAATACTGACAAAGGAAGAGACATAGGGAAAGTAGGGGAGGCGGTTGAGTCAAGATCGTAAATTCTTCAACTCTTATCTGTCGCTTGCAGTGATGTGCTTGCAGTGCTGATAGGATGTCCGTACCCGCCTTTATTGAATTCCTCCGGCGAGGGTACACAGAGTGTGCGTGAGAGAGAGAGAGAGAGAGAGAGAGAGAGAGAGAGAGAGAGAGAGAGAGAGAGAGAGAGAGAGAGAGACAGAGAAACGGACACAGAGGGAGTGAACCATGATTGGCGCTACGGAGAAATTTATTACCCACGAATTCACGACATTACCACGAATCCCATTGAATCACATTGCTAAGCTGAATGACTGCGCGTTTAAGCCATCCACAACGGGAAGTGCGCTACGAGAGCGGGTCTTACTGGCCAGTGCCGCAGGATATGTGATGATGCGCGCCAGTCTTACTGGCCGACATCGCGGCAATTGTACTGATACGTCCCAGTTACACGGGATTGTCCGTAAACATCAATACGTTTCTACGTTTACGTCGCTCGAACCAATTCTATGCACTCCCGCCGATCTGTCAAGCTGTGCGCATCTCACAAGCGCGGATTTTTCGCGTAACGAGACACACGCGTACGTACATCGTCGTTCTTGCGTGGCTACGTCCATAAATATGTATGTAGACGTACAAATCTGAACGCGCAAGTCGAGAACGTGGGCTATTTGTAATATGTAAATCAGGGTAACTATACGTCCGAAGATAGACGTATCCCCCCCCACCCGGTTTCGAATACGTTTATGTATATGTACCTGACTACGTACATCCATAAATCTATACATCTGCGGATATGTACACCTGCACATCTGCTGATATGTAAATTCGGATGTCGGCAAAACTATACATCCCGTGTTTTTCTCTTTTCTGTACAGATATATATATTTATGCACACACTGTGTACTGCTTCCTCTATTTTTGTCGCGCGATTTTTGATTCCCCTGAAAGGCGAAGTGCGAGGTACGCTTACAGCATCCTCCCCGCTTTCCATGAAAACCGATTGAGCGACAATTCTAGCCGACCGACCAATTCATTCCGCGAAGAACGAGGAGTCGAGGGAAAAATAAGAAGACTCTCAACGTCGGCGAAGGATTGCGATACGCAAAGAGTGGAAACAAGCAGTTCCTATCTTCCGAAGAAAAGCATGAAGAGATGAAAAGCGTGCACAACACGCGCCTCTCCCTGCGTATCTCCCAGGCCACACATCGGCACGTATACGCCTGCGACAAAGAGCGGAGCTGATTCTTCTCTAGTGCGAATGAGTTGCCCCAGAAGGCACCCACCACCTTCTTGGAACTGACTCGATCGAGGCTTCATCACTCGTCGAGGGACGCCGACGTGAATACGTCTCATCCACGTGCCGGGACCAAAGTTCGAGGGAACTTATCTGACGTTTACCATGCATTTATTTACCAACATTCGCCGCGCGCATGCGATACGGGAGCGCACTTATACGGCCGCGCGCATGAAAGTGTGCTCCAGAAATAGACGCAAACAGGCCAATAAACCGTGCCCCTAACCCGCTGCCCTCCCACGTTTCTACCCCAGCGCCCGCTTCACTCGTCAGCCGACCGCTCATTTTCCACCCTTTGTCCCAGCGCCGCCCACTGTGAGTCACGTCGCATTCTTCTGCTTGATTCGAAGAAAAGAGACTCGAGCCGGGGTTAGGTCGGTGATTGGTGAAAAGCGCGGTAAACAACGGTTCGTTATGCCGCGCGCAAATTGTCTGGCTTGTTTTCTGCCCGAGGAATATGTCGGCGTGTCGGGTCGCGTAGGAGAAGTCCGGGAAGTCGGTGGAGAAAAGTTCGGAAAGCGGACGTGACCGGCTGAGACTGCTGAGAGTGCGCCTGGATGGAAGAAGTGTTTCGATAAAACGCGCGCAAATGTTGCAGACGCGGCATTTGCATGTCGGATTCTAGAGCGTTCCGACTGATTGCATCAAATAATAGAAGTTCTGTTGCATATGCAGGCCGTACGTCGTAGAGGTTGTTTATCATGGAGCGTTCGGATCGCACGGACGTTTGTTATACACGCTCGTATGCATCGGGAATGAGTGCGGAAGATGAAGGCCGTTTGCTGAACTCATAGAGGAAGCAGTTTTCTGTAATCGGATGATCAATATGAGCCCAGCAGAACATCGTACGATCTTTATAGCTACAATGAGAGATCAAGGAGCCGCCAATGCACTTTAAGTTTTGGATTTGTGGATTTGTATTCATAGAAAACTATTTTTATAGTGCGTATCGTTAATGATCAATGGCAATCATAATTGTTGAGCTTACAACGAGTCGTGGGTTTGGTTCAAAAATAATTACGTTTTCCTTCCAATGCACGCATCGCAACGGCAAGTTCTGCTCGTGGGCGTGGACCCGACCGACAGAGGCTCGCGCCGCGTAGAAAAAAGGAGTCGACTGCGTGACGTTTGACTTTTAAATTTCGCACGTAATCGCACCGGTTCGCAGGAACGCGTATCACAAGTCGAGTGCCGGCGGATGGGTTGGTAATCACAAGTGCACGAGATACAGCCCGATAAGTCGTTCGAAACTTTCACGTCGTCGACGATGTGCGAGCGGCGAATTGAATGAACGCCTTGCGAGCGATTAATTAGAAGGACGCGCCAGCGCAGCGAAAAATACCCTCGATTCTTTCGCAGAGTCCAATATCGATGTGCTGAATACGTCGCAAGATTTGATAAAGAAAAATGTGGGTTACGAGGCACTACACTTCGTTAATCAGCCGATCGATTACGCTCGCTCGCCTGAGATAGAGCGCACGAGATCTAATCGTGGGCAGGTACGCGATAAAATTCAACTTGACATTTCATGCACATTCTTCGACGTCTACGCGCGATACTCGCAATATCGGCGAATTATGCACGTCAGTATTCATCGTATTCAATTGATTCGTTCATTTAAATTAAAATCGCAAGCCGCTGGTGTGTTACACGAGAGGAAAAACCTGTATATACCCCGCGATTGCGTCGACGATCATACGCAGAAATCTGCGCAACAAAGGTAACGTTAAGCAATCGACTGCCGTGCACGGCTGGCATTACCAATTTATCACAGACAAAGCCAGACGGAGATTTTTCTAAATTCGAACAACAGCAAATATCACACGACATAAGAATACCCAATCAGCACTTTTCTTCTTGGTCTCCAACAGGGCTGCAGCGAACAGTATCAATATACTGAATCGCAAATAGGCCATTCGCAGCACAATGACTCTCTTTTGAAACGTCTCGTCTCGCACGACGAATACCAATGACCGAAGCTCGCTGTTCGACCCGATTAAAAATGTTAAATAGGTAACTCTGCCGATCGGCGGAGCGCACAATGTGCCGGCGTCGTTAACAATGCACATACATGATCGAGGAGTCTCACAGTAGCGACCCGCGCCGAGTTGAATCGTTCGAACGGCAACAACCCGACGGGCTCGAAACTGTTGGACAATAACAAAACTAATACGTTTCTCATCGCCGCCGCCTCAATCTGACACCGCCATCCGCCCACACGAATATCATACGTTCCGAAAGTTCGCACGCGAAACTCGCGCCGCGACTTGCGTCAGTGTACCGGGCCATCGAAATTTCTCTTCCGACTTCATCATCCCGAGGAATCTGCTGAGCGTGCGTCGCGGAATCGTCTAAAATTGGCCGCCAACAGCTGATCTCTCGGAACACTAATCACAGTTGAACGTCTTCCATCGCTTGCTTTTCGCTTGTCGCGAGACTCTCAGTTCTCACGATCAGTCCCTCTGCCTCTGGCGTGCCGCGAATCCGCCGAGATCGGAGCGCAGGAACGCGCGCGCGTTTAAACGCGGGAAATCGTTCACGTGTGCGCACGTGGTCGTGTGCACGGAGGTAGTCCGCGATCAGCGTTCGGATGTCTGCTGATCTCTGCCGTGCGCTACGCGCCTGCGCTAAGCTCCTCCACGCGGCCACCGTACACATTCCATTCGCGAGCAAACTTTGCCGCGCGCGCGTTCGCCAGAAGGCCGAGCGCAGGCAAGATCGCAGGACCAGGAGGGATTAGCGAAAATATCATCAAATTCCAGATCGACATACGGCGCGCGCTGAAAAGCTCAGGATCCTCGCTGGCGCGGCCGCGGGAATACAGAAATGACGGAAATAGACGGAAGCCACGACCGGGCTGGAGGCGCACAACACTGCGGCAGACAATACGAGGAGCAACACACGACGCGCACTTATTGGTAGATAAGTATCGAGCGTTGTTACCTGTCCCCGTGGAGTCACTGTCACAGACTGCCGAAATTCTCGACGTACGCGGAGAGCGAAGTGCAGGCAGCAGAGGCTCGCTCGCGGAACAGCGTGCGCGCGCGAGAGAGAGAGAGAATAAGAAAAATATGACGAAAGAGAGAGAGAGAGAGACGGGAACAAGACAGAGAAAGTGGTGAAAGAGAGGGAGAGCGTGAGAATGAGAGATGGAGACAGCGTGAGCACCGTAAGTGAGGGAGGCCAAGGAGAGGGAGAGATTTGACTACACTCACGCGCGCGTCTTATAAAAAGGTGGGTGCGAGCATGCGTGCATGCGTGCGTGCGTGCGCGTGCACTAAACGCGGCGCGCGATCTGCCCGCGTCGGCGTCGTCGTCTTGAAGCCGTCGACTGGTTCGTCAAATCAGTATCCCGCCCGACGCCGACGTTACACCGGCTGTGTGTGCGCATGAGTTCCATCGGTCAGCGATAACGTACAAACGACAGATTGGTAGCTCGGACCGCGAGTGCGACATCGCGCGCCCTCCTTCTCTCGCACTCCCGTCTTATCACTGTGAGCAGTATGAGCGTCTCCCTTCTCCGAGTGCCGCGTTTTTCCCGGCCCTCCCCGCTCCGCTCGCTTTCTTCTGTCGCGGGCGTTAGGCGTTACGGTATCTCGGATTCGTCACGGAAGGACCTTGTGACGCGGGCGCACGGTGACGCAATGATGATCGGGGTCAAATATTTTTTTCTTCTCCTTTTTTGTCCCCCGCCTTGCCCCAGCCTGCACTGTCCGCCGTCGACAGACTTCCCTTGCTTCTTTTTTCGCTTGCTTTCGAATCATTACAAAGAATGAAGGGATTTACTTATGACGATGCGATCTACCGTGTTCCGATGCGACACGATGAGATATGTGTCGATGAGTGTCAAAGTGACGCGTATGTCAGACGATTTCGGGGTATGGAGCTGAGAAATGAATGATGACATGTCTTTTTCATTTCTGTCTTATTTTATGTCCGATTAACACTGTGGACATAGCTGTGGTTTTCCGAAGAGAAGGGACATGGCAGGACGAATTCTGCATTATGTAGGTGTAGGCCGTCGACGACGAACAATCGAATCGAGATGTCAGGATGTTGAGGAACATTGAGCGCGAGTACACTTTTGACCCGACCGCGATGTGTACGTATCGCATTTCTTCGGGGGAAGACGAGTTTCCCCCCTTTGGCCTTACTCATGAAACGATAATACGTCCGCACTCGTGCTAACTCGTGAATGACTCCATATGGCCAGCGGGGAATCGAGACGGCGTCAAAAATAAATTGTTTTTCATGGTGGTCATGTACGGTATCTCGTTTACGATAGGATTCGAGGAATACACTTTCCGCATAACATTACCGCTAATATCATTCCCTCGCCGATGTGTTTCAGAAGCGTATACGAGTTTGACTCGGCGCAGTTTATTATAGAGTTCCCCCCGTTTCACGTGTATTACAACGTAACCGTACTTTAATTCGTGTAGCTTTTAATACACTTGTCCCGTGCACACGTGTCTCTCGAAGACACGTTTAGAACCATGACCTCTAGTTTATTAGCCCATAACATACGTACGTGTACATAGACATCTTCACAGAACGTTACTCGAATATCTGAACACATGAAAGCGTGTTAGTGGCTTAACGGAGACGTGCCGTCGGTCACCCCTTCAGCTTCTTTACATTAAACGTAAACGACCGAAAATATCAGTATAAAATGTCCATACCCAAACCCATACCCATCCAAAACCTTCGCAATCTAAAACAGCAATCATTCAGAATACTCGATACACGAAGAGTTAAGTGTTCAGGCCAGGCCGACAAACTTGCGGTACATAATAGGTACTACAAACAGCGTTCGTACGAGTACATAAATGTGCTGATGCATATCTAACTGTAACCGCATTCATTAAACAAAAATGGGCGTCACTTTCATGGAAAATACCACACAACACCACCCCTCAACCAGTGTACGCATGCACGTACATATAAATATATATATATACGTAAAGAGGCAGTGGCGTGACTTTAAGGCGGGGACGCGGGAAGTCGAGCCTCTCACGTATGTAAGGTGTCGCTGGAAGCATGGAATGTACGTATAAATGTATGAGCAACGGCGCGTGTTCCGTCGATCGGCGATAAGGACTCTGGAGGCGACTGTCCGATAACCCGTTTCTGCGGGAGATTGTGCGCGACCACCGAACACAGCCCGACAACCCGTTTTTCGACGTTTCCGAGGGGCGATAGCGAGCGAGAACTCGACGATGGCGTAATGAAGCGAGGAAAAGACACCGGTGCGGCTGAGAGAGCGACGACGCCGCAGAATGAAAAACCGGACGTATCGAGGGAAACGATGTTCCTCGCTGGCAGACGCGAGTTGCGCGATGTCGGTATTAATAGGCTGTGAACAACAACGCGAGCCGTCCCGTTTCTCCGTTTCCGAACTGTCTATATATTGATCAGGACGTACGCACGTGTGCGTTTAACGAGGAACTCGGCGTCAATGCGACTCGAGGAATACGAGGGGCACGGCTCCTTTGTCGCGAGCAATTGCAATTATATCCGAGAGCGAATTATTAAAACGATAACGCAATTCCGACGACAACTGGGATCCGTACGGTACGAGTGCCCCTCTGTCCGCCCGGCAGCCCGCGGTCTTAATCAATCGTTATGAGTAATTAACGCATTACGCGCGGGTCAACGAAACTTCCGCATTGCCAATTCGAATAATTGTCGCAATCGAGGGTACAATACGAAAGTGGACGTATCAACGCGCTACGAACGACGTCTTCCGTCATCGAAATAATTGACCTGCATACTAGATCCGCGAAACAGAAACGACAACAAGAGCAACCTGCACGAACGCCGTAGATACCTCGATCCCTTTATTGCGGCCAGTTCGTTGGCCAGCACACATCGTCCATATGCGCAAGGAACGTCGGTCGGAAAGTGCGTAGCGTTTCTGCGCGTTGACACGCTAAAGGGCACCGTCCGTCGGCTTCGCTTTCGTGCGTGTGCAGCCGGAAAGTGCACGTGCACCGAGAGCCCGGCGTCATGTGGCACGAGCACCATGCCAGCTTTCGTTTTCGCGCGCCCGCCTTTTTCCGTCCGGACCCGTGTCACATGGATTTTATCACCCGTCGACCCGTCGACTGTTGCGCGCACCATGCTCGACGTGTGTTGCGCTTGTCAGAGACAGAGGCTTGTCCCTGAGCGCTACGTTTGCCGGGAGAATTGCGGCACCGCACACACGTTGCAACGTTTAATAGGTGAAACGTGACGAGATTCACGCTGACGGAAGTCTAGTTCGAAGGAACCTGGAACCGCGCGTGTATAAACGTATTTACGTATGTCAGCCTGTCGAACTGGATACTTTTCATGCTTCCCTGAATACTTCGATTCCCTTGCATGGAAATGTGCACGACGCCACGTCAATGTGTACCAACCATTATTTATTAGGAAAACTGAATAAGTCATTTTTTGTCCGACTAGTGTTTCAGTATAACACCGAATGCTACGACGGGATGGACTGATCAGTCAAAAGTACCACTCGAAGAATGAGATAGAACCATGGAAAATGACAAACTGTAATCAAGATATTGTAAAAAAATAGTGAAAATATTTGACTATTTTCTTTTGCTCCAGGCCTATGCCATTCGATACAGGGCGATTTACGCTGAAAATAGACCACTGGCTGCACGCCGAATTCTCAATAGTTGCGGAGGTACGAACATTTTTCGGAGGCAAAAAAACTTTTTTTTTAGACAGCTTATCGGCTTTAGTCTCGTGTGAAAGACGGCCGACAAATCTTCAAAAAAATCTAATACGGCTTATATGTTAAGACTGATGGTTTAGACTCGAGGGGCTCGTGAAAAAAAACGAGATATTGAACAGGGATTATCAGCCGTTTCGAAATTCTCCCAAAAACTAAAATAGTCACAACACCGTCGTGAAGTTCGTAATCGATTGAGACAAACCTTGCTGCACATTCGTTTTCGCACTGCGTCAAACTCATGCACTTTATCATATATTCTTAAGCATCATTCTTCCATCGCTGCGTATGAAGGACTACTTTGAAACATGCAACACTCGTACTTACTGCGTCAGGAAGATGTTCCCAAAAGACGTCAGTCCGCGTGCGCGTCACATGAAGAGCAATGACGTGCCAATTTGAAGGAAGCACCGCGGGAAGTTCGAAGAACGACGCCTCTGCTCCTCGATCTGGTCGCGGTGAAGCCTGCGCTTCCTCCCACCCACTCGATGAGAAACGCTCTCTCACGAAATCGCGGCCAAATTTCTTGGCCAGACACTTGGCGCGCGTTCGATGACCGTCGAGAGGCGCGGTGAACGTTCAGCGACGATGTTTCAGGTCCACTTGATTTGCGCTCGCGTCGCGTTGTTCGCGATGGCACGTGAGTGCCATGTGGTTCGCACACTAGACCGGATAGCGAGGACGATAAGAAAGTTATTAACACTTTTTTGCCTCTCTTGCCCGACAACGATGGAGTATTGTCGCGTCGTGACGATAATTTCGCGGAGATGAAGGACGAAAAAAAGTCAAGACGCGGTGACAACGATGATAATGTGATAATTCGCAGTGACGCCTGACGCTCCGACGGAGTCGAGAGGAGTTGAGGGAACTTTCAGAAGAGGTTTCGGGATTCGAGAGAGACTTTGAAATTAATCGTACGAGGAACTCGAACTGAAGGAAGTAGAAATGAGGAACTATGCAGCGGCGTAAGTCGAGCCTTGAGATCGCGCTACCTCGTGATCTCGCTCAAGGCGGAGGAGGTAAAACAAACTGTCCCGTTCGAAAGAACGCTTCGGTCAGCGTCGAACGAAGAAAACAGCGTTAATCGACCCCGGATGATCAGTTTTCAAAGATACTAAACTCCCGCATGAACGGTCCGAACTTCAGCATTCCATCGAAAACGAGCAACGGATGAAAAACACATGGACACAGCTCTTCTTCCAAACGCCCGCCACCACCATCGGAATGCGCTCAAAATGATATCACAAAACGAAAGCCATCCGAAGCTCGACAGCCAACTCAACTATCGTGTAGCGGACGAAATTGTGGTTGCGAGAAAAAAAAGGAAAGCTTCGTACACTATCCTGCGTGGGGTGACACCTGTCACTGTGTCTGACGTCTCGAGAACGACGTCTGCTGGAGAGCGGAAAACGCGTACCCCGCGGAGCTGCAAAAGTGACTAGACACGTCTTCGAGACAACTATCGTCGCGTAGGCCTCGCGCGTACGCGCGCGGAGAGGTTTTGCTCGGCAGCAGCGACGGCGCGGAGCCGCTCACAATTCGCTCGATTCGAGTGGAGGCGGCATAAGCGGCGTTCCTCCTAGGCCTCCGTTACGGTTTCCTGTGCTTCGCCCCTCCTGCCGGGTGCGTGGCGCGGTGGCGCTTCAACGAAAGTATAAGTTTACTTAAGGTAGGTCGTGCCAAGAATATACGCCTATCGTCCGTCTCGTTCTCTTCGCCTTTCTCCATCTCTTTGACTCCCTCCCGCAGCCTCCTACTTCAGTCTGCAGAACTTCGTCTCATACTGTCTTCTCTGTCTGCCGCTATAAACTAGCTTCTCATAACTTACCCTTCTTGCGTCGTCTTTCGGTCGTTTCCTCAATGTCCGGTGAACTGTGGTGGACTTGACGGAAGAAGGAGGGAGTTGTTCTTTCGACGGAAGCCTCCTGAAAAAGGCACCTTGCCCGCTTGTCATTTGCATCCGCGCGTTCAGGAAAACAAGGCGGATCGATGATGAATCGTCGTCGCTCGATCGCACTCTGGATGTCGGTGGTACGATCAAGGGTGTTGTTTGACGCGATGATCGTGATGAAGATTTACGTCGGATGAGACGGTTGCTTCTGACTCGTCACATACCTTTCATCGCGGCGTTACCGCGCGAAATCGCTGATGAAGTTTACGGAGCTCTGATCTCAACGGGAAATACTGGAGCGATGTATCATGAGAACGGATCGAGAGAGCATAGAATGCAGGTGCAGTGAGGTAATAGGAAGCGCAAAGGTCCAAAGCGCTGAGTAATACTTTCAGTCGGCCTCCTCTTTATCTTTTGTACTCCGAAGATTGATCCATTGTACGTGTAATTGATTGATGTTGACGGTTATAAGTTTCGTCCTAAGCCGACTCAACGTGTACTTCATTCAATGACATTCCGCCGCAATTGTCTTCCCTGTGCTTCGCCGTTGAGAAGTCACTTTGTCGTTGTTGCCCGCACGCCGGCCATCGTTACGCGCCTGTGTATATGTAGATATACGCACGGGAAACGAACGCGTAATAAACTTGACTGAAATATTAGTTCTCTGCAATTACAGTATCCGCACGAACGGTCGCACCGTTGTCAAGCGCGCTAGTTTCATCGAACGTAATAATAATGAGTGCTGGTCCTAAGTGAATTCATTAACACTTTATTGTTAATACGCGACGTCAGGCTTGCTTTACCTACAAGCGGTGAAATAATCCTGATACACAAACTTGTCACGAGTGATCTCGATCATTAGCGCGTGGCACACGGTACATGCAACGTATTCCCTGCATTCCTCTCCAACAAGATGCACACAGGTTCGATCCATGCCATGTATATACCATTATAGTAGGAATATGAAGGAGTTGTTGCGTGCAAGAAATAAAACAAGTCAGCCCCGATGTTTTGTTTTCAATAATAAAAATTCATAATTCCTCTTCAATTTTCGATAAACGTCACCTAATACATTTTTGTCCATCTTTGTACCATGTCATATATTTAACATATGCACGGAAATAGGGCGTGCACGTGTACAATATTACGTTTTCTCACACAGTTCGTACAATCGTCGGTCTCTCTCTCTCTTTCTTTCTCTCTGTCATATCCCGCGCGCGCACAGCGAATAAAATATGCTTTGCGCGCGTATGTGTATTTTTTTTTTCGGAGTCTCACTTGTCGTTCGTTCCCAACATACATTCATGTCAAAACATGCGCATGCGGAATGGATACGTGAACACGCGCGTCGATAATATTTATATATTCTAACGTAACTCGCGACTTTCCCTCTATACGAGACGGCGCGCGTGCACGCATATGCACTTCCGAATGAGTTGCATGTATAATACACATCGCATTTGATTCAAGCCACAAAACACTATTCTCCTGCACAACAATCTTAAGAATAAAAATAAGTGTTGTAGTAATTGTACTAGTAATAGTGTAATAGTAATGGTTGGTAGTTTAATAGTGATAGCGTTAGCGGGTGATAACAGTAATAACACTGTCGGATTTTCATCTCTTTTTTTTCATTTTATACCGATAGCAACAATATCCAGCCGCGGTTGCGTATCAATATGTCATAATCGTAGCAGTTACAATAATGTCGTATATACAATGTACATAATTATAACATTTGTGTATGCCGTTTAACAAGATTTACAATGATATCTTTGTTAATATACATATATGTTTATATATCTAAAGATATATATACACATATATATATGTGTATAATCTATGTAAGTATAGGCGTATGTGTATCGTTTTGCAAGTACAAATTGCGTAAGTCGTAACGTCTCGCGATTGTAATTGCATGATTAATAAAATTCGTGGCTTGCACGGTTGAAAGCGTGTAAGTGGCACGACATTAATTCATCCGTTTTTGCTCTGGGCCTCGTTTGTCTAGCTTAGATAAAGTCGAGAATTAGTTTGTGTTAATTAATGTGCTTTGTAGTTCATCCCACTAATTCAATATCTCGATTTCTCGTTGACCGAACACGATGAATTAATTTACACAAACTAGCTGTAGCGGATGAAACACTTTTATACATTAATTAAAATAACCTTCCTAGTTGCGTAATTAATATATTAATTAATCTCTACCTAACGATGCATTAATTGTTTTGTTAATTAATATATTAAAGTCGGAATCGCGAAACTTCGATCCCGAAACAGAAATCGTCATTCTAAGTGTCTAATATCCTATCTCATTTTGTTATTAGCTATTTTACAAATTTCTATATATTATTTACAGTTCTTCGCAACAGCAAACTATTTGTTGTATATTAATTCACATACCGTTTTCTTTTTCTTCCTTTAAATCCATCGCTTATTATGTACATTTGTTGTGTATGCAAGAAAAATATTTCTCGTGAATAATTTAAGTTTGTATCTTTGGATGTGACGAAAAATAGCTTTTAATAACGAGTCATAGGTGGGGTATTATCATCGAGTAAGGATGGTCAATTTGTGAAAGACGTTGGCTTAATGACAAAATAGCCTTCACGCGAAAAAGTCACGAAACGAATAAGTGTGCAAGGGGATGCGAGCGGTAATACAATACAATGAATTCCTTTTTCGTTGTCTCTTTCTCTCTCAGGTCACTCACAAAATTCATCGTTACCGGCATACTGGCGCAACTTAAGCTCACACAACTGAAATTAGTAGTTACCATTTGTTGCCCATGCAATAACTTGTCGCTACAGTATGATGCAAAATTGTCGCAAGGCAAATCGGCTAATACGCAACGGCATTGAAATTGGCCATCCCTATTTTAAATCATATTTATCCGTTATGATTTAAATCAATCATTTTTATCCAAGATTATTCGATATGCACGTGCAAAAAGCGTTTTTTTCACCTTTTCAATTGTGTTTTTTCTTCTTCATACTGTTCGATCGATACTGATTAAGTTAATAAAACTCTCTATCTATCAGCTACTATTGACGTAGGCAAAGAAACAGCTTCGCACCTGATGGTATTTTTTATATTCGCTCATAGTGAGTTCAATAAAAAAAATTGGTACAATTGTAAAAGGCTAAGTACGTTAAAAAATTCCACCAGGTATGCTTCTCAATTTGTGCTTTTATATCCGTTTCAACGTATAACAAAGAAGTACCTCTTATTTAAGACCTTCTCAATGTAGCAGCCCTATCACAGTGTGGCTCGGAGTGAAGGCAATTTTTGTTTCCTCTAATAGTCCGAAACGTCCAAGATGTATTCTTTATAAAACCGATTCTATCTGCTTGATCTCTTTTTCAGGTGGGTCTAGAGGCGATGCCGCGGTCTCAACGATTTCGGGTATATCATCCTCGTTCTCCTCCTCAATATCCTCGTCAATTGGAGTTAATGTATCTAATATCACAGGCTGAGTCTGCAAACAGATGCACATGTCCTTAGCTATTTGCCGTTCAAAATCATTCTGTCGCGTTTGCGCAGTATCGTATATTAATGTTTCTATATTTCGACGCCTAATACTTCAACGAACGAAACAAAAGGCCCCTGTGTGCGTACCTGTGGTGTAGTGCACCGTTTCATGGCGGGAGCCATGAAACTGGAGATGGTGCTCATGAAAAAGAAGAATCCTGCCATAAAGAACGGGATACTGTAGCTTTGCGTCGCGTCATAGACGGCGCCCGCCAGTGGCGAGCCGATAATTGCAGCGGCGCCTCGGAACAAAATGAGAAGCCCAAACGCGTTCGTCAGCTTGTCCAATCCCAAAAGATCCACCAGAATAATCGATGTCAATGAAATGTATCCGGCTAAAAATAAGTATGATCGAGTTATATGTGTGCGTTGCGTTTCAATGCCGACGAAAATTGGTTAGCGGGGTTATCACAGTACTGCACGTCGTCTGACATCGACGAGCGCTGAAAACAATGCTAACGCGAATGACCAAACAGAAAGAAAACAAAAATACTCACATATCGCTATTCCAAAGAATATGCTCATAACGATGTAAGCTGCGTAAGTGTGGCAAAATGGCGTAGCAGCGACGGCGACTGTCGATATAATTAAGCAGATATTATTCAGCAGTAGGGAATCAACCTGCGGGAAGTCTGCGACGTATCCGCATGCGACACGACCCACGGTGTTTGTGATTCCGATGATCGATAGCAAGAACGACGCTGAATCTTTTTCAATTCCCTTGAGGCGAAAAAAAGTGCGCATACGTTTGCGTTAGAAAAAGACACATCGAACGAGTAAACAATATTATACTAACAAATAGAATGTATCGTCGGTTGGAACTTACATCTAAAACTGCGGCGTCTACAAGGTATACGAAGGGCACATAGAGACCTGCCATGCCAAAGACGTTGCTTATGCCTATCAGAAGAAATACCGGATCCTTTAATAGAGATACGTCCATCATCGTGGCTAATGCTTCCTTAAATGATTCGGGCAACACCAGGCAAGGGCACAATGGTTCTGAAACGTTTGACGTCGCTTATTAAATATTCAAGCTTCCAGTGACTTGGAACAGGAGAGGTATCTCTTACAAAACGTTTCACTTACGTTGCTGTGCTTTTTCGACGTCCGTATCCTTCGCATCGCCGCGCACGGATTTCGGAAGAGAAATAACGCTCTGGCGATAATTGGCGAGGGACTTTTGACTCTGGTACTCCGGCAAGTTAACTACGCTACCACTGTAAAAAATATCCTTTCTCGACAATGGACGAACCATAAGGGGCTTCTCTTTCGGGATACTGGATTTGCTCGTAGTGAAAGTAATGCTCTCGCCATCCTGAAAAAAATAATCCAGATGCGCGTAAGGAATCATTGTCTTTCATTCGACGCGTATGTCAAAATTGTTTAACGTCCGCAAACACACTCACATCTACTTCCGCGTTATTATTTCGAGATCCCAGTACGCTGCTAGTGGAAAGTCTTAAATGCAAACTCTTTCGAATGTCACCGTTAGAATTCAGCATCGTTCGCGAATTCTTGATCGCGCTGAGGCTCGGCTTGTATCGCTCGCCGGTGCTGGTCTTGCGAATTCGATCGAAGAACGGCACGGAGCCGTTTTTAGGCAATCCCTGGACGTGAGTCGTGAACGCAGGCTGGGAGGCGTTTCTCGGGATTATCGACTTATTAAACTCGTTCTCAATCTTCTCCCTGTCCTCCTTTGTGTCTTTGGTATCGTCGATATTCTTCTTGCTCCTCGACTTCGCGGATATACTCTTCAGGTCCATACTTCCGCTATTGCTGGTCGCCCCGCTGGATGAGTGCTCTTGCACCTTCACTTCCGATATCGTGGGGAGGGTTGGCACCGTCGGAACTGGTGTTAAAGGAGTTCCTTTAATATTTACGAGCATCCAGTGACATGTACAAAACGAGTGTTAATAACAGAACATGAGGAAAACATATACGAAACGTATGACGAATGAGAAACGATGATGATGGGATGCTTACCAGGCACTAATTGGTCTAAGTTGAAGCTGGAGTGCACTCCAGGATCTATATTGATTGGCATTTTCATTCTTTTCTCCATAGAGCCGTCGGGCAGTTGCACCATGAAATATGATCCCCCGATACTCCCGCGTTCCATTTGAAATCTCTTTTCCTCCGCCATTCTTTGTAGCAATGGTTTTACAGAGGATGGCTTTGGATATTCGAGGGGCCTCATCATGGCTCCGAATACCTGAGCATGCATTTTGGTTGCGCGACATTAGGTTTTATCAGACGTTTACAGGTGTGAAATGAAAGAGACGTTACATTTAGGATCGTAAACTTACGGCGCAATTTAGAATAAGGCCGGCTAGGATCAAATTTGCCCCTTTCCAATTGTACGCTTCGAGTAACATTGTCGCAAGTGGTGCGAACGCGAAAGTGCCAAAGCCTGAACCGCAAACGGCAATGCCCGTGGCTAATGATCGTTTGGTTTCAAAGTAGTAGCCTACGCATACTACTGCCGGCAGATATATTAAGCCAAATCCAATTCCTGCAAGAATTTAACGAAAGCGCATGATCATGCAAAAACTGAAAGCTATACGTACATCGAGTGTGCACTACTTATTTTGATGCAACAACTCACCTCCCATAATACCGTAAGTCAACATAAGCATATTTACACTGCTTGAAAATGTGGAAAGTACAAATGCCGCAGCACCCAGGAAACTACCAGCCATACATACCGCTCTACAGCCATATTTATTTGTGAGGGCACTGACAACAGGTCCTACAAAGCAGAAATCAGATTTTAATATTAGGTTGAGAAAGTAGCAAAATTACCTGATAAATGTAGGCATCTATCGTGAAGCTCACCTGCACTAAGATACATCCCAGATAATAGAGAGCCAACCCATGCTGTTCTGCCCTTTCCCTCTCCAAAATATTTAACAAACTCTCCCAAAAACACACCAAACGTGTAGGCTATACCGTCCACTATCATGTTACACATGAATGATGCGAATACCACAACCCAACCGTAGCCTCCATCAGGAGGCGGTGGGATGTCATGGTATTCGCAGAGTGATCCTCCCTCATCCTCTGGAGAAGTTTCTTCGGCTCCTCCATCGACTCCTGTTAATCTTGCTTGCTCCTCCACAGAGTATTCACTCTCCGTCTGTAAGGAATTAATCATAGGTTTCATGTATTATTTCAAATATGCGTTGGCTTACATCTGTAAATTATTCACCAGTCTATATCAGCAGGATAATATAAATGTACTATGCAGGTGACACAATTTTAGTGAAGGTAAGGGCTTCACTGATTATAGAAAAACAACCTTATCTTTCTCCCTCTTGATAAACGCGAGCGACCAAAGCAATCGACAGCGATCGCGGCATAAAAACTTTATTACAAATGCACTTATGTCGTTTCGTACGGTAGGCTGTAAACATTGAATAAAAGAAAAAATCGGTGTTTTCCAGTATACGGCATTGTAATAACAGCGCTGCAATTGCCTTGAGTAAGACACAGCGGTTCACCTTGAGTGGACTAAGAAAAAGCATCCTTTCATTTAATCAGTTCAGCGACGCAATGATATCGTACGAATGATAATTATATTAGCGTAATCTATCGAGTATACATGAAAGCGTATTGCTAAACAAAAAAAATACTACATTCTACACAATATCACGGCATTTGTCTTATGTTATTAATCGAAACGTTCGACAAAAAATTGTATGAAAGTCTCAAGTATTTCAGAATTCGTCGGCGAAAGGTATTTTTCATTCTGTTGTAGTGGCAGAAATTGAATTATGCCCGAGATTAAGCGGAGAGAAACAACGCGGTCGTATTCAAGTTTGAATAGGAAAGGCAAATACGCGCATCTCTTAGATTATCGTCGGAAGTGTAACGCGAGAACGAGCGCCTACGTCGTACATTATAACGTGATCTCATAACGC
Source organism: Priocnemis perturbator (assembly GCA_963942575.1). Taxonomy (NCBI): domain Eukaryota; kingdom Metazoa; phylum Arthropoda; class Insecta; order Hymenoptera; family Pompilidae; genus Priocnemis; species Priocnemis perturbator. The sequence continues at coordinate 17,231,697 of OZ012644.1, read as the reverse complement.
AAACGCAGCCAGGCACAGATATTAAATGCCTTCTGTGATTTAATCGGTCCCTAAGGCTACGTTTGGCCAAGGTAAAGCGCAGCCTCTAGAGAACGCGAGCCGACGAAGAAAAAGACGAACACGATATATCGATCAACAAATAGCAACGAATATGCATTCTCTCACGAACCGGTGTCGTCTTACCGTCTTCTAGCCATTCCTGATTTTTTTTTTATTCTCACCGCGCATTCAGCATTTACGTTCGACTCTTCACGTTCGGACGAAGCAAGCAAGGCGTTATCGAGGAACAACCTCGTGTGCTGTAACACGCCCGAAGCCACAATGCGTTCGGTGTTATATGCGTTGTATGTATTCTCGTGGTTATGTATAAAGCAAGAGGCGGTCAAGAATTTGATGTCCTCAAACAGCCTTGAAAACGATGCATTTCGGTATTACATTTCAGTCTCGCATGTGACAGACGTGGTAAAAAATAATACAAAACTAATTTGCAATCAAATGACCGTCAACGTTGAAGCTTTATATACGAAAGTAAGAAAGAGCCTCGGGCGCGTTGATATGCTCGAAGTCAAAGCATTCAGCTACTGCGCCCAGTTCCCGTATGTATGAACAAAGAAAAAGATAATGAAGAATCTCACGCGCTCGAACGCAACGCATTCGCTATTATATTCGGTTCTCGTATGCACGAATAAAGTAGGAAAGGCAGTGTTAGAGTCTCGTGCGCCTTAACAAGCTCCGGCGAACAACATCGTGAATCATTTGGCGCGCCAAAGTGAATTCCGTGGATGATGCGGCGTCGTGGCCACACGCACTTCATTCGTGCACCGTTTAATTTGCCGAGACATCGGCGACAAGGGGGCGGGGAATGGCGAGAAAGAGGGTCAAAGTGTGTCGTCGTTCGCGACAATCGGACGATTGGGATTTCAGGCCTCGGCGTGACTTTCGATCAACGACCTCGGCCGTGTCGGAGCGGCGCGCGGGCAATGAATTTAAATGCAGCGCGTTACATACGCACGCATCAACATCAAGGCAATAACTACGCGCGTGTGACATAGCGCGAGAGTGGAAGGTCAGAGCCGATCAGCTGATTCGCTGTCATTTAGAATCGCTAAATCGACGGCGCGCCATCTGCCGGCAATATCGACGAATCGCTCGATACGTGAGCTCTGTTTTCGACCTTGTTTTCGCGGCGATCGGCTTCGAGGAAACACAGCAACGGCCGCGCAATCGGCGAGCTACCCGTGCGCGCGCGCGCGCACGTATTCTTTCTTCCTCTCGTTCCCTCTTTCACTATAAAAACGTGCGCACATACACACACACACACTCGGAAAACAATAATATACATGCTAGAGTCTGGAGCACACGTCGCCACATCGAGAGTGGAACGAATCGTCGAAGGAGTCGTCCCCGATCATCGAACAAACGCCGTAGACAATTCTGACGCCCCGGTCGGCTCTCGCGCTGCACGAAAGTGCAAATCGCATCTCGACTGTCAAGGCTAGTCACGTGCCCGTGCCCGTTTTCACGGGAGACACAATTGTTCACAGTCGAGTCGACAGCACACGCCGTGCACGCCAGCTCCGAACAGCCGTCGTGCGTCGCCGAGATGCGAGCTGGTAAATAAGGTAAACGAGGTAAATCGGATGAAAAGGGGACGCAAAGTGAGCAGTGGATGCCGTGTGCGTGCGTACGCGCGCGCCCGCCAGCAAGCGGCCAGAGCGCGTGAAGGGTGTGAAGGATGCGAAGGGAAAAGGGACAAGGGGCAGGCAGGGGGAGCGCGCCGTTAACAAATTCAATTTCCATCCAACGTACCGTGCTGATCTTTCGCACGCGACGCGAGCCGTACTGGCTGTACTGCGACTTGTTGAGCGACACGCGCGACATTCTACGACCGCCTTAAAGTCACTCTCTCTCTTCGCTCCTTCCCACGATGTTTAGCCTTCTATCCTCTCTGCGTGTCAGCTTCTATTTTCGTATGCTGTGCGCGCAGCTGCGCGCTGCTGCTCTCCGACCAGAGGATCCCTCTCTCTGTCTCTCTCTCTCCCTTTTCCTCTGCTGCTGTTACTCCGTCCAACGACAACGGCTTTTCGGCACTGTCCCGCAACACCGCGTGCGTGCGTGCGTGCGTGTTTCTCACGTTTCGCTCTCTCTCTCTCTCTCTCTCTCTATCTCTCTCTCGCACTCCTCGCCGCCGCCCCGCGAGATCACCCAGGACCGTCACTCGTCGTAGTCCGCTGCCATGACTTCTCGCCGCACTCGCGCGCCTCTTGTGCCAGCCTCTATCGTACTGAAGTCGTCATCGCGCGACCACCATCGCGTGCTGTGCCTCTGTCGCGCGCGCGTGTCCGGCCTTCTATCTAGCCGCGAGCGTTTCCGCTGGCGAGCGATCGCGGGTCGAGGGGGTCCGCGAGAATGGCCGCCAGGAAAGTGGGGGAGCCGGAGCCGGAGCCGCAGCGGAGCGTAGATATATAACAAAAACGCGGCGGAACTAGGGGAGGCAGAAGAAGCGCGCACGCATGGGAGGTCGGATTGTCGCGCGCGACAATCTTCTTTCCGACCGCGGGCCGCCACTCATTGGCGTGCGGTTTCTCGAAACGACGTCGGCCACGAGCAGTGCGAGGACCGCGGGGTCGTGTCAAACGCGTCGCGTCCTACGCTCCGGCCAGACTGATGTTCGCTCATAACGGCAGCACCACCCGAGGAAAACTGTCATGACACAACGCAGCCGTGTGTGTGGCCAACCAGCGCGAGCCCCACCGCCCGGTCGAGTCGGACACCTCTGTCGCTCTTTTCCTCGCTCTCCTTCTCACTCCCTCTCTCGATGTCTTCTCTCCTCGAGCCGTGCCGCCGTCGTCGTCTCGCTTCTTCGCGCGGCCATGCCACGCCACGAAGAGGTTCTATTTATACACGCGAAACACTGCGGAGAGAGTGCGTACGGTGGCCCTGTAAACGCAGCGCGACGCACGCACTTCGTTCCCGGCGCTTCTTCTTCGCGGCCGAACAAAAGGCCGTTCAGCGGACGCGCAGCGTCGTCCAGCACGAGCACCAGCACCCCTCGGCCATCGTTGTCACGGACGCACGGCTAAATCTATCTCTTTTTTTTTCTCTTCACAGAACAGTCAGAGGGATGCGACCAAATGCGTACGAGATTCCACGATAGACCGTCGGGAGTGCCACCGGCGACAGCGACGATGGCGAACGATGGCCAGGGCCAAAGCTTTCGAGGGACGCACCACGCACCGTTAAAGTGCCTGCTGCCGGTTCTCATCGAAAACGATCGATCTACAGGAGAGTTTACACCGATGATGGGTGCGGACCTGGCACGAGTGGAAGGGACGCTAGGATGGAGGGGATTTAACCTTTTTCGCTGCCAAATATGCGCGGAAGCATCTTTCGGCCAACGAAGATTGGTCCGTCGAACGCAGATTCTCCGCGCCACGTTTCACCAACGACCGTTGAAAAAACTGTACACGGAACGTCTAACGTGTGACTCAGGAGGCTAGATAGAGCAAACCCTCATTCCGTATCAACGCGTACAGTCAGGAAAAAAAGTATGCATCTCCGATGCTCTCTAGCTTAAATCACGTACGATTCCAATCCACGCTCGACGGAATTATTCAATCTTCCGTACGATCGGATGCCAATTAATACGCGTCGTTTGCGGCTAACGCCGTCGACCGTCGAGCCTTCATGAGTCACCGCGTATGTGTTAAGAAGGCTGGCAAATAAGAAATGTAAATGTAATGTAAGTCATGCAAATTCAATCTATGTCCAGACGCATCGGTCCAATGCGATGAGGATCGCATCGAGGAGAATAATCGCGTAACAGCGCTGAGAGCAAGCACATCAATCGAGGAGTGCGCGCGAGTCTCGCTCGAGCGTGGCACGCGAGAAGTTAACCTACAAATGCAACGCGCGCGCGCCTCCCGCCACCGATGTGCTCACGGTGTGGTATATATATATATAGTCGCGTCGTCGTTCTTCCCCCTCCAGCAAGATTGAAAATTACGCGACGCGCGCGATACGACGACGTCAGGCGTCCATCATAATGGGACAGAACAGACGCGTTGTCTACTTCGAATGAGAAGCATATCTGGCTATGTGCTATGTGGTACCCTCGTCGAACGGGATCGCTGCTTGGATCTCGTTTGGATCGAAAATGGTAATTGTCAAATTCGACCTTGTCAAGTACGAAGCGGAAGCGAAACTCCATTCTTGAAATTTCTCGAATTCACTGTCACGGACTGGGTGCTCCGTATCTGGCGTACAGCCGGAAAGATGGCAATTGTATGCGGGGAAAAGATAAGGCAAAATGTGATGTGGAATTCTTTTATATGAAGCTTTGTTTCTCAGGAAATCGATATTCAATTTGCGATGAGCGCACGTGCGCTTACGAGAAAAGACCTCCTAGAGGAAACAGACGTTTGGCTCAAATTCTAAGAAGCTTTTGTAGATCAAGAATAAAGGGAGATGCGTTTTGGCTTTTCTTCGATAGGCCTTCGTTTTTTAATTATAATTGATTTTAAAGTCACGTGAAAACTAGCCGACTTGTTAAATCTTACGGTTCAGTCCTGGTGTAACCTCATTCTTTTCCTTCCTATTATTTGTTTCTTGCTTCAAATTGTTTGGTATTTTGTTCGGGTTAAACATCAAATAATGTAGACACAATATGAAAAAAATCAAACTACAGAAAGGTAATAATAGCAGCATAAAAAACTAAGATTCAAAGTCAAGTTTGTCAAAAACAAAGCCTCATATGCAAACATTTTATGTTACATTTTTTACTTATTTTCTCATGTACAATTGCCACTTTCGCGGTTATACAATCAGATACAGAACTCTCCACGTAACGCAAACGAAACGGACACCAACACAGGACTGTGACGTACAATATATGCACGTACATGCGTAGACCAGAATGATACGGAAAGTGCGAAATAAGACGTAATTAGAACGAATTCCCGCAAGTCGGAAAAATTCTTTTTTATTTTCCGTTCAAACGACTATTTTATCTCTTTTACTTTGTCCCGCTCCCATTTCCCTTATCTATTTCTCTAATTTGCCTTTCCCCGCCAGCTTTCTCTATTTTCTGTTTTCCTTGCGCACACTCGAGGTAGCAGCTAATCATATATTCGGAATCACGTGATTTCGATTAGTTCGACAATGATTGAATGTGTCACTGTGATTCATGGTTATGATGGAGAATGTGAAGAAAATCGAGGGTATTGTGTGTGTCGACACTTACGGGGAATGCTTCGCCGTACTGCTCGGCACAGGCCATGGGACGATTAGAGATACTGTCGTCCATAAAATTCCGAAACAGCAATTTTCGGCGAAAACGATGTTTGTACAGTCGCCGAAAGCGTAAGGCCCGCTGTCTTCCCGAAACGTTTGCCTCACTGAGAAAACATTCGTCGGCAATGCTCGAACTTTGTCGAAGAAGGTGACAGTTACGGCGGCATCAATGATACTGGCAGAGGGGAATCATCGGGAAGATGAGAAGAACCTTTCGAAATATGAATTTGACATTGTACAACGTGCGCGCGATATCATGAGCGACGATACGTACACACGGAGTCGCGCAAATCCTCGGGCGAGCGACGACTAATCCTCGGATCAGAAGCGACGAGTCTCGTTCGGTGATTAAAAAAGCAAATTTCAGAAGGCGATGCAAGAGATAGTGACTCGAACATGTAGCAACGGTTCATCGATGCATTCTAAACGCGGCGTCGAGCCTCATTGTTTATCGGCAACACTGTATAATTTCGAGCACTGGCATTCTGTGTATGTGTATACATATCCTATGACGATAGCGAGAATGCAGCTGAGGAAAAACGAGCAAGTATCCACGCGACGTGCCGTCACGAAGTATGCCCCGGCAGTGGTCTCAGACTTGGCACCCGAGCACCACAGATGCCCGCGGGAGTGGGGATACGGAAAAGTATGCGTGCCCTGTCTGTGAGCTGACAGGCCAATGCGTGGAGTCCACAGCTCTCACAGACGGGCACGCACACTTGTGCGTATCCCCACTCCCGCGGGCACCTGTGGTGCTCGGGTGCCAAGTCTGAGACCACTGTGCCCCGGATAAAGGAATGACAGGGCGGCCACGAGAGATGTCTTTTTCGTGGAGAGAGAGAGAGAGAGAGAGCGAGAGAGGTAAAAAAAGGGCAGCGCGAGCCACTGTTCCGATGAGGAAACTATTACGAGGAGAGCCCACCGTACGTAACTTCGGTCACGCGAACCACTGTGCACCAACGAGCGCACAACCACGATGTTCATGCGGCTGATGACGCTTATGAATTAATTAGATAATAACCAGCTACAATTAGAGCCAGTGGCACGGGCGCATGAAAACAGCATCTGCTTCTCATCTCTCCGCGGAAAAATGGGTAGGGATGTGTCTCGGGACGATGATGCCGCGGGAATCCGAACGAGACCGGATTCGTTGGGGCGATGAATTTTCGGGACGGACGCATACATATACACGACGAACATACACGTACGTCGAGGCGCGCGGCCTCTCCTCTAAATTGCCGCCCGCAGAATAATATTGTTTACGGCGACTGCGGCCCGTCCCAGTTTGTTTTCTGCCGGACGAGAATACTCGGAACGGAATAATGATAAACGTCTTCTGACGCCGCCGGTCCAAAAGGAAGATCAACGTTCCCGCGGATTCGATGAATCACACGTCGCGATTGTTCGTCTCTGTACGCACTCCAGTTACGACACAGCCCGCCACGCCGGCGGAAATTCTAATGCATCGCATCGGAGGAGAACGTGCGCGCGCGCCAGTTATGCCAAATGTAAATGAGCCGTCGCGAGATGATGATCCGCACACGCCAATTCGTTCGCAATAGAAGGGGGATACGAAGCGTTTAACGGTGACGGCTGGCCGACTGTCGTCGTGTCGTCTTCTCTCGGATCTATGTCTCTCGCACGCGCTTATTCCTAATGACCGGTCCGACCGACGGGATGCGACGATGTGCGCGCGGGCCCGCTAGATAGATAAGCGGTTCAACGCGGAGAGCGTAGCACGTACTCGGGGTACGCAGCAGGTATTCGACGAGCCAAATACTGCGAGTACGGGACACGTTCGACATCGATAAAGGACGATAACGGATTCGATAAACACTCAAAAGATAAGACCTCTGCGCACACATGAAAGCAGATCTTGATCTCTCGAGCTCGTCGACGCGAGTCCGTCGTAAAGCGTCGCGTGATATAAGCTAATTCCGAAGAATGCAAGCGGGAATAAAATCGTTTAACGCAGCCACCGCCCAAGAGGGAGACACCTACTCTCCTCGCGGCGCCTTACTTTTTCTCCCGCGCGCTTTCGGCAAACTGGTCGGCCGCTCACACCCGGGCACACGGCCCTTCGCTATCGGGCATCACGAACAAAAATGATGGCGCGAACGTTACAATATCAGCGAGCGAGTCAGCCAACCAACCAGCCAGCCAGCCAGCCAGCGGCGGCGGCATCGCGCTATCAATTTCCTCGTTCAACGCAGCCTGCAACCCACTTTCACCCGTTGCATTTCGTGATTACCCTGATCGCTCGCGTCGCGCACTTTATTATTTACCTTGAAATTCCTCGTATCTGAAATAACCGGCTCCTGGCGCGCGCTTTCCACGAACGGCGCTGAAAAGAACTCCCGACGGTATGTTCCCCGCGGACGTTCGCGATCAATCGGCGCTCAGCTCGCGAATCGTCGCGATCGATCAGCCAAATAAATAATCTGTCCGAGTTCCGGTGTTTGCGCACGGCGCGAGACGAGATTGCGAATGAAATTGGATACGAGGCGTAATTGACGGCAAAATGTGATACGAATGCACGCGGAGATGGGAGGAAAACAAGTGGCGAACGCCGATGAGGAAGCAGTAGGCGCGCACGTACCGTGTCACGGTGCTTCGCTGTGCTTTTATTTACTCCCTCGATGCCCGGCGAATTTCAAACGCCACCAGCGCGTCGACGCGTAATTCGCGGGCTACGTGCGCGGTTGGAAAAGGCGCGCGACCACGTGTCCGCTACTAGAATCGGCACTGTACACTATCGTTTCGGCGGACCTTGCCGCAACTTGTACGCTCGAGCGCACAGCCTGGACACGTGAGAGGGTAGGACGACGCCAAAAGGCGAGCAAATGGAACTTGGATAGATGACCGAGCAAAAGCCCGATCAACGTCTATCGCTTGTCGAACGGAACTCTGTTACTTCCTGCGTGACGCTACGAATCGACGTCGTGCGTTGCCCGAGATAAACAACGCTGACGGCACGGATCGCGCGTGCCGAGCGCCAACGAGGCGTCGCTTTCCGCAGAACGATCAACCATTCACGTACCTTATTCTTCGGCGACATCACCGAGGAGCCTGTTGCGGCTCTTATCCAAACGCTGATATATTGCACCCTCGCTAGGGTCACCGGTCACTCGTAATGCAAGTGAGGGATGGCACGGGAGAAAGTCGTCGGGAAGAAAGCACGGCACAGGGAGCGAGGGAGGAAGATGCAGCAGGCGACTAGCAGGGGGTGGGAGAGTGTGAGGAGGAAGGAGAGAGAACGGAACGAGCGAGATGGTGCAAGCCGCGCCACCTGACTGGACAGCGTCCAGCACTCCGCGCGCGCTAAACGTGAAACGAGCGATACGAAAATGCGCGCCGCTCAACCACCGGCTGACTTATCGCATCGCGGACGCGGAGAGTCCCATCCGATATATTCTCCCACTCCGCGGTCGCGCGTGCACGGTCACGCCAACTCTGTCTCACTTGTGCCACTCGTTTGTCACGCACGTCTCGCTTTTGTGCCCGCTCCGAATATCTCTCTCTCTCTCTCTCTTTTCAGCCTCGCCCCCGCTTCCCGCTTCGTCGTCATCACCCCCCGGATAGATACCCGCTCGTCAATCCCTCTTCCGCGGTTCGAGTCTACTACTGTACTTCTCTCCCTCTCTCTCACTCGATCCGTCGCAGGACGGGTGTTTTCACGCGCCGCATTACTCACCGCGTGTGCGGATCATGCGAGCGAGCGGACGAACAAAGCGGGAGCCGACGACGGTAGGTACAAAGTTCTAAGCGCCGTTGTCGTATTCACGACGTCGCGGACAGTGTGCTGGGTCGGGGTGAGGATATCTCTTTGCTGAGGGCCGCAGATTTGCCGAACGGGAAGGGGAGGATTCGAGAGAGGACGGAGTCGGTGTCGTTGAAGTGTCGTCAACGCGACGTATATACACATGTACGTGTCGTCATTGTCGGGAATTTGATACGAAGTGCGCCTGATGATATTCGAGATTTTCCGAGACGCGCGTGCGCGCTGATGGTGAAGAATTTTTAAAAGTCGGGAAAAGAGGATGTGACGTTACGGACGTTGTGATTTTGTTCTGTTTTTCAGTGGAGGAGATGAACGTCGGTGTCAGGGAAGAAAATTTTGATTTGGAGAAGATCGTAGCGGGGCACGTAGCAAGAATCAGCGGCACTGGCGCTCTTGATGCGTCAAACGTGCTTCTCAGCATTTCAACCCCCTTAAGAGGAAAGATAAGGACTCGAAGTTAAATGGCAAAGTTTCTGCCCTCATGCGGAATCGAGTTTCATTGAGGAAATCTTACGTCCAACGTAGAGCTTCTTCCAACGAAATTCCGAATGACCGTTCCACTTCCCCCGATGTCGCGCGTAAGTTCGCGGCGCTGTCTGAATTTTAACGCGTATTTTTAAACCCACACTACGTTATTTTTACACCGCACGTTGTCGAAGCCGACAATGCAGCGAGCGAATGACCGTAGCAGTCGATGACCGGCGATAAAAATATGAGTGCAAACAGGAGTTATCTGAAAAAAGCGCAGAATCAGGTGATAAAAGTACCTGGGTACGACGCTGGTCGGATGTGTCCCCGATATCGTTGCCAATTGAAAATTTCTCGCAAGAGAGTATGTATTGGAGGCACGGAGCCAGGTGATCGAGGAAGTCCGCATAGCGGCAACGCAACAAAGATCACGACGAAGGTCGACCCTGTCGAACGTTCGATAGAGACGGAGCCTAGAGATTCCATGAATTTTATTCTAATCGAAATCAGACCCATTGAAAGAGAACTATGCTCGTCGCGCTTCCAACTCGCCGTAATGTGTGAGATAAAGTACCTAAATCGATTGGCGCTTCCGAGATATCTGGGAACACGTTTGGTGTCGTTTGATAGACTCGTCGGTTCATTAGAATATTCACATATTTTTGCGTTTCAATGACAACGCTTAGAGTTATTATTTTTCACTCGATCTTTGTGATCCTTTTAAATGTCGGAGCATATGTTTCATTTATTCATATGATAGGTAGTGCAAAATCCGATCTTTTCTGGAACGCATGAGATAACGCCTTTTCAGGTAGAGATTACAGGTATCTTCAAGGACCTATTTGCAAGCACAAGGGATCTGTCTGAGAAGTGTCAGACTTTGATTACCTTTAATGTACAGTTACTGTTTGGCTTTTTTTACAATCACATTTTACACGGTCGAGAACCCAGTTTTAATAAAGACCTAACGTTGAGATAAATGGTATGATTTCTGCACTGCAAATAATAATTGCTAAGACAGTCACTACTTTGATGACATCCAACAACATTCCCACAGTCATCAATCGTAATGTTCCGCAGATCCACCCGCGCATTTCTGCTTTCAAACTGCACCGATGTGCAGTTGTGCGTAGTAGTTTCTTAAAACCATCAACTCAATTATTATGCACTGTCGCCATGGACTATTTTTACGTATACGCAGTTACATATTTCATATCATCGGCGCGTATATAGGTCGCGAGGACCAATGCTACAGTACGTACAAGGAAGAGAAGCAGAATATCTGCCCAGATTCCACGCCCTCAAGTTTTCCAAGACTTGCAGTCGCACGTTCTAACCCACATACGAACCACACACGGCACCCTGACTTACGCTCTCGCGGCCGCTTATGGTATCGTTTTCAAGGAGATATCCAACGAGATAGTCAGCGAGCACGAGGAGGAAGTGTTCCCCGATGTGCATGTCCGTTTTACGTAACGGCAATAAGTTACGAGGTTACTTATTCTTTGCATTAACGACGCAGTTACGGGTGACACATAAACGGGTCGGTTCGATCACCTCGCCCCTCGCGGGGCGATATCGCGCTCTCGGTGAAGAGTACTTCGTAGAGTGCTAGGTATAACGATTAGCACCGCCCACCCTTCTATAACCTGGCCGCTTTCAGTACAACCGTTTCTCGTTTCTCTCTCAACACGCGATACCAACAAAATCAATTCCATGAATTTCCATTGAGAGCGACATAAGCGTCGTTTAAGGGTTATTTAAATGCACAGTGTAGTCATTGTAAAGTTGGTCTGGTGGGGAGGGTGATGTATTTTCTTATTGACATGCTTTAATCGACCGATGTACGCCTCCGAGTAAGGCTGTAATCGAGGAAAGGCTACTTACGATATTGTTACCGGTGATGATAGCTTTCGTCTTAATCTGCAGGCCCTCGTCTTCGCCGATCTGCTCCCCAATTTGCTCGCGACTACTGGCGGGGCCCATTGCTCAGCGCCACCGCGCCCTCAGGAACCCTTACTGGGTTGGAGTGTCGTTCCCACACTGCCTGGCAATCCGGCACGGTTCCAGAATTCTTGCCCGCGATTGAGAGTACGCAAAATTGTGCAATCTCAAATTTTCTATGCTTCTTCGTTACCTGATCTCTGCCCCCTCTGCCGTCTCTTCGTGTTCCTCTTCGGTGTTGCTGGCGAACTTGTGATTAGCACTGTCGCGAACAGAATTCCGGCACTCTGATTTTATATTTCATGTAAGAAATTGATGATTCTCGCCGAGGTGTTGCGTGTCCTGCTTCCGTTGTTCCTTGGTGTTTATAGTTACATTCAGAATTCTCGATGCTCAAACGGGTCTTGAGGGAATATCGGGTTCTTGTATATGGGGAAAGGCACGCCTTTAAGGATAGTTCACCTTCAATAACGATTTAACCACGGGAGCCGGTCAGTTGTGCTTGGAGAACACAGCCGCGGAGGAGATACTTGTTTGCCGCCTAGTAGATATCGCTGACGAACCTTACAATTGTGCGACGATGCGAATGCTTCGAATTTATGAAACTTCGAGATCCTCTGGAAGGTCTTGGAGTCAGTCTCGAAGTTATCGTGGTATTTTAAGAGCACCTTGTTTCAAGTTTGTCCGAGACGCACCGTTTAAGTTGTGATACGACCGCTGTCAAATGGTTAATTTCTTCAGGCGGGTTGGCTTTGAGTCAAAAAGTCACTTGTAACTTCTTCCTGAAAGTCAGAGCCGCTATTTGGCAACTCTCTCATCGGACGTTCTCCAGGTCCACTTAATTCATCCACTTCAGTCTCATATTATAATTCCCTTATATTCCGCCCCCAATTTCCTCAGCTTATCGGGCCACTTCCTTCATCAGCTCCGTTCACTCGCATGATTGCCCCGCCGAATAACTCCTGGATGACCACTCGAAGCTTCGCGTTCCACCTTCAACAGCACCCACCAAACGTTCCCCGTGTTCTCCCAGTGTCAACGACTCCGGTTCAACAACGGATTGGAAGTGACCTATCCCGTTCTCTTAGTGAACATCCGCCCGAATCGTCCTTCGCCCCTTGTTCCTCGCACCGTTGCCCCCGACTCCGTCGATCGGCCGCGTCGACTCAATCCTCGTCAATCGTCAGCCCCGGAACCTCCGGCACCGTCTCGAAAATCTTCACCTCGACGTTCGCCGTCGCGAACCGGTCGGGACCTCCCTTCCTTCGCACTCCTTTGCCGCAGTCCTGCTACGGTGCACTGCGACACGACCGCCACCAGCGGCACTCTCTCAGACCGCCCTGGACGGCGACGTCGACGGCGCCGACGACGTTCACGAGAGCACCACCGCGACGAATACCCGCGTACCCTCGGCGTCGCGAGGGGCCAACCCCGTCGACCGACGATGACTCACCGATCGCGCGCGCGACGTCGAACGGTCGAGCGCCGGACGCCGGACGCCGGACACGCGACCCGACACGCAGGACTGCCCCTGTCGTCGCGGTCGTCGCACCAGCTTCCTCTTCCTCGTCGCCGGCCAACAGATTCTCGATGGCCACGCTCGAGGGTGGCGAGCTCTTTTTTCGCCGGGGGAAGAGAAAATTTTCTCGCAGGCTACCCCGCCGCGGGTGGGTAGCGCCGCGGCGCCCCGGGATCAATAAAACGACCACCCGGCCGTCGCCTTCCCTAGGTCCTGCCTGCCTGCCTGCCGAGGTCTCCCGATTGCGCGACGCCGGACGTCGCGACGCGCCGCCCCCCCTGCCCTCTCCCTCGCCCTCGCCCTCGCCCTCGCCCTACCCCCACGCGAACGCGACCGGGCAGGCGCGATCTCGCGTCGCGCAGGCCCACCAGAGTTTACACTCGGCGAGCGTGCGCGGATCGATAATCGACACGCCGAAACAGTCGCCGGCGTGTCCAGGATTCTCCGTCCTTCTCCCGGCCGCCCCACCCCCCCCGATGCTCTCTTCGATCTCTCTCGGCCCCCTTCCCCTACGCTACGGCTACGGCCACTGTTTCAACGGATCGGGGAACAGGTACGGCGCTGTTCTGGTGTACGCCGAGCGGCGTGGGCGATGTCGGCCAGTCGCAGCGCACGAATGTCTCCATCGCACGTGTTTCAACCCTCTTTTATACGAGTGTCTCCCGTGACGATGGTCTTCTTTCTTTCTCTTTTTTCCCTTTTTTTCTTGCTCCCACGTTGAGTACGTACGCGCAGCAATGTCTAGTACGTTCGACGTATGCCTCCCCAGCGAATACGTACGATCGCGATCTGCAACGGCTGAATCTCTGGTCGATTTTAGTTGGATTATAAGTTGAGCGCTTATGCGCTTATGCGCGTTGTACCTATTGAGGGAGAATCGATCCTAAGAAACTGCACGTTGTAGGATAGAACTTTCTGTAGTTTCGGGATATAGAGTATTAAACGAGTTGAGGACTGTAAACTTGGGTGACGTAAGTCGAGACGCACGAAATGCACGTACCTAAGTTTTAATGCTCGTGAATGCGACAGAGCAGAAGCTATTGCATACGTTCGCGCACGGGACAGATTAACGTACAGACAAAGAGCTTATAGTAGCGCCCATGGCGAGCTAAAAGTGCGAGCTACTGGGTGCAAGTAGTCAAGGAGTCCCGTCCGAATAGAGGCGGCAGACCCCCCGTGCGCGATCAAATCTCCCCCTGTACCTACGTCACTGACGTGGCTCACTACTACACCCTTCGTCGGCGACGCTAAAGCGTTCACCGTAAAACGACGCGACCAGTCAGGAGGACAATCGTCGTTACATATTTTTCCCGAAACCCACCGGCCCGAAACAATTTACTCGTCGGGCGAATTAGAGCTCGTTCTCTCATCCTCGTCCTCGCGATACTTTGCATTCATAATGGCGCGTGGGTGTACGAGCAGCAATGCTTCTCCGTGCACACGCTCGCGTGCGTTACCAGCCATCCGCGTACGCACGAATTATACGCGTAACAGTTTCCAGGCACCCTATCTGCCGAGCCGTTGGCCACTGACACTGACTGACACACAATCGGGATGGGTACTTCTCCGACGAATCATAGGAGCATAGAAAAAACAGACGTTAAGTCCGTTGCCGAGCGATACGGCAGTTAGTGCGGGCCCGGCGATGAGTCACGCTATTTGTCGAGAGAGCGATTCGTTATTAGCGTCGGCTTTTCGACAAGACACAGAGGTCATAACATCACTCTTGGCTGAATCTAACGCTCGCTGGCAGCTGCTGACGAACCGTAAGGCAAATAGACGGGACAATTGTTCGTCGTGCCCCTGCCAACGGGCGAAGGGGGGAAGGCTTTTGGTGAACGAAAGGTTCCATTGACGTAAATCACTTAACGGCATCGACGGCTGTTAAGGGGCGAGAGGGGGGGGGTGCAGTAAATAAAATCTCGAAAGCGGTTATCGGATTTGCGTCGACGTCGTTATTGATTTTGAATGATTTCTGTGGCCGTCTCACGTGTACGTTTATTTGCTCGATTTCCGAGACACAAGGTGGTCAGTCGACGACTGATATCTGCATGAAGCAAAGTACAATGACGGTTTTAGTCGTGACATAAGAATGATCCTCGGTTCCTCGACGATAGACGATTTCAAACGCAGTGCGTATTAAATCGTGGATAGGAGCTGTGAGGTCAAAAGTTTTTTTTTCAAACGAAGCAACGCCAATGCTAATTTCACTGAGTGTACGATGCGTAACTAGCCACTGATAACATTTCGGCTGACTGCTGCAGCGTACTTGACTCAGAGATTAAGCCAATTAACATGCCTGCTTGTTTGTTGTACGTTTCTCATTATCGCCGTCCATGCTGACGCTTCGATTATCGTGCTCGATACCAGTTCAGAAGAGGTATTAGAAGTAATTCGCTAAATGTCCGTCCGCCTTTGTCACTCTAATCGCGTATGACGGATTAATCCATGAAAACCTTAAACGAAATCCAGTCAGTTACTAAACAAATAGTGAAAATTGAATGCTAATGGCTGCAGTTGGAATTGGAAAAGTATACAGGCTACTTTATACAACTCCCTGCTATATCATTTTGTTCATGGACGATCGTTAAATAACCTAAGAGAGAGCGTCGTCGTTGCGGATTTCGAAGTTTATTGGAAATTAAGTAGACTCCAGGAATCTTTTTGACTCTCGCAGATGTTTCATGACCCCTTTCGCCACCGTGCGGAGTCCACCGCTTGCCGAAGAACTGATGCTCTCGATCTTGTCGAACGAAATGGACGTCACCAGGTCCCGAATGTACTTCGGCTCGTCAAGTTTGTACGTGATCGACTGTAGGACCCGCAGACACAGCAGCTGCAATTCCTCTGGCAGAGAATCCTCTTCGAGACAATAACTGAGTACCTTGCCAACGCGTAATTCGAAGAGGTACTGCAAGCCAGTTTTGTTCACGCTCACGTTGTAGAGTATCATTAACAGTAGTCTGCGAGAAGAAAGTGTTTACGCATTGAAAATGTGCAAGTGTCGCAGACTCTATTTTTTAGTCGTCCTAAGAAATCATGCTAGGCCAATTTCAAAGTAACCTTGGTGTAATCGAAACGAAAGTTGATTTTCATAGTGTCGATTTGACGAAAGAAAGTGTTTCTCGTTGCACCTTACGTCATCAGTGCCACTCCGGTAAGAAAGCAGTAATTACCGACGTGATTAACAAACGGAGCGCCTAATGCATGGAACATGTAATTGCCTTTTGAGATACAGGGATTCCGATGAGGACGGAATACCGGGCATAAAAGTTGTCACGTTCTGCACGAAATCCTTGCCGTTCACGTTCGTGATTAAAAATTGCCGACCCTCCGGACTCGACGATATGTTCGTCAGGATACCGAGAAGTCCAATTACAAATTCGTACTCGACGTTGCTGACTGGTGGAAATTCCGTACCATATGTGTTGATGAACGCAACGAACGATCCATTCACTATCGACAGGAATTCCTCTATTTTACTCTGGAACTGCATTATTTTGCGAATTGTATCGGGCGTTGATACTAAACTGAACTTGCATGGGATTTCATTCTTAGCACCGACATTCGAAGCAAGCACTGCTCGCTATGTTCCTATCTCGTTTCACAATTAGAGGCAACGTGTTCACGTGAAAATTATAATATATATAAGACAAGATATGCGAGATGGAGCTTTGAAACGTGAAAAACTGTGAACATATTCGAGGGAAATATTTCTGTTAAATATTCTGCAATATATTGCATGCGTGAGAAACTGCAGTGCTGGAAGAAAATATTGCTAACCTCTGATAGCCAAACATCAGCGATCTCGGGGAAACTCGAGGCATGCCACGTCAAATGGCCTAACGTCGCTCCCAGATTCGCACAAAAATTGGTCTGATCCAGTATCTGCGTAAAAAGGAACATTATTCACTCTTTACTGAACGTGAAGAAATGCATCAACACATCGGTCAACGTATGCTTACGTTTTTTGAGCAACATATGTATCGATGATTATCAAAGTCGACAAAATAAAACAAATAACAAGATTACTCTTCTAGATTACTCTACTAAAATACTCTTCGAAAAGTAAGTCGATGCAATACGAAATAATTGGAATGTAACATTTTTTGTTAGAATTTCACTTAGAATTGGACGATTTTTCATAGCCGCGGCACATATGTCGTCTTACGACTTATTAAGCACATTCAAGAGGCGCGCTCGACTTTCGTCGCGGAATTCTGCGAAAGCGCGGATTCAGCGCCGCCATGAGCACGAAGACGTGCACGCTCGGATAAAAATAAAAGGCATACTTGATTTTTCAGACACCGTATCTCCTCGTGCGCCTTTTCGAGATCGCCCGACTGCCTCTCCACATGCACTTGCAGCTCCTTGTACTTGCATTCAAGTGCCAACATTCTCTCGGCCTCGTCTACACGCATTACGTTTTCAATGTTAAACGTGTACACACAACGCGTTGCTTATAGCAAGAAAATTGAACTCGTCAGTTAGTTACATACGATTAATGTATGGCCACTAAGATACGTTTTCATAGATTTGGACCGGATTATGATTGAAAATTATATATTTTAGAGATAATACGTTTTGGATTGAATCATTTTAATTGTATAAAAAAGAACATTCTCTCGGACAGCTCCCAACAGTGGACCCTTGCTTTCTGTGTAGATGAAGGATTCTTAATGTTTCATGTCCGTAGCAAAATTGTAAGAAGAATTGTAAAGTTTTATAACTTTCGATGAGTTTCGTTGAAACCTCAAGGAAACGAGTTACAAAAGTATCCTGCGCGCATGGCCTCAGCGGGAACGAAAATAACTCATGAAAGAGTTCGAGTAAAGAAATGTCGAAACACGTTTACTCGCCGCGCATACGTACTTTTTTGCGACGTCGCGGAAGATTTCAACATGGAACATAGCAGATCGCGTTCCGTCCTGTCGTTCATTCCGACATCGTGCAGTTCCCCGTTCCTGACGAAATCTGGCGTAACGTTATCTACTATTTTGCTTAGATTGCTCTTAGTGCCGTTCAAAGTATTTTCTATGGAGATCTGGAACGTGCATAATCCTTTAGCCTTTACATACGTCATTACATACCCTAGAGACGAATGAAAAAGTATGATTAAGGGCATTTCTTTTCTCAAAACGTCGAATTTCCTTTCAACGTTGCCGATACTCTTCACATCAGAGATGTGAAAAGCGTCGGAAGGGTGTGAGTTCTCGTCTAGCACGCCGACACAAACCAAGAATCGTCGTTCGTCCGACGCATCCGCGTCATCTGGAATTTCGCTCGTCTCCATTCTTGTAAAACGTTATAATTTCCGCTTGATCGTGAGCCCCGTCAACTCTCGCTGGAGCGCAATCGCTTTTTCGGAACTGATTTTCGAACGAACGACTCCCAACTACAGATGCTTCATTTGAAATACTACCGACGGCAGATTGTATTACGTGCCCAACCATAAATCTTAAGAGCCCCAGTTACCCCACCGGGTGCGACGATCTTGTATTCGATGATCATATCAATTTAATTTCATCTGCCGTCAACGAGCAGGATTTGTACGTATGATTGGTCCCTATTTCCCTGACCAATCTCAGAGCACTTCTTGCTGATCGAACTGATTGGAATGTTATATTCAATTGTCGTAAGATTTAAGCTTGACTCTTTGAAACTTTTGCTTGAACCTTTACGATGAAGGTCTCTTTTCCAATAACTCTGTACAAATAAATAAATATTTGATTATCTGAATCGGCAGTTGCAAGATTTGTCGACGATTTACCAGGCATTCTAGATAATGTCATTCATTTGAATAAATATAACGAGAGCACAGGTTTTGAACGCATGTGTGCTGCCATCGTAATGGTACTATCGAACTACCGTAAGTTTTTGAAGATATTATGGACAAGTTTCTGAACAGGAAACTTCGACTCGTTCTCAATGAATCGAAATCTGAACAATTTGTACGATATATTTTGATCCGCCCTTTTCCGCGGCGAAGATTAATTCCTGTGAGAAATAGCGGTTTCGCAGTAGTTTACTTGCACTATGATATTACTGTCGAATTTTTTAACATCATAATGGTAGAACATATCGTAATCGTGCGACGGAATTATTGACGTTTGTATTCATAAGCGTCACGATGAAAAACTTTGTGAACGCCCGATTACGAATGTTTCGTGCATTGTGAACTTCCCGTTTGTCATGGTACGCGTGGTCTCCTTCGTGTATGTTTAGGAACGCACCAAACAGTTCGTTGCGCGTCTATGTTATGATGCAAAAAATCGTTAATTATAACCTCGCGATTTGTGGAAGTTTTATTATTTTTACAATAGTGCGAGCCTTGTGATATTACTACTAGGTGACGGACATAGCTAAGCGTAAGTTGTAACATGAGTCCTATTACATCTTACATAATCAGCAGTTTAATTTAAGAACAGCCGCTTATGGCGAGCCCGCCTTTTTCCTGATTTTCAAGTAGCGTAACGTTACGTTCTAAAATACTACAAGCACAGTCTTTTTTAATTAGTAATGTTCATTGGTTCAAACTACTGTCCTAACAACGTATTATTCTAAAACAATTACATACTTTTATAATGTATCCCATATTGTGACCTACCAACTGTTAATACTGAAGCTCGCCTTTACTTTTAGATAAAAAATGAAGTTTATCAAAGATGAAGAAGTGCTTGTGTGGCAGTCAAGTACGAAGGAATATGTTAAGGGCAAGGTGTTAAGCATGAAGGAAGACATGTACAAAATACAACTTGCTTATGGTTCTGAGTTGATTGCGTCTGAAGCTGATATAAGGGTAGATATAATTTTTTTTTTAGTTAATGTCATCTCTGGACATACTCTATGTATCAATGGCAGAAGTTTGATGTAATTCAAATATTCTTCTTTGCAGTCTCAGAGACCATCCAGAATTGCAACAAGACAGAGTACAAGGGCAGTAATTAAAAGTCCTTCACGCTCTAGCAGCAGAAGGGGTGCAGGAAGACGATCTCCTGCCAGAGCCTTTGCTAGTTCTCCAGATAAATCTACCGGTAGATCTCCGGCTAGATCTCCGGCTAGATCTCCAGCCAGATCTAGCAAACCTCGTGGCAGACCTAATCAAACGCCTCCTTCTTCGCCTAGTAAAACATCCAGTACATCACCAGTTGGTAGGAAACAACTTCGTAGCACAAGATTAGCAAAAGTGTCTTTACCACGAATAGATGTTTCCACTGGTAACTGCTCTGTTACGCACATACAACCCCTCTTTCATAAACATGTCTTTCAATGTTGTTTGCCGATACTCACGATTATTCGACATTGCAGAGAGATTTCTAGAGGAGAAAAAAGCGAGTTTGATGTTAGAACCGATGGTCGATCTGGGCATTGAGACGATGCCGCTTATGTCTCGTTTAAGATACGATGTAATCTCACCACGTCGTAGCATACGCTTGTCGGCAAGCATATCTAGAGGGGACTCCGAGGACACGTCAGTTCTTCCACCAAGGAGTTTTGATAGAGCCGTTTCGTTGCCTGTTGAGCGCAAGAACTTGTTGCACAATTTGGCACCTGAGGTAAAAGAGAGAGGACTCTCTGTACAAAGGGATCATGTGAGTCTGTTCGAATTATCCGATATTATATCAACATTTCAGTTTATCGTTTGTAAATGAGTTAGCATGAGTGTCCATGTGCAGGATCTGAAGAAGACGTTAGGTTTAGAGAAGGACGGGCAATTAGAATCTGCCACGGGGGAAAAGTGGAAGAAGGATATACAAATGGTCAACCAACCGCAAGAATGGGGCGGGTGGATTGGAACGCTTATTCTTTTATTTGTTCTACCAGTTTGCCTAATCTTACCACAAATGATATGTACAAAAGTTCAGTGCAAATTTGTCTTAACAAATTCTACGATATCGACCGGCGTTAAAGATTATATAACCGCGGATGCTCTATTGGTGTATGTCGGATTTTTAACTCTACTGTCCGTTGTGTCTGTTCTTCCAATCGGAAAGAATATTGAAGGACAGTACAGTAGGACAGGTACACTGAAGTACCGCATAAATGGTTATTGTCACATGCATTTATACGAGTCTAACTTATAGAGGTGCTGCATTCGTGTGCCATGTTAACGTTAGCGTTTGTTCAATTTCAGGTTTTTTATGCGCTTTAGTGTGTCTAATCATATATGGTTTGTGCGAGTACAAAGGTATTGCGGTTACAAATTTTATCTTAAATAACATTGTACAACTATCGATTAGCGGCTGGATGCTGGGAACAATTTTAGCTTTATCGTTGCATATCAAAGCAATCAAGGGACCTGTTATCAATCTTAATATACACGCATCCACAAACAGTGCCATATATAACTTTTGGCAGGGTAAAGAGATAAATCCAAGATTCGGTAGTTTGGATTTCAAGTTAATTCTAATGCGCGCTTCTGCCATCGGCACGGTAATTACAAAATCTTATTGCATGTCATCATAAATGTCGTCGAATGCAAGCTACTGATTACAGCTTTCTACTTCAACTTTTCAGCTTTTGGTGAATACTGCCATTCTTACCAGAGCAGTATCAACACTGGGTACGTCAAATTTGAAGCTGGCAGTATATTTAATCGCACCTCTGCAAATGTTTTGCACGCTAGACTATCTTGTGTTCGAGTCCGCTGCCTTAACCACGTTCAAAATAATGTACGAGGGCACTGGATACATGACGTGCATCGGACACTTGTTATACCCCTTTTTAGCTACCCTCACGGCGAGATTTGCGCTGCATCAAAAGTATGTTGACGGAAAGCAATTCCAGAATCCTACGTCAAGTCTTGCTGGTTTCACTTAACATTTATTGTCTGTCATAACGTTTCAGAACTCCGATCACATACGTTTCCGGGATTTTTGTCCTATGTTTCATGATTGGATACGCTTTGTACAGGAGAAGCAATTCGCAAAAGAATGGCTTCAGAAGAAACCCTCTGTCCCCGGGTTTAGCCTGTGAGTAAAATGCAGTCCGTAGGAAACCGGCCTGATGACAATGTAATTAACATAAATTTTGCTTCCAGACCTGAAAACTATCCAAACTTTACGAGGGAAGAGATTGATAGCTCATGGCTTATGGGGTTACGTAAGACATCCCAATTACTTGGGGGATATCTTAATGCAATGGTCGATTTCTCTTATAGCACTGGCCGATGATATGTTACCGTACTATGCGGCCTTTTGTTGTACTCTAGTTTTATTGCACCGAGCAATCAGGGACAATGAACGCTGTAAAACGCGGTACGGATCCGCATGGGATTTATATTGTTCGCGTGTCAAGTATAGAATTTTAAGACGTGTGTTCTAGACACTTCAAAGTAATGCAATATGCGAGTACAATGAGAGAGGTACGCTCGGATGCAACGTCTTATGTTTAGAATATTCAGTACCTTCAAAAGATCTGAATACAATGCTCATTCATTTTTATAGAGAATCTTTTTACCTTGTTTGCAATATATGTTAATCTGTCTCATTTGTGTGCATTTTAAATACCAAAATCAAAAGGATCCAAGTCGAACGGTGACAGATTTTAGAAACGCAGCGTGGATCGTTTAACATTATATTCATAGACGTAAGGACGAAAGACCAATGAGTCACACCCGGTGTAGTGTATAATGTAGACAAATCAAAATAGAATTCGCACTTCCTACGAAGTAAGATATTTTGACAAGGATGAATATTGACTTACACAAATATATATATATGTATGCATATATACAAATTTGTAAGAATATTTAGTATGTAGAGCTTGTTGAAGAAGCGTGTAACGTAAGATGTTACATTTCACAGAAACAAAATAAGTAACGGATTTTATACTTTTTTATATCACATATGTACGTATAATTGAGCAATGACAAATAAATCATTTTTGTAGTAATTCCGCATCTTCAAACTGCATAGAAAACTTGTCTCTCACCGTCAGTACAACAAACATAAATGTATATATCGACTAATGCCTCGTGTATCTTTAGTATCTACTAGTGTCGAACTTTACATCTGTCAATTAAAATATTATTGAAAGTAAAAACGAATGAAAATTCGAACCAAAATAATGATGCGCGACTACGTCAATCAGGGACGACGAATAGATGTATTTTATATAGCTGTCTGGTTTGCGTTCAAAGAGCGTCTAGACTCAAGCGTGATATGCAAGTTGTCAGTGTCGTCGCGCATTGCATTCAAAGAATTACTTACAATTGACATTAAAACATGGCAACGCATTTCGGGGAAGTGATATTTCCTTCCTCGCGTGCATTCTGGGATGATAACGAGGACGAAGAAATAGAAAACAGCGAAAATAGAGCGTAAGACGATTATTTGTACGACATAACCTGTTGAGAACATAAACACCGCCGGCGTGTTTACGAACGTAAATTGCTTATATAGTATTACTTACTATATTTAACATTGCAGAGAACTCACCGTTCGATGGTTGAAGGATAAGCCGAAGTGTATAAAAAAACTGGTATTCATCGAAGGTGAAACGATAATCGGTAATGCCATAAGTACTTTCTGATAGTGTTAAGAATGACATTAAATTTTATGTACAAATTTGCATAACTTTTATCGGTTTAGGCGTGGCAAAAGAGTGTTTATATCGAAATGTTGGAGTAGCGTGTATAGTGGATGATGAACTCTCAAAAAAAATTGCTGTAGGATATGAGATTAATGAATCCACATTTTTGTACATAATATCAACAAAATTTAATGTAAAGTATTCTGCTGAATTTATCGACAAGGTATGTATTATACGCTTCTTCACATCATGAATATAATATAATATTGAGCATAATATCATATAAGTGTATCATTTTATTTACAGATATCAGACATTTTGTCAATTGCTGAGAGTACAGCATCTGTTATATGTCAGCATGTATCCTACTTTAAAGGTACCAATGTACCTCAGGGACGTGACTCTTTAAGAGTTCTGTGTTCAAAAAAAGGAAGTGGGGCATATAAAGGAATGAAAAAATTAGAACAGCCAAACATAATTTCTGGTGTTACTGCAGGAGGTTGGTTCCCCATTTCATACTGCGACAGTACAAATTTCATAATGATTAAATGCTATCTTTATTTCAGTACTGTCGTACGCAGAAGTAATGAACCTGCCATCGGTGCTTCATGTTTTATACACAGAGGGCTTCACCCTAGACTCGGAATCCACAGATGTTCTACTTAAACTATTATCAGGCTTAACGAGCACTCCGTTACACGAAGTCACATTCGCAGGACGAAACTTCTTCAGCAAAGGAAATCTTTATTTGTAACAACATTGGCGCTCTTTCAGGTCTACCCACGCGCAATACAGCACACTCCGCCTTCCAAAAATCCCGTCGAACTACAAAAATTGCCCCTTAACGTATTGGAAATAAAGCACACTCCAGGTATATCGTAATAAACCGTTTTAATCAAAACACTGTCCAACAGCACAGATCTCGTGTATTTACAATATGTACAATAGGTATATTATGATAGTTCTCTTATTCGTAATTATAAAGACGTTCCCCTGCATAGCGCGCGCCACACTGACAAGAAAGTAAGCCCTGTGTTAAGGCTGCGGCGGATAGTACGTGCGTTGCGCGTTGGAAGGAGGCACCTGATTATTACTGGGGAAGTACGATGCATTGGTCGGATACGGGTAAGGTTGAAAGGGAGGTTGGGGGGTGGTCGGTGTGGGTGGCGCCGGACGAACGGAAGGCGTCGATCCCATATGATGCATCGTCGACACAATGTGGTTTATCGGATTGACTGGGGGCGGGGGAACAGAGACGTTCGTCGGTGGAAATGCCGGCGGATAATTGGTGTTGCCTGCGAAATTCGCCGGGTAGGATGGAAAATGCGCAGCCACTTCCATCGGCTTTATGCCGTCGGCACTCTCCGCTGGCGGGCAACCATTAGCTGAAACCGCAGTTGCTTCAATTTTGGCGGACTTTCCGGGGGTCGCTAGAACGTCAGTTCGTTACTTTTGACGTGTTCCGAGTTGTTTCGCGGGCGGGCAACGATTCGGCAAACAACGATTCGCAATTCAACGAATGAGAGAGAGAGAAAGAGAGACAGAACGACACTAAACATACTTCGATTTAACATTCTACATATGACGGCTCTAGAATGTCGCATGCAGTATGTGTATTGGAAAATTTAAATAATTGAAGCAAATGCGCAAGTATTATGTAATTTTGGCTAACCATTTGGCGTGTTTGATGCCGATTCTGCTGGAGGTGGTGCGGTCACTCTTTCCCTTGATTGTTCGGTGGTTGGTAGTAGTGGCGGAGAATCCGGTGGCTTGGTATTGTTTGCTTGCGAGTACAAATCTAGTACCTGATGGCAAATGTCTGGAAATAATGGGTGTTGTCACGTTAATGTTTGTTTTTCACTCATTATATGCAGAAGATATTGCTAGTTCATGAATGTACCCTCCAAAAGATCCATTGTTACATCTTCAACAAACATGTCCCACCATCTTAAATGCTTTGGCTGTCTACCATTCCAGTCTACTACTTCAAATTTACTTAGTTTGCCCGCTAAGTACATCAAAGCGACTGCTATGATCTCTGGCTCCCATTGTAGTGATAATGTTGTACATAAGCTGAGAGACAGAACATAATGTATACAGTGTAATACTGGATGCATTGAGGTATGTACATTCTCTATAGCCTTACCTATCATTAACGAATGTCCAAGCCATTTGAACCATTTTTTGTAATTTATTTTTATCACCTGAAACAAGAAAAATGTTGAAAATATGATGTGACAAAATCTTTCTTTATGTCATGATGGTATATTAATTACCTTTCAGACATTTGGCATACTTCAGTAAGTAACTATAAGGATGCTCAACTTGCAAATCAAACTTAATGGTCTGTAATAGTATTCTTTCTAGTGTCATTACTTCTTCCTGTAAATTATAGAAATGAGTGAAGAAACATGTCTCGTAACTTTTTACAGTAAATGTACAGTAGCTCATCATACCTTAGGATCTTCACCGAAGGTCAGGAATTTTTGTTCAGTCAGCAATGTTTTTGCAGTTTTTATAATGTCTTTACACTTCTTCGGTGTTTCTTCAACTTTGCCTGCCAGGAACAAACAGCAACAAGCTGTCACCTTTATGGTATTAACCAGCATTATTTATTTATGACACCAAAATTATAATGAGCAATGGTATGGGAATATAACCATGCCAGAATTGTAAATATGTACTTACATATCGTGGAAAGTTCTTGAAGGAATGAAACATATAAAATCGATGGAAATAGACAACGCCGGTTGCCATTGTATTGTAGCCCAGGTCCATTTTTGTACCGGTATCAATTATAAAACGAGCACCTTCTTTCCTGTATCTACACTCTGTTTCATAGTCGATTGCATCCTGTATGGACGGTGTGTTCCGCAATTCTTTCTTCTCATAGTACCAGCAAGGCATTGTCGCTGCCTTTTAACAAACAATAAGAAATTAATTAATAACCGAGCATGTCACTTCAATAAACAACGTAAATCCAACTACACTCTGCAACGACCATTTACATGTACATCAGGTAGCATGGTGACAACGACTACTCTTATTTATATTCTCAGTATCGAATCGAATGACGAAACAATCTCGCCAACATCTCGACGTCACCAATCGTTTGGAAATATCAACTTCCACGCGTAATAAGGATGAACTGTACTAACTTGTGTTGTACAGGATCGGTGTACGACTACATAGGTTAGAGTAAAGTCTTATGTTTTATCGGTGCTCGCGACGCAAGCTACGCTTATCTCTTGTCACTCCGAGAAAAGTCTCGAATCACAGATCACGCTATCGGAACCTATGACTTTTTCTACCCTCGGCACCGTCGCTCATTCATTGTGTACATCGCTACACATCGAATCGGGCGCAAAAAGCATGCACACGCCCCAACTGCAACGCGATCAAACTGAACCTTCACGAGCAGGATCGGCTTCGTTCGATCGAACAGACACACCACGACGAAAGGCGCGCCTGTAATTTCTGATTGGCCGAGCGCGAGAATTCCTTGGCTCCTTTCGTCGGGTGGATTTGGCCAGGAGAGGACGCGAGAGGACAAACCGTCGCGAGGTCTCTTCTATTCGCGCAGGACGACACAGATACAGATCAGATCGCGCCGACCGCTCCTCCCACGTCAATTGTAAACCTCGCGCCGCATCTCGCGGCCTCTCGATGAAAAGGAGACATTATTGTCGAGACGTCGTCTTTATATTCAAGAACGCCGCGAAGGACCGCGCTTCCGGTCGCTAAGCTCCGAGTCTGACTCCAACTCCGTCTCCGACTCCGACTCGAATGCCGTCCTTCGAATTAACTCGTTATCTGTGGTCGATACGCACAGCCACGCACAGCCAGAGATACGCGCAGCACGGATCACCGTCGCACTCGTTGGCTCCTCTCCGTCGACGTTTCTCCGTGTCTCGCCGCCTCGTCAGCCGCGGACTTTCGCCAGCGAACTTATCCTCCCTTCGCGCCAATCGCCCGACGCATCGAGTCTATCTACGCACGGTCCTAACTAAATGTTGGAACACACCAGCGGCGATCCGATAAATATATCGCAGGGACACTTTATTCACCGAAAATAAACACGACATCGAGTATAATGCCGTTGGCGACTCTGACAGTTCCTTGGTCTGAGCAACATGTAAAGGATAAAGTGAGCCTTACCGTCAGTGATCGTCGTTACTTATGCTCTCCTCGCTGAGACCGACATGGTCTCGGCTCTCGTGGGGCCGATCAGTTTTACGACTTGCATGGTCTTTTTTTCTTTCCCACATTACAGCACGGCACAGAGATCCTTTCGGACGACAATCAGGAGGACACAATGATTACTCAGGGAAATGTCATTGAGGCACAATCGAATGGATGCTCTGAGTCTCACGAAATCGAGGTTCGTGAGATGGTGAGAGAAGGGTACGAGAAGGCTGAGCCTTCTCACTTTGAGCTGCTAAAAGTACTCGGTCAAGGTTCCTTTGGCAAGGTAGGCACGTAGCCACTCATGCTTAGTGTCTTCTTTAATACGTCATCCTCCAATTCTAACGATCCTTCAAACCACTTTGCAATCCTTTCAACCTCCTTAAAACCTTCAATAGGCCAGTGTTATTTGTAAACAATGAGTTCAAAAAATATCTGTCGGGTGCGGGTGTATAGTGACTGAATTTTGAACGGGATCTAAGAATCAGCACATAACGAGGCATCTGCTTGCTAGCAGCGAGTAATCTATCTGAAAAAAACTCCAGAATGGATTAATTTATGTTTTATCCTGCACTTGCCCCAATCCTGACCAGCAGACAGGTTATTATTAATTCATTACTCTACAGAAGTCTCTAATGTATTTTCTAGTATCGTTTCTAATGTATGACTTATTATTATGTTGACCATGTTGCTAAACTTGTTATGATATGTAAACCAATGCTTAACAGGTGTTTTTGGTACGAAAAATTGTGGGAAAGGATAGTGGAACTCTCTATGCTATGAAGGTGCTTAAGAAAGCTACTCTGAAAGGTAAATAGTTACTTGTGGTATATGTCAATGAAAAGGTTTAACTGGAAATTAACTGACACTGAGATGACATTGTTACATTAGTGCGGGACAGAGTACGGACTAAAATGGAAAGGAACATATTAGTGGATGTAGAACATCCATTTATTGTACGACTGCATTATGCATTCCAAACAGAGGGCAAGCTCTACTTGATCTTAGATTTCCTAAGAGGTGGTGATCTTTTCTCGAGATTATCAAAAGAGGTTACTATAGGCATTTTTATTTTCTTAACATTTAATACATGTTGCTTGAAATTGATAGAATGTGACTTACATGAAAATGTTGTGTTTCCACTTTTTAGGTAATGTTCACCGAGGAGGATGTTAAATTCTATCTAGCTGAGCTTGTTCTTGCTCTGGAACATATACACAAACTTGGAATTATCTATCGGGACCTAAAACCAGAAAAGTCTATATTACCCAGTGTTCTAGTACTGCCAATCTGATTTTTTCTCTTGCGTAACATTATTTATTTTTTGCAGTATTTTATTAGATACCGAAGGACACATATCTTTAACTGATTTTGGTTTAAGTAAACTCCCTTTGGATGACTCTAAGGCTTACTCATTTTGTGGCACTGTTGAGTACATGGCGCCTGAAATTGTCAATAGAAAAGGACATTCTTTTGCAGCGGATTGGTGGAGTTTTGGTGTTCTCATGGTACATGTTCGAAAATCTATTTATACCAGGAGCCTATGACCTCCGGTGGACAGTCATAATTGCTAATATGTGATTAACATTCTCAGTTTGAGATGCTGACTGGCGGACTTCCATTCCAAGGTGAAACTCGTAAAGATACTATGACACAAATATTAAAGGCAAAACTTGGTATGCCGCCCAATATTTCTCCCGAAGCACAAGCACTTTTGCGGGTATCGCTTAAAAGAAATCCTGCGAATAGATTAGGATCTGGTAATTTCTATTCACTAATCGATATTGCATACAATGACTTATACGTTACTATACCTCAGAATAATTCACAGCAAACATAGTCGTACTACATCTTCTTTTCTTTCATTGCCCCAGGGGGAGTAGAAGGGATAAAGAGTCATGTGTTTTTTGCCACTATTGATTGGGATGCTCTGTATAGGAAAGAAGTAAGACCTCCCTTTAAACCTGCCGTCAGCCAAGAAGATGACGCATTTTATTTTGATAACGAATTTACATGTAAAACGCCTAAAGGTAAATGACAGATTTTAAGTTGCACCAATGGCATTACGCGTAGTACGTTTTCCATAAAATTCCAGATTCTCCCGGAGTACCGCCTAGTGCGAACGCGCACGAGCTGTTTCGCGGGTTCAGTTTCGTTGCGCCATGCCTGCTCGACGATAATAACACAGCGAAAACGCCCGAGTACAAGAACTGTGATAGTATTAGTACCACGTTTCCGGCTTACGTAAATCCTATCTGTGTGACGGATGAGTATGAGATCAAGCAGGAAATCGGTAAAGGAAGTTATAGTACGGTTTACCTAGCTCTGCACAAAACGACGAAAGTGGAATACGCCGTCAAGGTTCTTGATCGTGAACTTTCTTTATCCAGTAAAGGAATACTATTTCTTCATTAATAGAATGCGTTTATGCAAAATTCCGTAGGTCATCGACAAGGCGAAACGAGATCCATCTGAGGAGATAGAAATCTTGCTTCGGTACGGTAGGCACCCGCACATTGTGACTTTGAGAGCCGTCCACGAGGACGACAAACGGGTCTATCTGGTCTTGGAGTTGTTACGCGGCGGAGAACTCCTCGATCGCCTGTTACAAAGACGAAATTTCACCGAACGTGAAGCGGCGGAAGTTATTCATACGATCGCAAGCGTTGTACACTATCTTCATGAAAGTGGGGCAAGTACCGATCTCACGTGTTCTCTAAATATTATGACAATTACCAGAGTTAATAACGATCTTGCGCAACGCTCAACAGGTGGTCCATCGAGATTTGAAACCGTCGAACATACTCTATTCGAGGTCGGGCGGAGATCCGACCACGCTCTGCATCTGCGATCTAGGATTTGCAAAGCAGCTGCGAGCGGAAAACGGTTTACTAATGACACCCTGTTACACGGCTAACTTTGTAGCACCGGAGGTGTTGAAGCGTCAGGGGTATGATGCAGCTTGTGACATCTGGTCTCTCGGCGTTCTGTTATATATTATGCTAGCAGGGTAATGATACAGTATTCATAATCTACGACACTGACGAGTTACCTTTTAGCAATTACCTTTCTTACTGTTATGTTGCTCTCCTGTAGCTACACACCTTTTCGAAACAGTCCTGGAGACAGTGCTACTGATATATTAGATCGTATCGGACCTGGTTATATTGACGTGGACAGTGGGGTGTGGTGCCAGATATCTAGCGAAGCAAAGGAGCTCGTTAAAAGAATGTTGCACGTAGATCCTACTCGAAGGCCTACAGCGGCGGCCATTTTAAAATATCCGTGGGTCGCTAAACGTCATCGTCTTCCACAAAAGGTACTTCCCGACATCACGAAAGATCCACACAGCCTTAAGGTATGATCGCGAAGACGCCATGAGTGACGTTTATTTTGTGAATATATGCATTATATAGCTATGTTGGACGCGTGTATAACAAGAGTATTGTAAAACAATGAGCAGATGGCAGTAGCGGCAACATATAGGGCAATGTCAAGTAGTCCAAGGTCTCCCCATATCGGCCCTGTTGTTATGTCAGAATTAGCCCGTCGTAGAACTCAAGCCAAGCCTACCGGGCCGACCGAGGTGTAAATGTAACTATTTCGAAAGGGGGGAGGGCCAGGATTGAGCTGCAACGAGGAAAGAAATGTCTTAAAAGTACAAGGAAAAAAGGATGGAGATTTTATTGACTATTACATTGATTATCATAAACAAATTTATGACGTACAAATTGAGTGGATGTCTACCAACCAGTGACAGTGAACTTAATGTGATACTTATATTTATATATCCCACTTTGTGTTTAGTATTTACGCATGCATTATCGAATGTATGCCTTGCCATACACAAATTGAAAAGTCATACGATGTAAGCGTTCTGGGGCGTTAATTTAAAACGTTTAATTCTAATGTTTAAGCGGTTCTCTTCATCATGTTTCAAATTTCAATCTCGCGAAAGTGATCTTACATGAACTATATAAGGTAACTCAAATACAGATATATCAAAGACTATATTTTGTCGATATAAAATCTAGTATTATTCGTGCAATGTTGAAGTGTAGTTAGACTGTATTAATTTTATATAAGGTCCTACCGTTAATTAAATTTTATCTATTGTAACATCTAAATGTGCACGTCATAGGAATTGTGAGAATATCGCAAATCACATTTATTTCGAGTTCTTAATATAAACTATAACGTTTCAAAACAAAACAAAATTATAAAAAAAAGATATATATGTGCAATCGTCTAACGCACAATGACTGTATTGTTTAAAAAAATCTATATGGAAGAGAAGTTTATTGTATTTTATTCAAGTGCATAAATTAATTTGTAGCAGTGTCTCACTGTAGCCCTCGGGCAAATTTGTTAAATAAATTATGTCTTATACACATAATAAATATATTTTAAAAGGTAAATCTAAGTGCAAAGTATGTGCAACAAATGCATCGTTCCAAATATTCCATGCCAAATACGGTCAGTGGCCATTCATATAGAGCCCTCAAAAATATACACGTTCATATCTTATTATTTGATGTGCATTCGTATAACAGCTGGAAACCTGCTATCTGCCAAAGATAAATCGTTCTGCGAACGCATAGAACCATCATTTTTATCTATTGTAAGCGAGCAAACATTGATAATGTACATAGTGCGACCATCTAATGAGAAACCTATTCAAAGCTATACGCAGATATACCAAGCGAGAGTAGCTCTCTAGGACCGCAGCACACGGGCGAGTAGCGGTACATAATATATCCGGTCAACACCATCATTTGCGAAATCTTAAAAGGGAATAAATGTTAATATTTGACCCGCTACGCTGATTAACGGTACAAATGCTGATAATAAGACCCTCCTATACCGCTTTTCTTCATGTGGCTCTCGCATGGCTATGCGTTACAGGCCTTTGCGCTGGTGTTTACCTTACATTTCTATTAGTCAACATTGCATGACGATATAATATCGTCTGAAAATGTCATAGATAAATCATGTTCACGCAACATCGTGAAATATCACGACAACATCAGTATATCGGACGATTCCTGGCAAAGATCACGGGAAGCGATCGTGAGAATGAACGGTGAGTAATCATAATCGTAAACATCGTTGCGACACTCAGCCGACGTTGGGGCGCATGCGCCGAGATGGAACGTGAAAACGTGGTCCTTCTCTTTCGCTCGCTGTTGTCGCATGTTCCACTCATCATCCACTGTGCGCCAGACAGCGCCAGAGGCTGCTCTGTTTTCCTTCGAATTACCGGCGACCCGGCATAGTGTCGCAGATCGCACAGTCTTTCTGCCCTCATCGTTCTATTGAAAGGTGAGACGCTTCGTCCCTGAACGCACGGCACTCGTTCCTTTGTTCGAAATCCGCATACAGCCGGCCGACGATTGATACATTATTGACGGCACGGGCCAATACGCCACTATCTCTCTGACACTCTGACCGAATTTCTGATCTCTTCAGCGATAATAGTTATATGCTCATGTTTAAAATCAAATCTTTGCTGCCCGCTTGACGATCATGTTCAATTTTGAAATTGCCTTGAACCTATATATATATATACATTTTGTCGGTCACCGCGGGTGAGTCGCGCGTATACGCGTATACGTGCGGTGCATGCGTGTGGGGAACTGGACGTTTTCCCTTCTCGCGTGATAGCGGTTTGCGCGATTTGCGACACGTTCTGCGTCGGAAATCAATATTTCGCGGAGACCTTGGTATCTGCTTTCGCGCGCGTTACACCCATTGAGGGTGATTACGGGTGGTCGAGTCCACGATTATGACAGCGGTTCCTGTTCCTTCTGCCGAGGTTTACGCTCCCTTTCGCGGGGCCGTGTAAGTTAGCCGGCATTTAGTTGCAATCAGCTGTTTTTGCTCATTCATCTACCCGACATCGCCGCGTCTTGACGACGGAAAAGCCGCTCCGACGTTCTTCGAAATGTCGGATGCGAGAGTTACGTAGAAACGTTTGATTTTGTTTTCGGCATACCTTTGATATTCTTAATATGATTGCATAGTTATGATATTTGGACGGGTGTTACATTTGAAGAAGTGCGATAACTTTGTGGGTTATGCAGTTACCACAGTACTGGTAGAAGAGTGCATCTGCCCTATGACTATAGTAAATTAAGAGACCAGGGGAGACTTCTGTCTCCTTTTGAACATGCTGTCCTTTCTGTACCGTAGACTATTCCAATCTGGTAGTTCTATTGAAGAATTTCATTATTTTCACGGAATGTTAATTATAGGTTTTATACGTATTAATGTTTACGCTTCTTTTTCCAGGAGTGTGTAGTATGATTCAGAAAGATCCTCGACCACTGGTATTATGTGGTCCTTCTGGAAGTGGAAAGAGTACATTGATAAAGCATCTCTTTGAGGAGTTTCCAGATACGTTTGCATTTTCAGTTTCTCATACCACCAGAGCCCCTAGGCCAGGGGAGGAGGATGGCAAGCATTATCATTTTACCTCTAAGGAGGAAATGCAGAGACAGATAGATCAGGGTGAATTTCTTGAGACAGCTACGTTCAGCGGTAATATGTATGGCACCAGGTAGGGAAAGAATTTTATTGAGTCTTTGTGCACGAAGATGTGTATTTATGTTGCATCATGCAGTGCACTTTTGTGTTTTCTTTCAGCAAATGCGTGGTAGAAGAGTTGCAGAGGGCAGGAAAGGTATGCGTGTTTGACATTGACATACAAGGAGTTAAGCAGATAAAGAAGAGTACCCTTGATCCCTTATATGTATTCATCAAACCACCGTCTATTTCTGAGTTAGACCAGAGATTAAAGAACAGGAAGACTGAATCTGAGGAATCTCTGCAACATAGATTATCTGTTGCAAGAATTGAATTGGAGTATGGTAAGATGTTGCATTTTATCCTTGCTTCACATACTATTGTGTTCATGTATATTTCAATGAATTACTGTGTATATTTTGTGTCATGTTTCAGGTGAAGAGCCAGGAAATTTCGATATAATTATAGTGAATGACGATTTGGACAAGGCTTATGCAAAATTACGCGAGTTCGTGATTGCCAAGATAAAGCATCACATGGGTAATTAATTCCTATTTTAAATCCATTCAATGTTTTTCCCATTTCCGTTTCGCATGTACACGTAATCGTAATTTACTTTCAGAGAACTAAAACGATTCACAGAAGGGCATGCATTTCTTCAATAGATACCATAGCTGTACTATAATTATTTTTTTATATCGTTGTGCAATTCTCGATGACTGAAGATTACTACGAATGTACCTACAAAAGTGTGTGATGATTTTCGGCCGGGCGAAAATTCACATTCTGCAATTGCCAAAATGAGATATACATTTTTTAAATTAACGTCTCTCGCTTAACAATAAATCAGGCTCGCGGTCAGTAAGAAAAACCGATTTCAGCCCGTGCAAACTTTATCGGATCATATCTGATCTATGGAACCAAGCTTTATAAAATTCAGTTGATCTGATTCGGTACATGATCTTGTAACTCATCTGGAAGGGGATCTGGTATTGCGAAATACACGCACTTTAAAGCGGCTATCTATTTCCGTGGCAATTTTGGTTAAACGGAATAAGACAATAGTGAAACCGTAGCTGTGACTGTTTTATATCGTCTTGCAAAATTTTCTTCATTCGACGTAGTGTTTTCCAAGAATTTGATTTTCCGCTTTTAAGAATGGATACTCCGTACATGTAGATAGGACAGTACTCAGTAGATACTGCAACATAAGTTGACGCAAGAATTTCTTGTGCTTTGGTGTATCAGAAATTAGTGACATAGATATAAGTATGTGAATTGAACCGAGCACTGGATACAATCAGTGGCGGACTGGCCAAGTTAACTGGCCCGGGCATCAGTGATCATTCTGATCACATATATAGTCGCTAATGGATGTACGGTTTACGGTCCGGCCCTATTTTGTCAAATATGCACAAACTGCCCGGTTGCCCGGTGCTCCAGTCCGCCACTGGATACAATACACAGTGTTCTAGCACGGGTGCGTGGACACTGTCCATATCCGTGTTTACGAAAGGTATGAACCAGAGCTATATTCTTCCGCGTTGTTAATTTAAAAATTTTTACTAAACCTTCGGATGTTTGAAGATGTATGCCATTCCTTGCAAATTCTAAAATATTTGTCTTTGCTGTAAGTATTTGTCAACAGCTATGTTAGCATTTTTCTGGAACGATATGTTGAGTGATTCGAGACAAGATCAAAGGTCATGTGGTCCTTATGCTTTCGTGCAAAATTGTTCGTGTTGATGATGAAAGATTTATTACGGAAGAAACATATTTTTACAATCGAACGATCAATCTCAACTGATGTATTTTCATAAGTGACGGTTGACTGTGAATTAGCGTATGACTTATTTCAGTACGATGGAATTATAGAATTCCGTCAAAGGGAATCATGTGAGTGGTACCAATGATACGATCGATACACGTTATTTATTATTAACGTGCTTAATAGCAGTTTAAAGCGGTGTGAAGCATCGCTCTTTGTTTTAAAAGTGGCTTTTTGTCCAGATTACTGCCAGTTTTGTGATAAGTGGACGTTTCGATTTTTAACTGAAACCATTCATTTCGAGTTTCAAGAATTGTTTGCCGGAGAGACGGATGAAGCTGCACATGACTTTGGCTATGCAAAACGTAATCCACTTTGTTGCGCAATACTGACAGGAATAACGGATAACTTCACATTGACTTTGGGTAAATAATCCTCTCGACGATGTATTTTCGAATATATTCATTTTATACGATCTAGTAGATGTCCGAGGACTTGTAAACTGTATGTAATATTCTAGGTATAGTTAACTGAGATTATTCACCAAATGAAGTTGTGTTCCAATAGCGTAGGTAACTTGTAAAGTACTTGCGGGCTCGCCTGTGTACTTGTCATTTCAACTCAATCGTATACAGTCATCGCGTAGTTCTCACACTAGTCCGCAGTTGTTCCGTAAATACTTCAACACATGCTGTGCGGGTTGCATTAATTTCTCGTGTAACTGACGGGATGACGAGTTGCGAACAATAGATAGTGATCAATTAAATTCATGTCTTACGTATAATACTCAAGGGTAGTGTTGTACATACAAGAAGTTTTTGGGGAACACTTGCGGGCATAATTCACGTCATGCCATTACTCACCACAAAGTAATTCTAATTCTTCCAGTACTAGGTGACACCTCAAAATTAGATACAAAAATATGATCTTATTAACGATTGTAATGTTTCGATATTTCAGAACTTTGACGATATTTTTCATACACACGCACACACCCACATCATCTCCTTCCCATTTCATATATTCGACCATAAATACATCACTGGCGACGTTTTTGAAAAGGGTTAAATGTACTTTCAACTACTCCCAGTTATGAAATATAGAGATATATTATATATATATATGTATATGTACGATACTAGGGAAACGTTAGATAAGTGAGATAGTAACTTATATATGATATTGTTATTGCTGCAACGTGCATGAATAAACAATCAGGAAAGGGAAGGTATATGCATTACTATTTTGCCCTCTTAACTGCGTCAAATTTGTACGTGACGGGTACGTAAATATTTTTGAATCTATTCCCTTTAACTGTACTTCACGCGTTTGCGACAACTCGAATCGCTCCCGTCCCTAAAGCGTAAAAGTTACGTGCACTCACACCCATTACACCTGAAATGCCACATACATTGGTACTGTTTACACGCCGAAATATATTGTACACCGTACTCAGCATTATTGAGGATAATCACGGTACATTTGACATCCATGACATTATTCACGCTCGATGACGATGCGGATAGTCGCGTTTCGGCCATTCGCCATGATGATGGCGTATTCTATGACGCGGCACCTCGCTGACCTCGATCGACGTCACCTTGGCCTCCTCACGTTCTGCATTGGCCCTGTTCACCTCCTCCCGCGCGATGTTATCGCCATAATTTCGGGGAGTAGACTCTTCAGCCACTTCACCCTTCACACTCTTCTTCCGCACCTCCTCCTCGAACTTCTTCGGCCTGGCCTTCGAGAAGACGTAGTTGATGACCTGCGGACGTGGCTCGAAAATATTCTCCCCCGGCACGCTATCCGCCGATCGAACGGTTCCCGACGCAGCCTCGTTCGTCGCGATGTTGTCCGCTTGTCGGCGAGGGCCGAGCCCCACGTCGTCGACATAGCGGATCCTCTGCCTCTGATAATCGAGAGAATTCGGCAGGCGAAAGTTTCTCGGCTCGAATCGACGCCCGGCTCTTCCGTAAATATCGGCGCCCTCCGGATGCGCCTCGATTCGGTCCGGTCCGTCAGTCGTTTCCCTCCAGAACGGAAACGATGGTCTGACGTCGACGCGACGGATCGATCGATCGATCGTCTCGTACCCACCGGCTTGCAGGTCGGGTCGGAGATATAGCGGACGCGGATGTTGCTTGGCGCGCTCCACGTAATCGAGGGAGTTCCAATTCTCCGCATCCCGTGGGACGACGCGTCTCACCAAGGTCGAATAGTCGCTCGATTGTTCGGCTTCGCTGAGAGAGAACGATTTTGGCTCCTCGAGGGGATACTCGTGCGCGCTCGACGTCTGCAGTCCGACCGAGTTCTCGCCGTGAAAACCGTTGCGCGCGTGCTCGTGGATATAGTCGTTTCCGTTGGCGAGCATAAGGGGTGGCTCGGGTACGTCGGTGTATTGGACCTGCCGCCCGCGATCCGGAAATGCATCGATCTGCGCTGAATCTTCGACGTACTCGTAGCTGCTCGACGGTATTTGGAAGGACCGCTCCCTTATGGCACCGCGATCGAAGTATCGTTTCTCCTGGTACTCGTTTCTGGACGATGGACTCTCGTTAGTTTCGGGGTAGTACGCCTCGTAGAAGACGGGGCCCTTCTCGAGATTGTAACTGTCATATCTGAGCGGAAAGAAAGGGTTGAACGTTCTGTGCTCTTACGAACATAGCACGCGATCGAGTAATAGTATTTGTTTAATTGTTTTCGAATGTATGTCTAATTTCAGTACTTGTATTCTTCGTTATATCTCTGTTCTCGGTCACGCGGATAAATATAGGAGCTGTGCATATGGCCCGAATACAACTAAATTGCATTGAAATATTTGGCATATTTAACCGACGATTTATTCTTCTTCTAGAATTCTTATTTGGGTCCAAAATGTCGTCGTTTATCCATCATCATGTCATACGTACCGCCCGACATTGGTATCCCATGGTGGCGTGCAGGATATACCTAAAAGAAGTCTGATTTCATTACAAATTCCGAACAACTGAATATCTTTTGCTATCAAACGAATCACTCCGAGGTGGTTAATGTCGTCAAACACGTGCAGATCAATTCGATTCATTAAGATCTCAACACGACGTACCTGTTAATAACGTTATCAATGACACCAGGTGTAACAAATTCGTGAATGCCATCGTCTTATCACCGAGCAACGACACACGACTGAACCTCCTTCGAGGGACAGTTGTGCGAGCGTATTTTCAGATATTCCTAAAATAAACCCCATTTCCTTCGTACTCTCGCGCTGACTAACTCGTTCGCACTCGCGCGGTAAGCCTGGAAAGTGGCGAGAGTACGCGTCGGATTTAATCAGATTATTGCAAATCCCTGATCGTGATCGATATAGCGATCGAGTACGATCGAAGAGGGATCAGAGCGTCCATTCGTATTCATTTGTTTTCATTTTCATTCATAACGATTGCTATTTATAAGACTGTTTGAAGATCATAATTAGTCACGCAGTTTTACAATATTTCTGAGTGGAGCTCAGTCTTTTCCCATGATCACGGAATTTGCCACAATAGTCTCTGGAACGCTCGTAAAGTTTTCTCTTCTCAACGTTCATTGCTGTTCGTTGTTCTATCACGAGCAACCATGTAAACGCACCTGCTAGGAATTACGTGATTACGATACGAATCGTTCGATAATGATGTAAATGTCACTGTATTAAGTATTATGGAAATGGTATTGATTAAAATTGGACGATGCTATCTATTGACTGTTACTGTATGAACAATAATATTTTGCTATTTGTAATACATAAATTTGGAGATGTTTTGTGATTTCTGCATATCTCATCATAATCATGGATAAGGTTTTGTTTCATTTCTCGGTCCAGTCTTATGATCAGTTTTTCCAATAGGATTATCTCATTGAGGAAAGCGATCGTGGCGGTTTTTCGGTTGATTGCTAACACCTGGAAGAAATTTGCAAATCTGTCAAACAAAACTGTATAAAAATCTTCTGTCGACTGTGGATAACATCGTGTCACTCAACCCGTGTATTTTGCCAACATGCATTGGTGCTGCATAGTTTGAAAACTTTTGAATTTTCCGCCACATCTAATGACCTTGTGGCCGCGCCACAACCTTGATACAGTTAGCGCTACCCTTAGTGGAGAAATGCTAAAACTACTCTTTGGACGCGGGAAATTCAAAAACGTGTACATCCACTATGACATTACCTATTATAATAATTAGTCTATTAGTTAGCTTACAAGTATTCTGTCGATCAATTTTGCGCCACGATCGAAGCAAACAAACATAAGTATGAAGACCTCCTGCAGTTGCAACTTTACTAAGAAAGATAACTGCCTTGTAAACATTACCTCATAAAGAAAGCTACAAAACGTGTTTGCGACTTAACAAATATTTATTATCATAAAGAATTAACATTAAGTCATAAATGGAATTTCGATTCGATACAATAAAAATACATCACTAACCACCTAACCACCTACCTGACGCCTGAGGTTAAAGGGGCCGCCACAGAATGTATCACTGTCACCTCTGGTGGTGAGTATTCATCACTACGAGTATTAGCAAATACTTCTCCATACACAAATAAATGTATCGAATAAATTAAGGAAGGCGGGAAAGTGTTCGTAGACTTAGTTAGACTATGACTACACTGTGTTACAAGAAATTCGAATTGTTGTTATCATTACTACTAGTCTAATGACGCAGTTAAGACACAACGGCGCACAAAGCACTGCCTGATAATGAATAATTCTTGGGTGAATACCCGCGAAGCCCTGAAAAGTTTCGCAAGTGTTCTATGCTGCGAGCAATGGTAATATTGATTTTGCTATTGATAAAATTATCATATAAACTGTAATGTAAATAAATGCAAATCTGAGAATACAATTTGTAGTGGTTATCTCGTTTTATTGTGCACTTTTTATGACTCATAGTTGTAAGTTCGGCTGAGTCGTTCTTTATTTTGTTTTTGTTTTATAGCGGACATAAAGCGATTCAACCGGTCAGATACAGTAATTGCGGCCACTTCTTTTGTAGCGGATGCGTTAACAAGAATGCGGACTGCTTTGTTTGCAACAAACCTGTGCGTGCAAATGAGATTTATACCGACCATACTGTAGCAGATCTCATTAAATGTTGTGATAATATTGCACAAATAATACAGGCGGAGTATGAATTATTATTAACACATGGGCACTGTTTGCTTCTAATAAAAAGCGATGGTAGTTTGTGAATAGGAGATTATATATAATATTATTCGTTAGCTCAATATGGGATAAAGAGACAGCTATACCTAATACACCGTCAAGTACATCGTCAAGAATATCGCAGACCAGCAAATCTAACACACCCAGTTACTTGTCTAAACAAGTGATAAAAAATATAAATAAGCGTAATCATATAGGTGAGACACGTCTACATACAGCGTGTCTAAAGGTAAATATGCAAACTTTATTACTCGTAAAGTTATATTTCAGTTACTTTATGACAAGTATTATTGTAATGTTACAGAGACAAGTGGGGCTTGTTAAGCTTCTTTTGGCGGCAGGTGCAAATCCTAATACAAAAGACGGTGCCAATTGGACTCCATTGGTAAATATAAATGAAAATATAAGAAAGTATGTTTACATATTTTTAGTTGGAAAAAACTGAATGTACTATCTAATGTTTCAGCAAGAAGTAGCTAGTTTGGGTTATTTAAACATATGTGAAATATTATTAGAAGCATGTGCTTTACCAGATGTACCTGGTAGGAACAACAGAACTGCATTACACGAAGCAGTAATTGATAATAGAATTGATGTGGCAAAGTTGCTTCTACGATATAATGCCAGTACCAATGTTAATGATGAGTATGGAAAGAAACCTATGTCTGTATTATAGTTCAACAACAAGGATTAATATTGTCTGAATATTGAAAATAACAATGTTACATATTGTTACAGAGACTATTGCGTCGGTGCTGAGATGTACAAGATTTTAGCAGAATTTAATTTAAATCAAAATCACTGCCCATTTGAAGTAACAACGGACTTCAATCATACTTTGGATCAATCAATTTCACCTGGGAGTAATCAAATCGTTGTACTTGCATCGAATTTATCAGAAGAACATAAAAAATTATTGTCTGTGATTTCTGCAAAGCATAAGATAAAAATCGCAACTACATTTAAGTACGTGGAAATACTTACAACTTTTATATATTTCTTGGTTTTCACGTAACATATAAAATATTAACATAATTTGATATTTAGATCGACTGTGACGCATGTCATTGTAGAAGCAAACAGTCAGAATATAACAAATCTTACATACAATGTCATGCTCGCAATGTTACATGGCAAGTGGCTCTTCAACAGTGAATGTAAGCTGTAATTAATATAGTTTAGTACATATTTGAACGTATATAGTGAGTACAAAATAGTTAATTAACGTTTTACAATTTTATGGAAGGGATTTTATTCGCATCGCAATTGGATGATATATCTAACATAATGGAATTAGAAACCTTTGCCATTAACGGTGCACCGACTATTGGCATTCCAAAGTTGGCTAGAGAAAATTCCGAAAAACAGGTAAACCGTATAAAACACTACCACTGAGCATTTTCAACTTTACATCATACAGCAACGAAAAAATCGGCTATATTTTAATCACCGGTGTACGTTTGGTAAATATAATATACTTGCGTTTTTCAGAACCCCCGCCTGTTTAATGGATGCTACTTTTACTTCGCGCTGCAAGCGAAAGACTCGTATCACGTGGGTAATTTAACATTGACCAAGGAAAGTTTAATTAAGTTGGTGACTGCGGGTGAAGGGATCGTGCTTACTAGAGAACCAAATCCGGAAGACATTAAGGACATGGGAGAATTGAGCCCTTTTCATGTTGCCCAAAACCCTGGTCATCCGTTGCACAGATGCACCCATTACATTATATACGTGCCAGAGAAAAATGAACCACGTGTTAAGTACAACATGCCTCACATAAAGACGCTGCCACTGGTATGGCTCATAGAATGTATCGAAAAGTTCACATTAATAAACCCTAGCCACTTAGGTCTATTGTAAGTCCACTCGATCGTTTGCAATTGACTTCGGTAACCTCGAATAGCCGTGTTCACAGTGCAGGTATAATCATTTATACAATAAACACCACGATCGTTGCAAACTACATCCAGCCATCCTTCCTTCTCTGACAGGTGTATGCGATAAAAGTTGCAATCATACGATTAAAGAAAAATAGAGTATTAGACTTAGCCTCGAGTTAGATCGAGATGGGAGAAGGCATGACAAATCTACATTGTGGATCACAGATGATCCCTCCATTGCGTAAAGAACGATGAATTCCAAAGGAAAATATCGTACGGTATCACGTACATTTACGGGTAAAGTACCGCTAGTCGTGCGCACACGCATTGCGTGCATGTGTACGGCACGTACGTATATAAATGTTAGGTGTGTTGTACACGCTCAAGGCGAGAAAGAGGAGGCGGAAGAAAGGCTGGAAGGATTGGTGAGCGAGTGAGCGAGAGAGGGGAAGAGGAAGAAGAACGTGGGGACGGTGGAAAAGGTATAAGAGGAAAGAGAGAGAACGAGACTATTCGGAGTAGGGGGATACGGAAAAGATACTATGGTAAAACGGAGACGAACGGATCGAAAGATATTGTGAGTGAAAAGAGACGCATCGTTATGGGTTTTATAGTGAAAGAAAAGAAGAGAGCATGCCGTCGAATCCAGGGGCGGATTGACTCTGATACGTCACGATTCCGTGGAAACCTACTCGCCCGCTTCTACGGTTTGCAAAAGCAACGAACGAGTCGTTGTCCCTGCGACTTCAATTCGATTTTACTTGCCAATTACGCCGGCCAACAACCTTACTGATCATCGATCGAACAAACGACCGTTCAATACCTACGTCCCGCCTGAAATTCATTCATGAACCGCAGCAAAAACC
The DNA here is from genome assembly GCA_963942575.1 of Priocnemis perturbator. Lineage (NCBI taxonomy): Eukaryota > Metazoa > Arthropoda > Insecta > Hymenoptera > Pompilidae > Priocnemis > Priocnemis perturbator. The sequence continues at coordinate 17,187,742 of OZ012644.1, read as the reverse complement.
ATACGCTTGTCCAGCATTTGACGTACACCGCACAACGAAGGAATTGTTTCTAACTGAAGCAACCATCTCACCTCATTAACGATGTTCACCCAGACACATCTATTTGATCGATTGCCATTATCAGACTCATCGTCATCTCAAACGTTACTGCCATGGAACACGTGCAGCCTCTCAACATCAATGACTGCGGTGTCAACGTAAAAGGATCGTACGGAAGAGAAGGCCGCCCCTGTACTACAACCCTTTCCCCACCATTTCTCAATCTGCGGGGCCGGTCGGCGATCATCCTCTTCGTCCTCTGCTTCTTCTTCTTCTTCTTCTTCCTCCTCCTCCTCCTCCTCCTCCGCCCTCGACGTTCGTTTCTCTCCTTTTTCTGGACGGCGCGAAAGAGGGGGCCCGCACCCTGACCCACAAGCAGGCCCCGGTCTCTTCCCAGTCAGTCAGTCAGTCAGTCAGACAAGCGAGTCAAAGCAGGCGATGTGGGCCCGCATAATATCGTGGCTTGCCGAACTTCCGCGGTGAAGTCGTTTGACACGCACGTGATCGCGCAACGAACGAGAGACCGAGTGCATCTTGTCAGCTGTTTTTTTGCGCGATCTGCCTGGTCGGTCCAGGGACTACTTATCGGGAAGGAGGAGGTCGGCGAAAGAGAGACGGCAAGAGGAAGAGTCGAAGAGAGAAAGGGAGGCTGAAGATGATACTAAGAGCGGCGCAAGGGGGCATCGTCCTTTTCCTCGTACTCGCTGGATCGGTCATCGCGCAGGACGATGACTCTCTGGCTGGTAGTTTCTTCTCAGGTGAGTCTGTATGTCTAGATTGATGATGCACATCGATTTGCCATGCCGGAGCACCGTCATGTCGAGGACGAACGCCAGCAACCCTTGAGTGTTCAATGCTCCTGGTATTGAGGGCAATTATTGCCGGGGCAGAGCGTGGATGGAAATTGAGGCTTGTAAAGTAAACGGTGCAGAGATGAGTAATCGAAAGAGTGTCGGCGTTTAGAGGACTTGAAATTCCTCTCTTCCTTCTCTCGTAGCAGCGAATAGAATCGATGCAACTGACGCTGCGTATGTGGATCTGTAATATTATGGATTGTACTGGTTTTCATTGACCCATTGACCGCGACGCGTTGCTTGTCGCGGCATTTAAAACTTTCAGTGCATTTAGCCGAGCATTTCGCCGCTTGAAAAGGGAACGAGGCGACGGGGTAATCAGAAGGTAACAACGAGGTAATCTACTGACCGGTAATTACGCTACCTCACCTGAGACCGCCACTCCTTTGTGTCACGTTGCTACGATCGGCAATCGTCGAACGACCCCCTTCGATCCAAACCAGCAAAGTGGAACGAATTTATTGTTCCCCATAAGCGGGAGGACCGTCCGCCGAAGCATTATTGCCGATGTTTACGCTGACCGGCGATTAGTCATCGGCGGCCAGCGGGTTCGAGTAATAATCCGTCGTAACTCCGAATTCAATTTCAAGCGAAAGTACCGTAAGAGAAAGACACCGTCAGAAGGATCCTTCCTCGCTCCGTGGTCAGTGACCCTCGTCTTTGCTCGAGCATTTAGCCTCGTAGTTCCGTAAAATTCGACTCGCGCTACGTAGCGATACTCAGATTTGCCTCACGTCGGCATTCGGTCCTCAATGGTTGTGGCGTGGGTGAAACTTGCCGACGAAACATTTATTCTGGCCGTGCGCGTGCCGATTGGTGATCCTCTTCTTCGTCTCGCGCTACTTGTTCCGCAGCGTCCTTGTCTGATTTTTCGATTCTTACGAATTTCTTGGTACGATCGCTCTAAACGTTTCATTAGCAGAGATGCTCGTCGTACGGAACGGTAAAGGTCGCCTGTAAATCGGACCTAATTTTCACGGTCCCGGATCGGGATACGATCGCTGAATTCGAAATGAGCGCGTAAGGGTTTCGCGCCGGGTTAATCGACGGTGAACGTCGAAGTAAAAATTCTTTCACGCAGCGGAACATAATCGTTCTTCCGCTTCGAAGAGAGCAGATTGTAGGACGTTTACGAAAAGTCAGTTAGTTTCGAAGGCGGGTTTGTAACGCAATTCGTTACTGTCTACTGTTCTAATGAACAATTCACGTTCTTCTCGAACATTTAATTTCTCCAATTTCCGTCGGAGACGGAAGTCTCTTGCCAAATAACAACAGTACTACTGGCCCGATACGCGTAGGCAACGACGCTAGTTAGTCAATTTTCGCCTCTTCACGGGGCAAAAATCGGCCTCGCAATGGCCGAGGGGTTTCGAGAAATAGAAATTCGCGTGCGCTCACGTATGCGGTGCACGCTTTTATAGGTAGAATCTGGAAGGATGCGACTGTCCCACTTAGGAGTCGTGTAGCGCTATGCGGATGACGCTCGATCCGCTCGTGGTAAGAAGGCCGCTGGCAAGCTTAAAAACGGCGCAACGGTATACATGCGTCTAGCCGACAATGAGTGAGCGATCGGACGAGGCCCAGGGAAAATTAGAGTCGATCGACCCTGGAACGTCTGAAATCATTCCAGAGAACGACACGCACGATGTGTGCGCCATTTTCTAACACTGGCGGCGGCAAGGAGCGCGAAGATAATAGTAATCGTGTGCGTCGACAAACTTGCTTTCGTGCAACGCTGAAACGGTACAATTTGATTGAAATCGCCACCACTTACAATTAGGTGAGAGGTACTTTAGATGCTCGTGCATAGATATTGGAAATTGCTGCATTCAATTTCAGGGTAGTTACATGGCTAAGAACGAGTGATTAATACTGAGCAGATTGGAATTGATATTGGCGAACAATTTGTGTGTTAGAGATGAGTGGCGATGAATGTAACGAAAAGTTATACTTAGGACGTTAAAATCGCTACCACTTGACGTTTGTGTTATCGCGTACGTGAGTTCTTTGCATTTCCTCGCGGAAACGAGGGAAATCATCGTCAGTCACTGTGAATCACGACATGCGTTAATTAATACGCGCACGTTAGGTGAACGTACGACTGATGATGTTCGTTAAAGCTTAGGATTAGCTAACTCCGCAATTTCCTCCCTTGCAATCACTTTAATCGAACAAAATCAAATCAACACTTTCAACCAAACGACGCGCAGTTAAAAATCGTTCAATCCTAATGACACAATTGTCAAGCCTTCACATTATCGTCGAAGCAACTTCGAACACAAGTCGTAATTGCTTTTTGTCCACCTAAAATGTAATTACCTCATAAGGTCTCAAGACGTAAGATTCAAATCATTAAGTACACACCACCCACGTATAATGGACAGTAGAGTTTAGAAAGCATTAACAACGTGCACACTAACAATGCCATTATTATCAAGCTGTAAAATTGTCACGGTATTGCCCATATATAACATGCCTAACATCCAAAATTCTTCCACGCTGCTAAATCTAAATAAAAATTCTACACTACCTTCCGTTCGGTTTTGTTTCTTACCTTTCATTCTTAGCAAGGCTAACTCAGTACCACTAACATTAGCGGTAACAAGAGACACATCTCGATATCCTAAAATTACCCACGTTTCTCTCACCTCCCACGCGCATACACCTGTGTATATACATATACGTTCGGCCTATACGCGTGCCGTCGTGTTGGAACGATTACGTTAGAAGAGGCACGTGTAATACCGAAGACAGCTAGCTATACACGGAGGAGTCGAGCCGCTCATTAACTACCGTTATGTTTGTTTGGGCCGTTATGCCTGCCAAAGTGAAACCAGCGGGTCTTCTATACACGCTGCCCCTGTGCGAATTTCTTGTTTCGCGCGTCACGTGCACGTCGAGCGACGTCTGATTTTTTAGCGCAACTTTCGTCGGTGCGTGACGTCCATAATGCGGTGAAGTCGACGTTACCAGGAGTGACGCGTTGACGACTCGAGAAAGGATGTCTTGACGTTTGCTTCTGCGTCATCAAGTTTTGTCAGTTCATTGATACTGTTGGTCGTTTGACGCACGCACAGAAGACGTATGGATAGGGCCGGTGTTTATTCGTGAAGTAGATTCCTTTTTCAATGATTTTTGTCTAACAATTCGCGTGATTCTTTTGTTTTGCTCACGAAAAGCAGGGAACGAGGTGGAGTCGTTGACTACTGCTACAACTTTGCTTCTTCATAAAATACAATAAAAACCGCCCGTCACATACGTTACTCCATAATCGTTCTGGTCCCCTGAAATACCAAGTTTCTAATTATAAATCGAACGAAACTATGCAGCCGATTTTCCTCGATTCGAATGCAGAGGGAGAAGATCGTTGTAGGCGTGGGCTATAGAACGCAGGGAATGAAACCGGTCCGGTATCCGTTTGTCTAATTTTGGCTTGAAAAACATGCTAATGATAGTGTTGTCCTTGTTATTCGTCCTTAATTCTATTTTTGCATAAATTCGACGTCCGACGTCGGTCCTCATGCGATTCCTAATTCTGGCTCCACGTCGTTGTCCGCTCAGAATGGCATATTTTTTTCTGATATCCGTTATACGTTAAATCTATTTACGCAATGCACAGCGTCAACCGAATATTTGCAAAGCGTACAATGAATCATGCGTTGTAGTCTCCACAGTTCTTATCCTCAATATAAGCTCCGGCGCCACGTGCAATTGTGAATCGCTAGTCACAACCATGCGTTAAAATCTCTACAAGTTCGCCGGAAGGCAAGCGTTTCCTAAAAGGGACGCAAAGAAACAGACTATGCCGGTCGCATATCCGCAATGCAACTTTTACGTCTAATGAGTATTTGAGAAATGTACTGTGGACGAATGAGACTGCGCTGGTAATTTTCGACGCGCTCAATTCGATCCGTCGCGTAAATAACTTTCTTTCGTCCGAATCGACAGTCTGCGTCGCGAATATTTGTCCGCCGCTCGGGCGCATGGAATCGCTAGAAAAGGCTTAGAGAAAAGGAAATTCTGAGCGGGTCGTTAACTTCTTGTCGCTGCGACGCCGACTGTCAAGATCAAGTTCAATCATCCTTGACCACCTTGTAAGCCGACCGTAGGATTACGTATGCAGGAATTTCTCTCGGTTCTCGGTGTCCATACACCTGCACCCGATATACAGTTACGGTTAACACTGAATTTACGCCCGAAGCCTTGGTATTAGTCGTGGATAGAAAATTCCGAGCCTATGACAGAACATCTACGACCCCTTGATCACGTACACCACAATCGATTGAAAGGATTGGTCTGGATGTTGGAGTATATCGAACTTCCAACAAACTCGAGCGATGTTTTTGATCATTTTTTGCACCCGATGCAAATCGCTGGCAGATACCGATTTACTTGTGTCGTGTCAATCGCTCGTCGGTAGTGACAAATTGCGCAATGATGACAACTCATTGATCGTCTTAAGTCCCATTTCCCATCGGACGCTCCAGAAACCGCACTTCCTCGACGGAATATTAAGCGTAGAGCGCATTTATAAAATGTAAGGCATGCACGGTGACAGCCCCGGTACATTCAACTATCTCTTCCTCCTCGGCCTTGTTCTTTCAACTTCCATTACAAACGCGCATGTAAACGCAGTAAATGCAAGGGTTACATCACCGGACATACTGTAACATATAAAATCCCCGTAGCAGATTCCGCAGCGGATATTTATCGCGTCACACTTATCCCTATAAGAAGCGTCTAAATAATACGATTGCGAAGAGCGTGACACAAACAAAGCGGATAGCTCAACGTACGCCGCCTTGCTGTATTTGCATACTACATTTGCGCATACGTGCAAGCATTCATTGAATATTCGTAATGCGGAAGAGGATGCGGAGAGACGATGTAACGACGTATTGAGAGTGATTTTGATGTCGCAGGTTTGTTGGATTCTCTAACCAGTACGGCGAGTAGTGCCGATTGTCCAGGAGTATGCGTGCACGCCTTCGCGACGTTAATTTGCTACGAAGTCCTCGAGGATGTGCAATGCCCAACGGCAACCATGCGATGCTGCTTGGATGCACCCGTGAACGGTACGGTTTCACCCTCTGACAATGCTTTGGACGATAGCGATGACGACGATGATCACAGCTCGACTTCGACGACTACCACGACGACGGTTAAGACCACCACCACCAGCACCACCACCACCACGACCCCGTCGACGACCAGCACGGCTCTCTCAACGTCGCCTACGTCGACCACAACAAAGACGGCGGTATGCACCTTATTCTTCATTGTGCCGCACGATCATTTGCCGCTGTCAATAGGGTTTCTTTCAAAAGAGCCTCGCAAGTGTAGCCGCTTGAATACAATCTTCTTCTTCTCATTCCGTAGGACAATCAAAAGGAGGGGAGCAACAAAACGGTCGGTAGGTATTCCCACGATTTCTGTCCAAAGTCGAAGTATTCTGCGTATAGAAAGTGAACGGTTAACGAGTGTCTTCGTTTGTATTGCACCAGTTAAGACGTGTTCGGGGATCTGCATGGCAGAACGAATCGCCGACTATTGCGACGCCGTGCTGGCCATTGACACCCTGTGCAAGCCAGGATACAAATGTTGCGTTTCGAGGGATGCCTTCGGTGACAGTCCGCCGCCCGAATTGCTTGTGATCGACCGCACGAATTCGAGTCGTTTCGATGAAAAAACGACCACCGGAAATCCATCGAACAAGGGCTCGTCGGCCAGCAGCAAGCCAAGCACCCTGCCTTCTACGAATGTCTCGACAACTGGAGCGACCACGTTGACTACCAGGCATCCAGCGACGACGACCAGACCGAAGCCTGTTCTGCGGAAACCCTGTAAGGGCGAGTGTGTCAACGGGCTGATCGCACTCTTCTGCGACGCCATCGACAGCGAGGCCGATTGTCCTGGCGATAATTCCTGCTGCATCACCGAACTTCCCTTAAGAACGGTACAGAAATCTGCTGACGAGGAACATTCATTGTAATCACCCTTTCGCTGTGAACCGCGTATACGATGCGTGGCCAAACGAAATTCTGAGTTTTTATTCGGTTAGTGTTAAAGAGTAACCAGTAGCATTAGATTCCGTTAAAGCGTAAGGTGCACGCCAACTAGTTGAAAATTAAGATAATATAAGATAATGCAGTGACATCGAAACTATAATTCTGAGACTACTGCTTACTCTTTAACAGTTAGGTTGTATTTCTTTGGGTGATATCGTTGTGATGTGTTGGTCCGTGTAGATTGGTTGACGTTACCGAATTCTGACTGATGAATATTTTAGTCAAAGCGGGGTGAAGCGAAAAGCTTAATACTTGTACTAAACGGAACTTTGAATTAAAGAGAGTGCTTGTTGATGCAGGAAACGACGACAACGGTTCGACCAACGACAAGACCACCAACTACGAGACCACCGCAGCCGAAACTACCGGCCTGTCCTGGCTTTTGTCTGCTACCGATCATGGCAGCTTTCTGCGAAAGGCCAAATGTTATAGTACCGAAAACGTCGACGTGTCAGGTGGGATCCATTTGCTGCGACAACACGAAGAGTCCGCCGCAGGTAATTCCAACGTCTAAAAATATCACGTTTACTTTTTGTCATTGATAAATTGTGTTGCGTTATTAGCGCCGACGGTAACTTCGTTTCTATTAAAAGCATCGGCAGATATACTTTACATTTTAAAGGTAAAGTGAGTAGATTCACTGATCACATGTCTCGCGAAAACTAGACTCCAAGACCGAGGCCAAGGCCGACTCCTAGACCAGCAACGACAACCGTGGCACTGCCACCTGACCCGCGTCCGGAGTGTCCTGGCTCCTGCATCGTTTCTTACTTGTCATTCACTTGCTTCAGTAAGTATATACCTTTAATCATTTTTAGGCACATTGAAACTTATTAATGTACATAGTATTTACGATATGTACTGTTGATGCGCATAACGTCTGCCTCTGCTTGATAGAGACCTCGAATCAGCTGAACTTATCTGTCCGCAGGAAACGCAGAACTGACGAATCTGTTCAAGTGCAAGAAGCAGGGACATCAGTGCTGCGCGCCGAAGTCACTGATCCGAGAATTCAGCGGCGGAAATTCCAGCGAGTCGGTTTTGAGCAACAGAAACGATACGTTGCACGTCACTTCTAGGCCATACACCACGCCTCTTACAACCGCAGTCTGTAAGTGATCATTCCACGGTCGCGTGCCGTCCGCGGCATGTATCCTTTGAGAGATGTTTTAAATTCCGTCGTCAACGCCTTTTTGCATGGGAAGTTACGATTGCGCGAGGCATTCCTGATATAAATATGCATATTGCGACTTGAACGGAAGGCGTGTTACTCTGTGTGCTACTTGACATGCTACTTATCTATGAATCCGCAGATTATAAACGTCGTTCTGTTGAATTTCTTTGTAATTTATTGAAGGGATGCCTACATGGCGTGCAATTGGAATTTGATCATTATGTGTTGTTTCAGATGAAACGACAGTAACAACGACAACTAGCAGGAGTCCGGTGTACAGTAAATATGTGTGTGGCGTCAAGGGCACATCTCGCGGACCGATTCAAGCTCGCAGTTTATTTAGAGGTGGTCGAGTAGTGGGTGGTGAGGATGCGGATGCCAACGAATGGTGTTGGCAAGTGGCCTTGATTAACTCTCTGAATCAGTACCTTTGCGGAGGTGCACTAATTGGAACTCAATGGGTACTCACGGCAGCGCATTGTGTTACAAAGTAAGGATTCATAAGATGATAGTACATTCTTTGAATATAGGTGTAAAGTTGGAAATGGTTCTCGTAAGAACGTTTTCATTTTTTTTATTAAAATATGTCTTATTTATATTGTAATATTTAATTCTTTATCAGCATTGTACGGTCGGGCGATGCGATTTACGTGAGAGTAGGGGATCACGACCTCACGCGGAAATACGGAAGTCCTGGTGCCCAGACCCTGCGGGTAGCAACGACATATATTCATCACAATCACAACAGTCAAACGCTTGACAATGACATTGCATTGCTCAAGCTGCATGGTCAAGCAGAATTGAAAGACGGCGTTTGTCTTGTTTGCTTGCCTGCTCGTGGCGTCAGTCATACTGCTGGAAAAAGATGTACTGTCACTGGATATGGATACATGGGAGAAGGTAGAGAGATTAACACTGATCACTAATAAGAGTTGAATTGGCGAACATAGGTGTAGTTGAGGAAATGTACTGCATTGTTAACGAATAACAGCACGTGTCTTATGTAGACTTTGTGCTACAACGCAAATCGTATTTCATCATTATTGACTCCTAATTCTTCATGCACAGCCGGTCCCATTCCTCTCAGAGTTCGCGAAGCAGAGATACCCATCGTCAGTGATGCGGAGTGCATAAGAAAAGTGAACGCTGTCACTGAGAAGATATTCATATTGCCCGCCAGCAGTTTCTGCGCCGGTGGCGAACAGGGCAATGACGCGTGCCAGGTAAAAATCATACTGTTAACCGATTGCCGCTGAAAATGTTTTCAAATAGTCATTAATTTCTTTATTGAAATTTCAGGGTGATGGTGGTGGACCACTGGTATGTCAGGACGACGGATTTTACGAATTGGCCGGCCTGGTCTCGTGGGGCTTTGGCTGCGGAAGATTGGACGTTCCTGGTGTCTACGTCAAAGTGTCCGCATTCATTGGCTGGATAAATCAAATAATATCCGTGAATAATCTTTAGCTTCTTCCCTGATTATGCTCATCGAAGCTTAAAGACGTTTATTTTTATTAAATCCTTGCAGTGCCTTGACGCGCTTGATGTAACGAATCGCGCGTTACATACGTAGCAAAGAATAATAAATGAGAAAATAAGAGAAATTCGCTGTCAGTACCAAAAGATTATTTTTATTAGTGTTCAACGATGTGACTGACATTATCGTTACAGCGCAAATCGGGCAGCCTCGTAACGATGTAGTAATTATGTACTTCACATAATTCGAGCGTTGCAAACATCGGCTTTGCAGCATTTTAAATGTACCCTTTCTCGCTCGCTACAGTGTGCGAGGGAGCGTACACTTTACTGCCTTTGTCGGTTCCATTTGTGGATCGACACGGCAATATCAAGTGCGTTCAACTTCGTTTCTAATTGACGAAGGTATTCTTTTTTTTATACGTATCGAATAATTATAAATAGATGATCGAAGTTATTGTTAATTAATAATAGGAGACAGTAATATTGGCATGTTATTTATTTATACAGAGTTGTATGTTGAAGATCGGAGCCAATTTCACAAAAGGTGTTACGATCTGTTTTTTTATTTAAGGACCATCTGCTGGTTCGTTTAAACATTATCCATTATTATGATTCAAGCTGTAGCAGCGGGACTACACGAATGTATTTCTAATATCTTACAATTTCTCGCATCATCTTTACGAAATTGGGCTCCTCATTTATCTCGTTTGTGCAACGCTTAGTTATTCGAACACCAATTTGCGTTGGACACATCACAAATTCTTGCTTTGTATATTGTTGCGTTAATCTCGTTAAGATACCTTTTAAATTGTAACATTAACGTCTTTCTTTACAATTTGGCGTGGAGAAACGATGTAAATGTTTAGCGGTGTGTAGTTGTTAAGCAGTTCAAATATTTATAAGTCATTATTAATACATATGCTTGTATCTCATCGAATTGTACATCTGAATGTGTCAAGCGATAAAACGTGCATTATAAATAGTAACGGAATGATACCTATGAATTCTGATCAAAATAAGTATTATAAGCGTTTGAAGGATGAAGATGAATGAGACATACGCGCCACCAGTAATTCGACATAAAAAATATATGTATTTCAATCTCATTACTCTCGTAAATCATAGTTAGCATACCTTATATCTTACACTTTCATTCAAGCCCTTGAGAAAAAACGTTAAATATACTGCTGTATTATATAAGGTAATGTAGAAGAAAAAAAGAACGTAGAATTTAATCCTATCTTGCACAAAGTTCAATTATACTACTGTTATAAAGGAATAAACATATTTTGTGAAAATTGATATTTAGAGCCACAAAATTGCTCATATAAGACATAATAATAATATACTCGAGTAAAATTATAATATTCGTACTGCATAGCACGAAACATTATACGAATGGTGTAAAAATTGCAGTTCATATATGCGCTGTTTTATAAACATAAAATGTGGTGCATTACTTTGAGCACTATGTTCGATCGAATTTTACTGAATCGTCTTTGTTAACATGATTATCAAATTCATTACTCAAGCCCGGGTAAGGTTATTCATGTCCTGCTATGAAATATAATTTTCCCATGTCCACTAACAAAGTTACGACAAATTTTTCTGCAGAAAATCTTTCATGGTAGAAAGGAAGTTACCAAACTATTAGATTACAGGCCATATTTTAAAAACTTGGCATGCGAATTTCTTTGCTAAAATTTCCGTTTGTCAACAGTAGCCCCTAATTTAAATATCGAATGCGCTTCATCGTCTACTAGAGCATAGTTGACAAGTGAAGTCGAAGTTAATTATGTTGCTATATATATGCACCCATGCAGGCGCGTACGCACACATATACGTTTATGTATATTTTAAAGTACGGTAAATATCTATTAATTCGTTAAATTGATGAAAAGAGTATAACCTGTAAATAAAGCAAAGTAAAACATAGGAGTTACAACGATTATGCCTATGCACATAGAATCTCATGACATTTTTGTGCTATTTCATTAATACATTTCGGTGTTGTTACTCCATATGAAAATCTCATTTGAAGCTGTTCAATTGTGGGCTCCGAGTACTCGACGGTTCGGATACTTAATCTTCGATAATGTTTTAATCCCAGTATTGTCCGGTTTGAGAAATTCATCATTCCCGTTCTCCTTATTGTTATTCTGCAAAATCACATATATGGCAATGTTAAACAACGTTTGTATATTTAATTACTACAGAAATACACGTTCATGTAACTGGAACTATTTAAGTCTTACCTTCGTGTAAGTCTCAGGCTCGGACTGAACACCACTTTCAAGAGACGACCTCGAGATATTAGACAGGTCAGAGGTTGATGCAGCCTTAATAATGCAATTGTGATTCATTGCGTCGTGGGAGTTTAATTGTTTGTTTGTCGGTACATTAACGTAAGGTGTCGATGTACTGCGTAATATGATATCTTGAATCGATGATATGTTAGAAGTCTTGGCTAGCGTGTGCGAACTGATATTTGGCTGTTCACAGATTGTCAAGTCCGATATTGTAACTTCCTCCTATTAAAACGCATCAAATTCATGTAATGATAATTCGAAACCGTAAGCTATACGAAATTTCAACTCGGACATTTCGTCGACTTACATCGCTGTCCATGCATTCTTCCACCAATTTCTTCGTTTCCCTAAATCGTTTGAGAATCTGTTCATGCGGTGATGTTGCTGCTAACTGGCGAGGATATTGAAAACTTTTCCTTGCTGGTGTCGAACCTGTTAATTATCGAAGAAATAATTGCATACCATGTCTTTTCGCGACTAGCTATGTAAGTTTATTATGAAAATGAAGTTATGAACACGTCTCGGTCAAATGTTAATTAAAATTTCACGACTGAGACGGCCGCGCAGCTTCGTTTTCATTATATTCGGCAGACTCATGTAAATTCAACCCTTCATTATATAAGTTTATGCAGGAAGTAAATGAACCTGTTGGAATGTCACGGCGTAGGTCTTCGACAAAGAACTTGTCAACTTGATGTTCCGTCGTACGAAGTTGTGCCGTAAGTCTGTTGTTCCAGTCGGTTGCTTCGATACTCTGATTGGTACACTTGTGACCGATCTCAACGGAAGCGTTTGCTATTCTATTCCGTTCTTGCTCCATGAATTCTACATGATTTACGCTTGCATCTGAATGGATCTTCTGCATATTCTGTGAATCAAGTAATACACAATGTTTAATATTACATGATGTTACGAGATACTTTTAAAGAGAAAATTAATTTAATGACGTACTTGTATGGACGCAACAAGAGATTCCCTGTTGTCTTCCGTTTTCTGACTCAACTGCTCTGCGTTTTTCTGTACATAGCCTTTGTATGTTGTTAATCTGTCACGGGTGTCACTTAAGTCTGTTTGCAAATCCGCAATTAAAACTTTACTCTGATCGATGGCTTGTTCAGCTACAATCCAATTCTACAAATAATAAACAATCAATAGCAATTTTCTTCATGGTACACGACAAAGAATAAATATATCCTGAATGTTACATAGAAACAGAACACTACAAAAATATTTAACACATTACCTTTTGCAAACCATTTGTGACATCGCATTTGAGAGCCTCAATTCCTATCTGCATCTGATGTTGCATGATCCTCTTTTTATCGGCACTGTTGGTATAGTTTGTTGAGGCGTGGTCACTAATTATATTACAAGCTTCCGTAACGTGGTTTACAGTGCTGGATAACGCAGCTGAATTCCGTTCTTCAGTTTCGTAAAGGTCATTGAACTGATGATACATATTAGCGAACATCTAAACAAATTTGGTAATGGCATAAGATACTGATTCACTTAAGACACAATCGGCAATGTTCGAATAAGATGTTACCTTCGCAAATTGTTGCCTCTTCTGTATTATCTCATTTTGAGTATGAAAGAATGCTTGAACATTCCCTTTTACATCTTCAAAATCCTTGTGTATTTGATTCCGAGTAATTAGTAGATCCTCGCATATGAAATTAATTTGTTCGGCCGTATTTGTCGACAATTGCTCGAGTTTTTGACATACGTGATCGTTTAGCGTCTGTAAACTCTCAACTATTCCGTTTTGTACTAATTGTTGGATCCTCGGCGCCAATTTCTCAGAAACGCTGTTTAACAACGCAGATTCCCGTTCAGTCATTTCTGATGCACTCTGTATCTCATTATCTATCCACTTTTTATACCACGCAGACTAAAATAATACGGGACATGGGGTCATCTACAGACGTATCAGTTACAGGAATACGCCTAAGTATTAATTGTAAACCATTTCTATAACTCACGGACGAATTGACGTCTACCAGCAATTTATCCGTAATGAGTAATTCTTGATTATGTACATCTTTCGAGATATGATGGACCGTGGTGTCAATATTCCGACCTTGAGCAGCCGTTTGCGTGTCTGAGATAATTAAGATCTTTACAATAGAGTTCATGGTGTAAAAATTGAATATAGTAAAAGTGCAATAATACGAAAGTGTACATCTCTCTCACCAATATTATCCTTCATTGACATACAAAATTGTACCAACTCTTGAGTGTAAATTGAAAGATCCTTTTCAATGTCGTGAAAACGTTTCGCTATGTTACTTCTAAATTTTTCCCTGAGATTTTCATTTTCGTCCTCCACTTGCCTATGTGCATAAACTTACATAATAACCGTTTTTTTTTGTACATTTTATATGTTTAGAAAAAATGGAACGTACGTTTTACGAACAATTTTGTCATGAAGTTTATGCGTATCCGTGGTAGCTGTATCAGCAACCGTTAAAAGAGTTTGTGCTTGCGACAATAGGACCTGTTCCGTCGATACATGCTTCTCCAGAAGATGTTTATGCTCATCTCGATCTTGTTCTGTGACCACTAAACGATTGTGAGTTGATTTTAATACGTTCGTAGTATTGTGCAGTACATTCTTCGTTTCGTGCAACTCGTTGGTCTGTGCACTATGCATCAATTGTAAGTCATTGAAAACTTTCTAAAACAAAAATTTCGTTTAGACAAACCTTTCCATATTCCAAACAAAACCTCTTCCTTCCATCGCTATCACGCAATACTGAAATGATTGGAATGCTTTCCCATATAGAACGTTTACCGCTTTCGTTTGCATAGTGTCTTCGAGGGCCTTAATATGATTTATCTTCTCCTCGATCTCTCTCCCTTGGAGCTGGATCAGCGCTTGCATCTCATTGTAATTGTCATGCGCCAGGTAAACCCCGTTACGGTCACGCGTTGCCAACAGATCCCTCCTCAATCTCTCGATCTCCTCCGTGTATTCCTTAAGCACAGCCTTCTTCGATAGTTTTTGATTGATTTCTGGACGATTGGTAATGTTCTTCGCGCGATGTGCGTAGTCCAATGTCGACAACGTTTCTTCCAGATTAATGCTGGCCGGAGAGACTGTCGCGATTATTGATGTTTTCGTACGTCCACCCAATGACTCCTGTAGTAACCTTGTCAATTTTGATTCCCTGAAGAATGGATAGCGTGTAAACGCATTGATTGCGAACGGTATCAGTTATCATTAATTCACTGTCTTTTAGATTAGCATTATTATTACCGATATGGTATGTGAGGTGCCCTTTCTACAAGAGCCGTTATAACTCGACCAAGTGTCAATAGAGACTGATTTATATTTCCAGCTTCCCTCGCTCTTCTGTCAATAGCACCCGACCTCCCAACATTCTCGCTGCCTGCCAAGTCTACCAAATTTAATTTTCCCGTTTTTAAAAGCTCCTCCCCTTCTACCGTGTTCTCCTTTATGTGTACGGTTATTGAGAACACAGTGTGGGATCGGCTAAAATTAGACGGCGTTATATTATTCGTTTATTAATTAAGAGATTCAACTTGAATCATGAGTATAACTGAAGAGATTGTGTACCTAGACTGAGCATTCATTAATGTAGCTGCCGTCTGCCTTTTTTCCGATCCTTTCTCAAGGATTTTATACACTTCGTTCTTATTATGCACAGTCACTTCTTCCAAGCCATGAATAATGACTGCACCTTTCCTTGAGGCATCTTCATACAATCTTTCAAAAAAGCCAAATTAGTCTCATATTATTTAAGCAAAGATGTCAAGTACAAATGGTGATACAATGTAAAATAGTTACCTTATCTTCGAGGTATCGTCATTTGGTGACAAAAGATCAAATAATTCTTCATTATATAATTCTAGAAAACTAACTCTCACTGTGTATTCCTGTGCTTCTAACATACGAAGTTCATCAAACAAATGACTCAGGGCACGTGGTATGATTCCAGCAGATGTGTCCTATAAACTTAGGACTCGTTAAAAAATGTTAACACAGTAATAAAATAAAAATATTCAACAAATTTAGACATATGACCTACACTTTGCCAATGCAGCGTTGGATCAATGCTGACACCTTCCATTGTAAATGTTTTTCCTGTACCAGTTTGTCCATATGCAAACACTGTACAATTGTACCCAGCCAAAACTTCTTCCAACAATGGAGAAACAACTGCATTGTAAACATCGATCTACAAATGTTATTAGTACATTTAACAACTACATAAGACACGAATTTACATGACATGAATAAGTCATAATGCATTAAACTGGTATTTTGTGTTGTACGTATCAATACCTGTTTTGACAATGGTCCGAACACCTTATCAAAGGTAAATTTCTTTGAAAGCTTGTCCTGCGGTCTTTCACGTATTAATACTTCTTTGCTAGATGGTACATCCACTACTGTTAAGGATTTGCCTGTTCTTTCAGCATTGTTTATAGGCCTATTACAAAGAACATTCCAATATTTATATTCACATGCAATCATTGGCAACCAACATATATCCCTCCATAAATCACACAAATAGAAACAGCGATACCATATAGCGTACCGCCTTCAATAAGTATATTCACTGGTACAAAATATATACTGCGTGCTCTATCTTTGCATTCGTACACATTTTACTAACTCACAATCAGTCATAATCTAATTGGAAACAATCATGTTTGGGTATCTTATAATTGAATTATTATGCACATTGCATTGAAGATAGACATAAATCAACGTCTATTTACGTTTTATCGGACGCATGACGTCGGATTCAGTAAAGCGTTAAACCCAGTAAGTGTTGCCAGACTACACTGTTTGACCTCTTCAAAATACCGTCGCATCCAAACACCAAGCTCTTCGTATTTTGTTGTACTCACCTAACACGTGCGAAAACTTGTATATGCTGATTCTTGTCCTTCTTCAAACGTGGGTCGTTCATTTTTGATCGCAGCTCGTCCACTCGACCTCCGTTGGAATAATTCATCGGAACAATATATCGGTGACAACGATTGTTTCCACCGTTTCAAACGGCTTTCTTGCGATGCAGTTCCGTTAAGCAATTCAAATGGCGTAGTTCAATGATACACCGCTAGATGGTTAGCGTTCAAAAATACATTTATACACAACCACTCTTCGCGGGTAACGAGCCCTACCTAGCCCTACCTTTGGCCCTACCCCACCCTACCCACCCACTGAAAACCTTATCCAACCTTATCCTCATGTCGCCACGTATAAAGTTGAAGAACTTTAATACTTTACAAAGAAAAATAAATTACACACGCCTCGTCGTTTCATGCTGTTCCGAAAAAATGTATACCAACCGATTTGACATGCTTGCTGCATAGGAATTGAAATTTTTTCAGGCATTGTCGCACAGCCGATTATAGTTGCAAATGTGAAGAATGCATGAGGATCCCTCAACCAGGGACGAAGTAGTCTAGTGAATTAACGTGCTTTCTGCTGTCACCAAAGCGGTGTCGTGTCACGTCACAATACTTGAATCAAGATCTCACAGATCTCTGTCGTTATATTGTGTGTATCGACGCATAACAGTACATAAGGTATTGAAGAAATTTAACGTATGGTTGTGTAGAATTGATATTACTGGGTTGCCACTGATAGCGTATGTGAAAACGGTTTTGTTGGTGCTTTGCAACAGGTTGTACGAAACAAGTACTCTTACACTTTCAGATGATAACGGACGTCCAGCTCGCTGTCTTTTGTAACATTCTGGGAATCACGCTGTTCTTCCTGGTGTTTCTATTTCACTATATAAATGCGAACTACTCGAAATAGGAAATTCGGAAGACGATGTCAAACATACCGAACATAACCTCGAATCATGCCGACGTTTCCTGTATGAATGCATTCCTTTGCGAGTCTAGTAAGCATCAGGTCATGTAACTTGTAATATGAATATTTTAATAATACATAATTCATAAGTACTGTTCGCGTGTGTGTTATACTTATTCCTGCTGTTAGAAACCTAAAAGGTACTAATGGAGAATGTTATTTTATTTTTTTTATACTGTGCCATAACGTCCAATTTACTGTATATTTAGATAATTGCAGAGTATCATCAATACATAACTTAATCTTGTAGATTATCGTAAAAATAGTTATGATCGCAGGGTCTCCTAGTACCGAATTATGATAAGACATTTTGTCACATGTATTTTCTGAGGTTAAATGAAAATCACCCCCAGCTTTGGAGCTACCCAGTTGTACCCATAGACCTTTTATACATGCACTGTAGGACATAAAATGATCGTTTCGCTCTGTCTCTCCTTTGGGGCGACTTCATACATTCCTTTGTTTCAGTGGAATACTTGTTATGCGCTGGCGTAAAATAATTAGACATACAATTAGATCGACTGGGCTTTACGTGTAGTATTTTATTATAAGAAGTTTTTTAATTTCCCGCGTCAGCATAATATCTTCGGTACGGTGGCTCCATCGTTAGCGGAGAAACGCTCAAACTAATCATTGGACAGCAGTCGGTAATGTTGATAACTAAGGGATCCCTTTAAAAGAATACCAACTGCTGTACAATGATTAGTTTGAGCGTTTCTCCGCTAACGGTGGAGCCACCGTACCAAAGAATTTATAAAACGCGGGAAATTCAAAAGCTTTTGCACCCTTTTACACGTCGGTACACATTGAGAAGCACGTTGCACTGGAAAACAGTATTTATATATAAAACATTCTATAATCATTCTATATTTGGATTTACACTTAAAACACTTTTAATTACCACTTATGGTGCTGGACACGTCAAACAAAGATATTAAACTAGACGTTTAAAACACATGTCAAAGAGACATGAAGGAGTGTGTCTTACAACGGGCATTAAAAGTGATACCCTGATATAACACTATACGCGGATCTCAGTGTTGCGGAAAACACTATTTTCTCTCGTATGTATCGAAAGTGTCCATGGGTCCATCGTGTAACTTATAATGTGATGAAACTTGAAATCTGACAGTCCACCCAATTACCACGTATAGAGTTAACCCAACAGACAAGCATGCGAAGATGACCAACGTCGGACAGAAGGTACGAAGTCCGTACTCGCATTGGGCCTCGCGAACCAAGACAATCGACTCTTCCGAGAGACGAAGAGCAGCGGAGAGGAGAGCAAGAGGTCTCTGGCTTGCCAACGTTTGTTTAACATTCATGAGTTTCGCGCCCGTAAGTAGGGGACTCGTCCGGAATGTTCGGTAAAACCGCGCTCGCGTTTTCATACGTTCGCCGACACACGTGCGCGCGCGTTCTCGATCGTCGATTATCGCGCAGGTGCCTGGTGCCCCGAAAACGCGTGAAGATGAATGACGAGAGAATCGAGGATGTAGATTGATAGCACGATTTGCCGGACTCCGCGAGTGAACGTTACCGCATTTATTCGAGGCGACAATGTTCGATTGACTTCCTTCAGAACGAAACATCGTTCACGTCCACGCGTTCGTGTATTCGAAATGTTAAAAATGCGTTCGATCGGTTTTGTGTTGACACTGGCTGGGATGTTGATGACTTGTCGAGGATTCTCCGTGGACGTGGGTTTGAAGTTCGTTAATTGTTGGGCAAGCTTTTTGACTGTAAGTAGATAATCCGACATGCTAATCAAACGATGCTTCGATCCTGCTGATGGGACGCGTTGCCTGGTGCACGCTGATGCACAGATTTTTCTAGAAGAATTCTTAGGATATGGAAACTCTGGCGTAACGGTTAGGTTATTGCATTAGAGTTCGTGGAATTATTGAATAAACTGGTAATTATTGTACGTCGGCGACGTTTCGTGACAATGCGTATCTTGATATAATCACTCGTCTAATATATGTACATATGCGATGTTATGTTGCTCAATACTGCACTTAGAACAAAATCACTGATTTCTGATGCAATATGGTTTTTGTTTCGCGTAACGTCAATGTCAATGCTAATACAATCTTGCCAACGAGAGTCAATCGTGATCGTAGTGTGCCAGCAATATTTGTTTTAAGAATTTTCGTATTAACCATGAACTGAAATTGAAGTTTAAGGCATCGTTAATCAGTACGATTATTGATGCGTAAACCTCGTTCATAAGTTCTACAACCAAAAACAAAACAAAAAAGAAGCAGTGTTCTGCTAGTCGAAGAAGAGGTAAACGTATTTTGTCGAATTTTTCAACAAACTTCGTGCGAGACTTGTTGCCGCTTTATCGTAGTTTCGGCCCGTCATACGTCGAATTTCAATAAAAACACGTTCAAACGGTGAGCACATTTCGATCCTTCGATATACGTTGGCAGCTGAATCAATACAGATTGGAAACGACATTTTGGCGAGTTGCGAGGCTTGCCGCTTTTTTCTCGCCCGAGCATACATTTACGCGCCTACAATTAGATTGAGGTGATTTTTATTGGAGATCAGAAACCGGTTCTCCGGTGTTTGTTAGAACGCAATTGAACTCGGCGAAACGACGTGGAAATGAATATCGAGCGGCGAGGCGTTTGCAATCTCTAATTTATTGCTTCGGGATATCAACTCGTGCCATCGTCGAATACCAGTTGCGTCGGTGCGTTACGTTCAAATGTAAATGAACTGTGTAACCGCCGTTAAGTGTATTATGGTTTACATTTTTACGACTTGTTAAAGAACATTTTTGTTCATATTATCATTCGACTTGCGAGAGAGTAATGTGAGGTGTAAATAATTGTTTATAATTTTCCAGGTTGGAAAGATTCATTTCAATTATCACTTAACTCCTAAACGCTCGATTATTTGCAAATAGCACATTGAACGTGTATCGGTTGATTATCTTCTTATGTAAATATCGTTTTATGTTTCGGACGACTGGCACATGGCGCTGGATAAATATTGCTCGAAAAAGAAAAGATTGCAAGCTCCTTTTGTTAATGGCTAGCAAATTGTATATACGTGGAAGCAGGCTGGGGTTCCTGCTGTTTACCATAGATACCGCGCAAACTGTTTCATAGAATCGGTCAGATGAGTGATGACATATCAGATTTGCGAAGAATATTAGATGAAAGCTTGCCAAGCCCAACATTACGATCACTGTGTCATCAAATATATTTGCTTGCTACTTTATGCTTGTTTTTTCATACAAGTACCTCTCGTAAGTTCCACCCTCCGTCATGGTATATATTATAGTTCAATTTATGAAATTGGCCACACGTTGAACGACGAACGGCAAAGCAGTGCGTCAATTATATTAATTCGAATCGTCACAACCAAGGAATGTGGATGCGATCTTTGACATAAGCCCGCGTAATTTTGGACCGCATTCATTCATTTTTCATGTTTCACCTGCTTTAAGGTATTACTAGCGCTGGGTGCCGTATCAAGAAGGGGCTTCATTATTTGTTTTCAATTGCGTCAGAAATTTCTTACGGCCCTGATTCAATCCATGCAGACATTCCGTATACATATGTGCACACTAGTATACTTGGCAATAATGCATACTAGCGTTTGTACCGCAGTTCAGGCTGAACACAAGCACTCAATTTACAATTTTCTATTCACAATTTTTTTTCTCCTAAACTAGACGGTGAAAAGTCTTTTTTTTTTCTTTTAAAATGTTCCTCGAATGTTAATCTATAACCTGTAATTTTGTCAAAAAAAGTTTAAGAGCCGTTTTTGAGTTATTATCAAAAAAACGTTTTATTGTGATCATTACCATTGCTTTAGATGGAGAAAACGCTAAACTTTAATTATTAATAACTCGAGTTCTAGACGTTCGATCAGTACATTTATAAGAAAAATATTGTTATTTTTTAAAAATCTTCAATTTAAGTCTGGTTTAAAAAAAGTTTAAGAAAAGTGATTCAGCGCTAGTAATACCTTAAAAGTGTTCACCTCGTCATTAGTATTATAAAACATTACGGTATCGTTGTTTACGCGGATAAGAAGGACTTCTTACATACATCTCTTTACCCGAATCACAGCTATCATCAGTCACCCGAGTCAGTTAGCACATTCTACCGTGCAAAACGATAAAAAAAGAACCAACGGTACAGCAAAAAGGGGCTACCGCAGACACGGTCATTCGAGTGGGTCAATTTCTTCTCTGCTCAAAATTGACGTGCTCACGGCTTCAAAAAGTTATGTCAAATTTTCAGCGATTTTAGTACGTAGGCAGGAGTGCGATCGTCATCAATGGTAGCTATACGAATGTTCGTCCGACTGCGACCTATTTTTAAGTTCCCGACGGCGCGTCTCGAATGCCAGCAGACTGACGGAAAAACAACATGATGCATGAATGCATTGTTTCTCGATACGTGTCGATGTAGAGAAAAGGTGCCCATGGTTTATTAATATTTACCTTATGTTATTCCGTCGCCTCTTCTACGCCACGAGTGCCGCGTATTTTTCAGCGACCTGTTGCCTTCTTTCCTGTCTTTTTCGTGCACTCCGTCACGGCTTGTCAGAGTCATTTGCATATCCACGACCCACCCCGGTCGGTGTGCGTAGAATGACTTTCGCGTATGCGTTTTTCAAATAACTCATCGCACGCCTCACTACCAGCGTCCGATATTTATGCGCGGCAAGCAAAACGTTAACGAGCACGCCCGATGCCGCCTCGCCTGAGAAGCTGCGAATGTTTCGGGAAGGATACATACGGAAGTTCGGAAACAAAGAGACGAAACCCACGCGGTGTGAACAGGCTGACGACAAATTTCTTTGCGAGAACTTTACAAGCGGTCGATCTCGGCTTCCGGTTTCTTTAGTATGTTTCGTAGCAATAAGAAGGATTACGTCTGTCTACGCATAATCTCCTGTTGCGTTTGATATGCACTCGCGCACGAAGAATAAATTTTTGCCCGCATTCGGAGACGCATGCATGTATAACGGACGATCTGGAAGCATCCTTTTATCAGGATCTTTCATCTACCGCACACACTGCCACGTTGTTTGTCGCACATTCTGCATCCGTGTTTCTTTGGTATTCAGAAAACGTCGCCGGCATTTTTATAGCAACTTGTTTTCAAATATGACACTGCTTAAGCCTTAAGTTTAGCGTATCTACATTCGCTTCAACTGACGTCGCATTACTGCATCTGCAATAGATAAGCCTGCCCTCCAGTTGTAAACCTTGTTCAGGTCATTTCATCAGTTAAGAACATGACTGAAAATAGTGTAGTTGCCCACGTGCATACAACATAATAATCAGCAACCGAACAATACGGAAAACGAATTGCGTGGCTAATAATGAACTCGTTCAAATTTGTTTGTTTAAGGATTCATGCCGGGATGCTTGCAGCCCTGATACAAATTCATCCGTCCGTGAGTTATGAATGTTTCGCGTATCAGTAGCATTAGGAGTTAACAAATATTGATCATTCGAGCTTTACCAGTTTACCTAACAAAAGATAATTATTCTATGGGTACAGCAAAGCACGACCAATCAAGTTTGGTTCACACTCAAATATTATTATTAGCCACACCCACGTTGCTAACGCATTCATAGACACCGTTGACTATGCAATCAATGCATATTAAATATGTTTCCGTTTTATAATAGGCTTTGCACAAATTGCCGCAGGCACCGTTGCAAATATCAGTCTTCATTGCGTTGGTCTAAATACAATGATGATTAGCCACGACGATGGGACGTACATCGTTGAAAGAAGCGAGTCCGAAAATTCATGGGCTAAGGCGAGGGTGGTAAGATACTTTGCCATCATCATAAACTTTCCCAGCGCGCTCATTTCCTGTGTGCATAACTCGGCAAACGAGTGATAGGCTGTCGAATAATCATATGTAAACGAAACGAGTTTTGAAAGAATTCGATGTCTTACACCGGAAACATGAACTTAACCATTTCTACATACTTGTTAAAAAAAAGAGACTGAAACCACTAACAATCCACTAGCGAAGAGTATCGACAAATATCGAATTTCATTCTTTCATTGTGACAGATGCATCAATCGTAAATCGTTACGTCAATTGTGATCGTTCTTCATATATTTTCGTGTATTGGCCACGCAATAACACTCATATGCGGGCGATTCACCCTTTGCCTTATCTGATCGAACATTCGAAAGTCATCGCAAATGTCACTACGAGCGCGCATTATTCTTACGACAGTTGCGTTACTTGCAAGATTTTTCTCACAGTGTAGCGGCAGATTATCAACATTTTCAAACTTGACAGCAGGTACTTTGTATCGGTATCGCTTCCGGAAGTTAACAGAACAAGGTGTCTTACAGCCGGATATTTCTGAGTGGTTTGCAACGTACGAAGGTAAATGCCCGGATTAGCGTGAATTCTACTATACTCGTAAGTGTCTCATTAAGGGTACGGTTACGAAACATCCTTCTGTTTATAGAATGCACCGAACTGTTTTCTTTATCACTCACTGCCAACTTCGGCCCGTCTACTGCTCCTTCATTCTTTCTTTCCTTCTATATTCAATTAACAAACGATCACCATCTACTTCACTGTTATTGTCGACTAACAAGTTTCTCTTTGCCTCTGTCCTTTCTGCGCGTCAGTATTGTCGCGAAGTTGTTTGACATACCTCGTTTGCACATATCTACAGTTGACTACGTACCGGAAGACGTCCCGCGTATCTTCCTAGACAAAATTCAGACATTCGGGGAAGATAGCGATCGATTAAGAGCGAGAATGCTTTTTGAGCCAGCAAAAGGTAAATCTATAGATGAGGGACGAAAGTTTGTGTGATGCAGTGTAATGCATGCATATGATTGGATTGCAGATCGTAGTTGCTATTATAACGTGTTATCCTGGTCTGGAGCGCACGATTTGATCAATTTCAACGTGAAACAGGTAAGAGTTCACTACCGATAGAGACAAAGATCTTCCGTGCTATAAGTGCATTTTATGTTTGCGTTTCAGCCTACAGACTTCAGTTTCAATCTTGATCACTTGAGTTTCGATGGAAATAATACCGTGTCCATATCGTCGAATACCGAATCCGGCGACAAATCGAGCAACAGGACGTACTGTACCTTTGTCACCCCTTCGTGCTTGACTGTTTACAATAATCTTCGTATTTGCGGTAAGTGGATGAGTCTTCGATGCAAATATTACGAATAGATAAAGTGGTCATTTTCATTATTCAATCCGGTGCCTATCAGCCCCGGAGAAAGTGGAAGGATTACGCGTGGAACCTGTTCACAAACATGGATCGCTGTACGACGTTTTCATTAATTGGGATAAACCAGAGTTCCAGCCGGGCAATTATACCATTCAGATAGATTCTTTTCAGGAGGAACTTCATTTTATAACCGTATCCGGGGTAAGCGGCGGCGATCATTATTTGTACATTCGCACTATTAGTCGCTGGAACTGGAAAGCTCTAATTATTATAATCAAATTTCTTTTCCACCTCGTGTAGAGTGCAATGGAGGCTTCTGTCCCTGACATTGAGTTGGGACCGCAGTATGAAATTAGTATGGTTGCTAATTCGGCAGGCGGTACCAGCGCGAAGACGACGATTTTTAAGACAATCGATGATTCAGCAAGTAATATTTGAAGACATATATTCATATTAGAGTAATAGTAAGTTGACGATACATTCTGATTGATAATTTGAGTAGCCACAGATTTCGCCCCGTCTTATCGAGAAATAATCATTGCCATACCGATGTTCACGGCAATTGCTATATTGGGTGTCATAATTTACCTCCATCAACACAAACGGAAAAACAAACACAAGAATCTCCAGTACCCACAGTTTAAGGTAACGTTCACTTTTTCCCTGAATTTTGCTTGACAATAAGATGTTCGGTTTACATTATAATATCCTTCTGAATCCACTTTAAATATCTCATTTAAACGCACCATTTATTAACAGGAATGTGCTACGAATTGTGTCAAGGAGTTGGAATTGAATAAGGAATACCCCATGGAATGCGACGATACACTATTACCGAAAGATAAATTTGAAATATGTCCGGAGAGACTTACGATCAAGGACGTTCTTGGCGTCGGAGCTTACGGCATCGTGAGACTTGGAACACTGCGAGACGCATACGATGGTGTCACGAATGTCGCTGTTAAAATGCTGAAAGGTAACCGTAGCGTTTTGCCTGGGGTCGTTTCGTCCACGTTTATAATTCATATTATCACGTGCTTATAGACAGTCCATCGATGGAAGACATTAAGAACTTTCACCAGGAAATCCTTATGATTAAGTCAGCCGGCCAACATCCTAATATTGTATCATTGATCGGATATTGTACGTTATACAAAAAGCCGGTTTTAGTGGTAGAGTACTGCTGCAAAGGAGATTTGCAGACATATCTGAGAACAGTGAGACTGCTTTCCTAAGTGCTCATATGAAAGATCGTATTTCAACTAAGTTTAAAATATATCACTAACGTCAATTCTTCGTAGATCTGGGCGAGCATGGTGAACGTCGCTATGGACTGTAAAGCGCATTTTGCATCTGACGCAGGTTCGTATAATAAAATTGACACCGCTAACGGTTTTCAATTCTTAAATACGTACTGTTGCAATGGAAATAACGGTATTCTATAATCAACTTATTTTCTCCCCTAAATAGGCTCGAATCAAGCACATTACCAAAACACTCGTACAATTATGAATCATTTGTATGACGTTCAGCAAGGTAAGCTGTTCTTTATCGATCATACTTTACTCTTTAACAATGCGCAAATTGTTAAAGTGTGTTCTGAGTTGTCATAGATATATTGCACTTCGCAGAAAGCATCACGGCGGCTGATTTCCTAAACTTCGCACGACAAGTAGCTACGGGAATGGTAAACTATTGTAGTGGTTTCTAGCCGATTTTACATAATTCATGTATGGTGCCGATAAACGATAACTTGACGTGGTGCGTTGTTGTTTTGTAGGAGTTCTTGTCCTTCAATCGGATAGTACATCGTGACTTGGCTGCCCGTAATGTTCTTCTGGGTGCAGATAGGATCGTAAAAATTTCAGATTTTGGGCTGAGTCGCGATATCTATCATGAGAACGTGTACAGAAAGCAAGGAAACGGCAAGTTACCTTTGAAGTGGATGGCCATTGAAGCTTTAACGCATCAAGTCTATACAACGTATAGCGATGTGTACGTCTTCGTTCTTTCGCAGTCGTTTCACTCAGATTGCGCGTGTATGTTTCTGAGCGAGAGATCAGTTACGTACTTTTTTTGTTATATAGATGGTCATTTGGTATCTTATTATGGGAAATAGTCACTTTGGGTGGTATGCCTTATCCTGGCACTCCAACTAACAGGATCCTAAGCCTATTAAAGTCGGGATACAGAATGGAGAAACCTTGCAATTGCGGAACGGAATTGTGTGTACAATATTTACTGGTACTTTTTGCGTAAATGGTATCTACAGTGTCCTGACTCAGTTATCTTTATAGATATAATCTGATGTATACCTGTTGGAATGTCAGACCGCAGAGCAGACCTACTTTTACCGAGCTAAAACATAGCCTGGACAAGTTGCTCTCAAGTTATTCCGAAAATAAGTATCTAAGTTTAAGTATCTAAACTTAGATACTTATTTTCGGAATAACTTGAGAGCAACTTGTCCAGGCTATGAAAGTCATTTGCACACATAAGCGGACATTAGACGCGGCTCGTTTTGCAATGGCTTTGAGTAGATCGTACCATGTGCAAAATCGTTTATTTTTGTAATCATTTATACGTACAATAATCTGTGGTATAATTTCTTTCATATACATATGTGTGTATATACAATATCTTACTTTCAACCTTAAAAACTGAAACCTAAATACATGAAAATAACTAAGGCTCTTCCACATTTGTTCACATTATTGTTATATATATTGTTACGCCATTTGTCGTTAACAATATTACACACAGCATACAGTCCCAACATGGACACGTTTCCTCCACATACAGATTTCATCATTTTTACTTTTATATACTACTAACTGCTCAGCTTTTTCATTCTAAGTGGGCAGGATCGACGAGTCGAATGTACAACAAAAGCATTGACAAGAGTGTGTCATATATACGGCAGATGTCAGAAACTAAGGTATCTATAAGGAACTTAGTTGACCATTTGACTACATCGTATGTACAGATGAGTGCGTCTATTCATGTATGCCCGTTCGCATATAGTGGTCGTCGTTTTTACATTCATGTGTATCGGCTAGGCACATACATTGCTGTTACAAGAGGAACTTTGTTGTTTTTTTAATGCTCGTGCTAGTCGACTCGTCAATCTGGAGTAGCAAAAATGTATTACAACTGGTGGATGGCAAGTGAAGAATAGCACAACGCGTGTCGTTAGTATTCTAGCCCTCTAAATGTTCTCGACGTCGTTTGAATGTCACTTTATTATTACAGCACTAGTAATTGATATGAAACAGAGGTACTGCCTATCCAAGGAAACACGAACTATCACCCCTTCGCTTGACAGACCCTCCCTCGTTTAGCGTTACCATGAAAATGGTATCGCATTGTTTTTGTACATGTTAATTAGTCTTTTTTTTTCGACAATTATACAAAATGTGCACATGAAAATCAAATGTACAATCCTCTCCTGAAACGACAAGGGAAAAAGGTTTCGAGATATGTCTAAATGACACACACCGTATTTGAACAATAGTTACATTTTGCATTCGGCAAGAATGTCAAATCTTAGGACTATGTACACTTTGTTTGGAAAGCCCCACGACTATTAGGCTCTATAAGCTATCCTGGAAATCAATAGCTTTTATGCAACCTGCTTTTATGCAACAGCTGTATGTTCGTGTGATCACAAATTCATCTTTTCTTTTGTTTACCCTAATAGAAATCACAGAAAATGTTATGTACAAGATCATTGCAAAAATTATAAATAACAATTCTGTTTGCAGCTTTTATAAAAAACACAGTGCTGTTGTAGAATATTGTTTGCGAATCGTGATATAATGTTTATTCTTTGTAATTATGAAAATCAAATGCGGAAGGTTGATCGTCTAAATGTTAACCGAATAACGATCAATTGATTTTTCAAAAGGAAAACGCACATATATGTGCACACGTGATAGCGATAATTGCTCAAATAAAAGATCATTCGTATACATGACTTAATATCCGCTTGGTTACGATTTGAAGTGTACCATCCGATCATACCTTTAGTGGCACATCGCGTTTGATGTCATTCCAGAAGTGGCAAATGCATTATTATCACTAATGTCTGAGTAAAACTCGTATGTAGTATATGTTCAATGAGCATGTCTTTTTTCCATCAAATAATCGGAATGTGAACCTATAAAACCTGCACTTGCCAATGCAAATACGTTTTAGTGCATACGCGCATCCGATGATGCGAAATTCTCGTCAATCTTAGCGCGCGCGCATTATCACAGAGAAAGTTGTTGCACTATGTAGTTTGTAGTATTTGCGTTCTTTTGATTTTACTGCGCGCGATTTATAGGGCGTCTATCGAGGCGTTCCTGGGCATATCGTCTCTTGAAAATAATCACGGATATCTCTATAAGAGAAGGTATGGCGCCTGAATAAGTTAAGTTTGTTGCAGCAAAAATACGAGATGTCACGTCGCACGACTGCTAAGTACAAAATGAAAACTTGCATATAAAAGTTTCGGTAACAGATCCTCTCCGAACACGACATTTGTTTTGCCATACACCTATGCTGCCTTTGCAAACAAACAAACAAAAAAAAGATTCTTTAAGTTACGTAACTATACTATCTGTCCCTGGAGACCAAACTATATGAAACAGAACGCGCGCGAAATGTAACTGAAGTATTAACTGATAATATAACTCGAAATCATCTTAATACCTAGGTCAACAGAACCGTTGCCCGATTTGATAAGTTCATTTCTTTAAAGAGCCAAAATCACAGATAATGTAGTCTCTATATCGGTATAGCTTACCGACAGGAATCTCAGCACTGTCACTCTTACTGCCGTTTGTACCATTTGCAATGCTACCTGTATCAGATACTGTCATTCCTATTAATTAAACTGTCCTCCTTGTCAACGGGCGGCGGACCTGTGGTAATAGTTGTACTTGGCCCTGCCGTTAGGTAGCCAGCAGATACCGGCGTGCCAGCTGAATATTAATAAGAGGATATTTAAGAGTTTGAGTAATGTGTCCCACTGTCGCGGCTTCTTAGATTAACATGCGAAGACGTGCGGCGTGATTGACAATGTACATCTTACCGGTAAGATAGCCAGCGTTCGTAGTATTAGAAATGAACAAATCGTGCCGTTGATCTTTGTACTCCGCCCAGACACTTGACTTCTCCAGGATTGCAGTGACCTTTTCGCCGAGGAGTACACTCTTTGTCATGGCTTTGAGAGCTTTAACGATTTGAGCTTTTGTCGTTGCCGGATTTTCTAGAATGTCCAGCCGACCTTCGAGAATATTTAAAAGGTAAGGTACCATTTCCGCTTCCAATGCCTAGTGATAACAAAAAAGTGTACTTCAGTCTCAATCATTATGCGTCTTTCAATTATCATGGTAGCATTATGAATACCTGTTTAATAAGTCTATCCTCGTTAGTCGAGAATAACCTGTTCAATGTTTCGCACGCTACGGCCAACATATCCCTTCTGGATTGCATGGCGTGCTTAAGTGGACTTATACATTCTGTCTGGCATATTGACGATATACAAATCTAGAATTACACGGTGGATTAGTTCTCTCATTGGCTATTGACGTTGTAGGAAGATGCAGAATATGAATATCAGATGAGTAAACAGAATTTTACCTCACTGGTAGCCAACTGGTGCAGTATTAATATTGCTGTTTTATATACTGTGGACTGACTATTTTGCACAGCCATTTGCCGGCAAAGTCTCGGTATATGACCCAGCGATGGCACCTGGTCCGCTAAAGTTGGCTGCGCTTGAAGTAAACAGACCAAGGCTTGCGTCGTTAGCTCCAACATATCCATCTAATTACAGAAGAAACATTAAATGACATCCGCACTGATCCCGAAATCTTTCGGACGAGTTAATACGTAGCAATTTCACACAATACGTACGTCAGTCTTTTCCTTGGACATAAGAGTCAGAGTAGTGTCCATGAGCTCGTTCAAAAAATCTTTAGGTTTCCTAAGAGCCCATGCAGGACTCGCTATAAATAGCCTTAGATACACGCCACCTACTACTGGCTCATTGGTACTTATATCAATATTACTTTGTGTTTCAGGCAATTTCAATATTGCATTGGGATTTCGTCTTTGTAAAGCGTAATGCCTAAAATGTCATATTTTAGTTATATTGTGTTATCGGAATCTATATTGTAGTACCGGATGTCATTCACGTACTCGTCTTTTAATTCGGCAATGATCCTTGACACTCGCGCTTTTGCATCATCGTCCCATATTAATTCAGGATTCTCGTGTTTCGTTTCGAACATGTGAACGCATTGCTTGGGCGCGTCGCGAATCGCTTCACTAAATAGCCTAGGTAAGAATTTCGACAGATCCAACTTTACTTTCGGTCCAGCTAATTTGTCAGACGACATTTTCGCTAATAGCTCAGCCGCCGCTTCTCGTATCTGAGTATTGCTTGAGTTGCAAAATAAATCGAGAATATATATGACCGCACCTAAAGGATAGTGGACATCATTTTTTGGATTAACACGATTCACGGAATAAGGGTTTCTTGATTCACAGTTTAATTTGCAACAAAATCTGATAGATTTGTGAATACTGACCTTTTACCAATGCATCCTTCACGATTTTTGTGGAACTCATTAGAGCGTAAAGGGTCTCTAATGCAAGAAGTTGGCACTCTTTGAGACTATGCAGGCACAATAATAAATGCACCACTACTTCACTCGCAGCAATATCATCCACACATTCCTGATTCTTAGTCACATTGGTAATTACCTCCACAGCGCTCTTTTGTACCAATTTGAAATTATTACAACTTAATAGACCAAATAATAACTTGAAATGTCCCATGCATTGAAGTTCTATTCCTGGGTTGTTTTTAATGACATTTTTTAATGCTTCGAGTGACATAACAATGTGCTCCAATCTCTGCTGATCTTTTTTCACTAAAGTAACGCTTCCCAACGAAGCTAAGTAATCGGACGATTTAGATAAAAATTCAAGAAGATGTATCGTGAAGCTTTTCGGATTCTGCGAAACATTGATATTATTAAGTGAATGTATTAATCAAAAGTCTATTACTGGCATATTTAAATGGAATTGCATCATACCTCTATCGGGAATGACGGTTGTTGATTGTAAACTTTCACAAATATTTCGCCGATAACCAATTCTCCAGAATGAGCGGTATACTTAAATTCATTGAAGTCATGTTCAAAGTTATCGGTACCGCTTATTCTGTCTTGTCGTTTCGTTTCCAGATACTCATTCAGTTCAGCTCTCGTTCCATTGTCCCATATTAAGTATGGATTGGAGCAATTGGAATTCAGTATTTTGAGTATTTCCTCGGGTTTGTCCTTTGAAAGTTGACGCGCCAGGTAAGGTGTCAGTAAGTTTTCTAACGCGGCGACTGTGACAGGATTGACAGGGGTTTCGTTTTCCCCTGTCATGTAACCACCTAATCTGGCACATGCACGGACAGCTAGTTTGGCCAAATTATTCGCCACCTCCTGTCGATTCTCGTCTTGACTTCTTTCAACGCCGCCTTCTTCTAACGTATAGTCATATTTAAACATGAAAAGCAGTAACTGCCATAGAGCACCCGACTGTAGTAATTGCATTTGTAATATACTATCCGTGGCTAACGACGAAATACATTCCGTGCCGACGGAGCATAATTTTGTTAAATGCTGGTAGAAGAGTGTACAACGTTAGAATAATTAGTACACGACACACATTATTTCAATAGTTGTCAATGAAGCTTGCCTACCTTGAAATGTAATATTCTGCAGAGATCTTTAACCAGCTGCGGTAGCTCTATAATTTTATCTCTGCATCCCCTGAATGAACCAGCGACAGCGAAGCACTTCGTTATGTGCATACATACTTGCACAGCTATGTCGCTAGGTTTACTGGATCTATTTAGAACTGAGACACATCTTGTGTACGCTTCTAGCAATACATCTAAACCACCTTCCCTTCTTAACTCCTCAGCATTTAGGGCGGAGCAGTGAACAGTATGATAAGCTAGTTCACTGGCAGCCGCTAATAAGGGCGCAGATTTTGAGAATAACCGTTCGTCGTCCGTTTCCAGCTTAATCGTCTTTATTAGCTGAGGATACCCGGCGTATTTATAAGGTCGAAGCTCCTCACTATATCTATGGAAGAGAATGCTTTGCGTTCTTAAAATGAGCACTATGTTATTAGGATTTGGACCGTCCATGGTCCAACAACTGCGACTGCATAAAAATTCATATGCTTGATTGACGGCCTCAAACATATCCTGAAATGTTAAATCGGCTTTGTTAGTAAAGTATACTGCCAACCGAATTATACGTTCATGCTATGTAACAGGGTAAAAGCTTACCCTTCCCTCCGGATTTTTGTCAGGATGAAACTTTTGAGCTAGCTGATAATACGATTTCCTGACAATTGCCTCATCGTGCTGCTTCCCACTAGGCAATCCTAGTTGCTTATAAGCGTCGTCTACAGTCATCAAAGGTGGTTTTTTCTCCACCTCCTTTTTCCATGCATCCAAGACATCTTTCAATAGTTGTACCTGAAGAAGTAGCATTAGGTAACACCTGGCTTGTGCAGAACTATTAACTTTGACCGTGCTTAAGATTTTGTCCCTACCGGTTCGGGAATAGGCCATTGCGGAAATTTGACAGTGTCGCAAAGATGTCGTAGGTAAAATATTTGGCAAAATAATTCTTTCTCCAACTGTGGATATCTTATGGCAGGTATAGGAATATACTGATATCTAGCCATGGTATGACTTCTCAGTTTCGGCGAGAAGTCTGCTATATGCGCAGCAATCTTTTCAATGAGCATCCTTCTCATTTCGGCGTTCCAAATCGCTTCTGGCGTATCAAAATCGCCCAGGAAGATCTGGGCAAATTTCTCTGCTCCGTGATTCTCTAAATAACTGACCATGGCGTCTGGCAAAAGTTGACCGAGAATGCTTCGTTGCATTATATCAGACGTTGTATTCTGCGACATACATAGAAACACATTGCTGTCGATACTGTAACGCTTTGTGAGATAATAAAATCAAACTTACATCGTCGCTTCTAAAAGCTTGCTTAGTGTGCGTTAATTGTAGAAATCGCGCTACAGGTAGAACATTAGAGCCCGTGTACATCAGTATAAAATAAAAGACACCGGTGAGATAAATCTTCGAAACGTCCGCGTTGTCTCGCATTATTTCGCATAACAGCGTAGCTACTCTTTCTACCAGAACAGGATCAAACGTTAGTAGAAGTTGGACGATGTGTTGCAAGCATTGAAGGTCCGACAGTAATCGTTTTACGCGCGGTAATGGTCGGATGACTGCATCGTCGGCGTCTCTGCTGGGAAAGTATTCGCACATTTTAATCAGTACGTTTAGAATCAACGTCGCCAGTTCACTCTCGTTTATCACTGCCGTTCCCCTCGCAACTAAAGTCCATTTGAGCTGTGGCACCTGCGAGATCATTCGCCATCCGTCGAGGCCTTGTGCCCAAACCTTGGTCTTGTGTGTTATATGATTCTTTTCGTGTAAATTTTTTAGATCCTTCAACGTTATGGGACCTTTCCGTTGATCGCCGTCGTTGTAATACCATTCCTTCTCCATAATGCGCTCTTGCTGCGGACCGGCTTCTATTACGTTTGTCTGCGTCGGGACGACGGCTCGCGAAGTATGTAAATGGGCTAATGTCAAAAGATCTACCAACGCTCGTACGCCATTTTGATCCATTATATCCTTGACGTTTCTTCGATGGAGTATGAGCTTGTTTATGAACATAACTAGCCGATCCCGCTCCATCCGATCGGTACATCGATCTAACATGCCTACTATGTATTTTGTATCTGAGAATGGTCCAATATCTTCGTAATATCGGCCGTACACTATGGTCATTGCTTGTAAGCAAAGGCACTTCATTTCGACTTTGGTTGTCAATAAGAATCTATGATATAAATCATTGAAAAATTCGTACCTGCAATAGAAACAAAAGTTTTCTTTTACCTGTTCACCCTCCTTACTGTAAAAAATGCATGATTGATTTATTTTTAATTTGACGCTAAACTTACGATTTTCTTATGGGGCTATCGGGGCTGTCTTTCTCCAATAACAGTCTCAAATAGTAATCACCGATTTTAACTTCGTCCGACAAGCACTGGTACTGTACTTCGAATTCTCTGTGGTTCCACGCAATTAAAGTGCCACCTGACAAATCCTTGTCCGATGTAAATGCTCGTATTTCATTTTCAAGCGCTGTTCTCAATTCCTCCCTCGTCTTATGATTCCATATTAAGTTCGGCAGTGCGTGGTCCTGATTGAATTTATAATAAAACAGTTTCCAATTCGCTTCCGACTTGATTCGCTCTCTGCGTTTTCTCAGAACAATCGGCCGTTCCTTGATCTTCTCCCTTCGCTCGATGCCAACGCGGGCGCCCCAATGTTGCAGAGCATTCTCAACGTGCTTTTCGACTAAACGCATCTGACGTTCGATCGCCAGCCACTGTGGACTCTTTTTATTCTTTGACGCGTGGTCAATAGCTATCTTCAAATTATCACGGTTGTTTAATCGCTCCTCCTCAATAAACGAATCTGGCACTTTTTCCTCCGAATCCAAATAATTTAACAGACCAAGAGGCTGTAATACGGATGAACGAATGAAGAAAAACAGTGGTTAGAGATATTCAATTAGGGCATTTCAGCCGACACTACTGGGATTGATTTACCATAATTCTTTTTAACAAGCCCATTGCCGTGGGATGTCCCGTGACCCATAAACCGACCAAGTGCCTGCACAGTTGTCGATGTGTCAATAATCTACCGTCACTACCGATTGTGAATAAACTATTTAACAGATGCCTCGGCAATGCTCCTTCACCAAGAGCCAGCTCTTGCATTTTAGCGGCCACCTCCGGGGCGCCTTCCTCAATGATCGCCCGCATTATTAACCCTGCACCTTTGACGATAGCCAGCGATGGATGTTGAAATAATTTAAACAGGGACCTACCCCTCGCAGCAACCATTTCTAGAAGGTTGTCAAAATGTTTGCCATCGGTAGTCTCGCTGTACGGTACGCATAGAGCAAAAGTCAAAAGATCAAGCATAGCAGAAACTACCAATGCACCTGTGCCATGATTCTGTAATATTTAAAAGAAAAATGCCTCTATGTGATATTAGAGCAAGTAAAATGTCGTAACGTATTTTAAGTGTCCACCAAGTGAAATGAAATTTTCCGTACAGTAGTCTTTTTAATAATAACACTGTGAGTACGGATTATCGTGTAACAAACGTAGTGAATGTCCGTGAATACTTACAATATGGTTCACCCACATCTCCAGTAAGCTTTCCAAAAATTTATTGCTACTCAAAAGGCTGCTTTTGTTCAGTTGTTCTTGTTTTAAGTCGCAATCGTCATGCATCGGCTGCATGAGTGCGCAAATGCAGTCTATAGCGGCTTGCGTTACTCCGCAATCTTGTCTCTTTAGCGCCTTTACAACCTTGTTTCCGATAGCTTCTCGAAACCCAGGTAATGTTGTAAACGCCGTAAAGCCTACTTTACTAGCGACCAGTCTCCGCAAAGCATGAAACTGGGCCTCTATCTCGCTGTTGGTCTCAAGATCTCTGCTGACCAAGGAATTCAAGGCGCCAAGAATAATTTTGTCTTTAT
Source organism: Priocnemis perturbator (assembly GCA_963942575.1). Taxonomy (NCBI): domain Eukaryota; kingdom Metazoa; phylum Arthropoda; class Insecta; order Hymenoptera; family Pompilidae; genus Priocnemis; species Priocnemis perturbator. The sequence goes on along the minus strand of OZ012644.1, from coordinate 17,151,107 downwards.
TCTCGGTAAAAAGTCCCTGTAAGTAGTTATTCATCATGGTGTATAGTTGAAGTTGTACTGTTGTTACAGTCCATTCAAGCGGTATAACGTCCTGTGCAAAAGAAAAATGTCTGTTTATCTGCTTTGCACGGATACATAGACAGAAATATCCTAGCCTTGAAACTCATTAACATCATGGATATTCTTTTGAATAACATTAAAAACGGTACATGTGAAACGTCATAGGATTCGTCTGTATAAAACTGGCCACATTGTAGAGTCGGATAGTTTCAGTTTCAGAGATATTTCCAGTCTATTCAATATACCTCAACCGCTTCAATGAACTGTATGCCTGCATCATAACTTCTAATATATAATAAGAAAAAAATGTTTTATAGGACATCACCCTTTACATGTACTATATTGATAGAAAGAGTCTTACATCTTGTGTCACAGAGTAGTTTAAGCCGCTGTACGGTATATTCGCATTAAATCTATCCAATATCTCTGCAAATGTGCGACTTCCGGGTGGTTGTTGCAGAAATTTCACATGGGACAACTCAACCTCTTCGTCTACGGGTAAGTTAAGAGGACCTAGCCTTTTGCCCCTAGATATTGGATACATCTTAATATGAACATCTCTATTTCCGGATGCTCTTACGCCATCTAACAAAGATGCCAGCAAGGAATCTCTGTCTGTCGCGGTATAACAACGCATTTGCCCATTGAGGTATTGTATCGCAAATAATTGCGGATTTACGTTGTCACGTATAAGTGTAAAGATATCCGATAATGGTCTAAGCGTGCATATATTATATGTCTGAGGGTCTCGTTCTAACAAGCAAGTATCAGAAAGGCACAGTGTCCTTCTTTCAGGATCCAAGTGCCTTGTTGAATTTTTATGAACAGTAAACTCTGACACGCTTGTTATATGCTCATCTCCACTAAATTTGCCCAATCTCTGAGCAACAAAGTCATCCAACTTAATGGCCTCTTTCAGAACCTTTATAGTGATGCCCAAGTTATTTTGTGCGGATTCCAATAGTTTCTTTTTAATTTCGTCAATGTGCTTAGATGCAAAAAGGTGCAGGCGACCAAAGCCACCGCAAACTATGACAAAACCGTTAGAATAATCTTTCATTGTAGCAAGTCCTTCAAAGTCCTTGTAACAGTAACTAGCGAGCACCATGTTGGTGGCAGGATCAAGCTGGTCAAGACTGTACGGAGTCACTTCTAATACAACAGGCAACCTTGTGTCGGACCAATGATGCTTATATGCTTGGTACCTCTACAAATATAATTACAGTTCTCCGATACATTGTTTCAAAAGAATAAATCTTTTCATGTATGATTTAGAATGTAGATTGAATAAGACTATATTTCATGTCTGTGTTATACACAAATGCAACAGACTTGTTGGATACTGATAAAAATTAATTACAGCTGCACCACACACTTATGCATAAGTGACCATATGGCTGAAGTGATAACATAACACTCTCCGAATGTTTATGCCAGGTCCTCTATTGTATCAAATAAACACAATGTGAAACTTACCAGTATCTCTTTGGGCTTTTCAGCAAATTGGTTTCTATACTTTAAAGCCTCTGTTAACAAGTGAGCTCTGTGTTCAGAACTGAATTTCATAGTTTCAACCTTACGGTCTTTTCGCATGTTTATGCTGAATTCGTGTGAACCCAACTGATTCTTGTTTGTGGGTTGCACACTGATAAAATCTGAATATTCCCATTTGTTCGTAACTTCTAAGGTGTTAGGATTATATGTTGTGATACCCATGGATCCAATGGAGAAAATACGCTTGTACCTAAAAAGTATTCATTAATATTTTTTGATCCCAACATAAATTCTATGAAATGATATACAAAAATGTTGTTTAGGCAAGAAACATTGTTACTATAATCATAAGAATATTTCTCCATCACACTTTATAAATATCAAACATTTATGTAACAAAGAACAATTATGTTTATTGTATCATCAAAGCTCATGACACAATGACACATTGTCCTGATATCCAAGTATGCCAAAGTGATTGCCTGCTAAACAAATCTTATCAGACACAGCCGTGTTGTCTACTTCCAGCTAATCAGGAGCACATAACTCAGAGTGGAAAACCCTAGATAATAAACATAATCTGATTCACCTCTAATCCTTTGTCACCGTATATACAGAAACAAAGTAAAGACCAATCGACTCATGTCGTTCGCACGCATACGACCGCGAAGCCCGCTACCCGCGGAGCACAAACTGACCGACGACTCAGTCGACATCGCCGAAGAATCAGAAATAAATCTGTTTGACAGTGATGCAAGAGTCGCCGATAGTCGTACGAGAGTTCAAACGGCACGTCCGGGCGGCCAGAAAAGATGTACTTACTTCCCCTTCCACGAGTGTTTAGTGACCAGAAAGCACGCCACATCCTGGTTGTCCTTTATCGGCATCATTGTCTCATGTCCTGGGGATACAACGAATACACCGTTTCAAATAAATCGCCTCCTCGTGCGAAGCGCCGAGCGCCGATCGAGCATCTGCCAAGTGGCGTACGAGGGATTTTTCGCATACGAATCGTAAGATATCACATGGGGCCCGCCTTTGCGTACAACGTGCATATGAATGAAAGTGAGGCAGTCTTACACTGTGCACAACCTGAACGGTACGCCGCTGCACACACGACGCGGCGAACACTTACACGCTATTTCGTCACGTTTCACCTGCTAAATGTCATTTTCGACGGCTCTGTCGGCCTGGGAGCGGCCATGATGCTCGGGGGTGTTAACGAACAGCTGTTTCCAGATGTCAGCACACGCCGGCCGATTAGTGTGACTCTATCGTCTGAAGCTAGTTGGCGCCACAACGTCCACGGGTTTCTCGCTGCTGCTCAAGTCGGGACGGTACGATCATCGCAAATTAGAGTGGAGAGTTATTCGAATCAAATCAAATATTTTATTCGGTATTTCCAACGAATTATTCCATGTTTTTATTGAAAGAACAGTGCGTCTCGTTCAGGCTTCTTGCAGAGGACTTCGGTTGCGACGCACTTTCGTTTTCGAAGTTTCGAGTATCGAATACATAATAATTGGATTCAATATTCGCCAACGCCGCATTCTGATGTTTTTTTCATTATTCGAATTAGAATGCCCAACAAGATTTTATAGGCTTCAACTGGGCATAGACGTTTATGAGACGTTTTAGAGATTAGAATAGTGGGAATACCTTGAGAGACTTGCAGATTCTGTTTTATCCGATTCGGAATCTATTTACCTTCGTGTTCGGTCGGTAAGGCAGCGATCGAGTCGTGTATGTCCAGATTTACGCTAAGAATTTGTCGATTCTGGAAGAAACGACGGGGAACGAACTGTTTTGATATGGATGGATGGACAAACGTGCGTACAAATTTTTGGTAGAGTCGTTCGGTATCAGGAACTTGTGATAACGCTACAAGAAAGTGGTGATGCAAGTGTCCTGTTTCGACAAGGATTTTAGGTGGAGAGTAAAACGATTGCTGTGTTGTTGCTGAATTATAAGATGTTACTGTGACCTCCGTATAGTTAGCAGACCATCGAATTTTTTTGGCTATTTTGGTCTCAATCGTTTACGAATAGTTTACGCAAGTTTACGCAATCGGTTTCAGAGTTTACGAAATCATAATTTAGTCAAATTTAGTCATAATTAATCGATGCCTGTCTTCTAGACGATATGCGCCCGTCTTCTAGACGATATGCGCCCATCATCTAGACGATATGCGCGTTTTTTTTAGAAATGATCCATATATGGTGAGCCACAATATGAATATGAACAAATTAGACAAGGTGTTTAAGAAACAGACGTATATTAAATGGAAATTACGTACGTTCATTGAAAACAGTTTTTACATACAAAATACAGAAATGTGACATTCGTAAGGATGTACCAAAATAACTGTAAAGAATCAAGGGTATCCTTGTTCCAAGGATTGATTGATCATGGCTTATTTAATTATACTTTTGAAAACAAACCTAATACTGAAAAAACGTAGTAATCTTGGTGGTCGAGAATCATTGTGCGCAAGGACGTAAGACTAGCAAATCAAAGTTTTAGGGCAATTCTTACGTTATTTGTACTGTAACATGTAACTCTTGTGATATTAAATGTATGTTAGCTTCCCTAATAATTAACACAAAAAAAAGTAACAAAGTTTCATGTAAACTACGCAATGGTTGCTTGTGCACTAACACATCAGAGTTAATAGTTGGCTATTGATTTAATTGTATAATAAACATATTCATTTTACCGTTAAGATTTACGCAAAATGTAAAAATTTTGTAAAAGTTTGTCTGGGTTAGTTTTGTTTGGCATGAATACTTCGCGGTGTTACAAATGTGAAAGACTGTAATGTTTTTTACAGCTAACGACGGACTTTAAATTAGCGTAAGATTATGAGAGCATTGCGAATACGAGGAAACAATGCATCGGTTCTTCGAATTATTACGCGAAGACTCGACAAAGACCTGTGCACCCGTGAGTAATATGACACTTTAAAAGGTCAAGCTTGCACTTGAACGACATTGTATGTATGCGCATCCAATGGTAGTTCCGATATAAATGCTTAGATTATATTATTATTATTATAATATGGCAAATGTTTTTCCGTTTTCAAATGGTTTAGAAACTGAAAGTGGAAAATAGCGCCTTTTGAAGGTTATTACTTCACGGCGATTAACCCTTTTTGACCCTATTTTTACAGATCACTTTGAATTATACTTAAATTTGTATGCCCTTTACATATCTCATAGCATGAAATAAGTAGTTTATTAAATGATAATTGAGAGCGTGATAAGCGAACGATAAGAATAATAATTTGCATCCCCTAGAAAACCTTCTGATCGTAATAAAAGTTTTTAGCAGGATAATAGGTTGCCTGGCTGGGACACGTATCAGTCGTTCGAAGAAGGAATCCATGTTGAACAGTATGCGGTAGAAAAAGCTGATTCGTTTATCCGCGCGACTATTTCGTGGTTGCTTAAATTCCCAATTGCCAGTAGCTTAATATCCTAACGTTTTTCCCCCTATCCAGCGGCGCCGCCAGCCGTCGAAGCGAGAGCGGCAAGAACGGAGAAAGCGCCTGTTACCGACGTCCACGTTTTTATGGTTTCGGACTGATTACATCGTCTGAGTCTTACTGCAGCTCGTTAGAACCCCCTGCGCCAAAGCAGATCAGTGATTCCACTTTTCCTCCTTTACACGGTATCACTTTGTCAGGCCACTTCTTGTGCCGAATAAGTTGAGTCGGCTCTGGTACGTTGCCCGCATACCAGATAATTAATGTTTTACGGACGAAGGACGGGATCTAGTACATGGCTTATTCTGTCGAACATATTTCGATCGAGCGTTATCGTCGTTTGATATCACGGGGTCTATCTGACTGTATTTATAAGATTTAATGTGTACGTTTAATTTTTGCATGTCTTCAAGCAAGCATTATGAGCAGCTATGAAAATTTCAAGATGAACCGTAAGACACAAGGTGCCCGTGCCGAGCGGGAGAGCTTCAGGAATACAATTAAAACGGAAAGTGCGTATCGTTCCGTGGAACGCGGTGCTGGAAGGAAAAAGAGATTGCCGAGACAAGGCGATCGCTGGTTAGCGCGAATCCGGGTTGGCAGTTCGTCATTAGCAGCCCCCGTAATGTCCGTAATCATAGCCTCCACCGTTGTCTTGTCTCTCGGTGCGCTAGAACGTCAAGCGGCGATTTTAAGTGTCCCTGCGGGCTACCGGAGTCAGTCGTAATTTCTGTCGTTATTTTTTTTACGAGCCGTAATCAGACATCGCGATTCCGCGCTTTATTGATAATTAGTGCGAAATATCTTCCCGAAAGGCAGCCAAACGGTGGTAAATTCGTTATGTGTGCCGCGAGGTAGCAGTAAAGATAAAGATAAAGATATGACATACGGATCACGGCTGTCTTCATTCACGTAGAAAAGCATATGGCTGCGTGAGAACAACTCCTCTCACAATTTCTTTCTCAAACTCGTCCAAGTCCCTCGAGTCTCGACAGAATGACGTTTGAGCGGTGGCCGTACGAAACTTAGCGCTGGCCATCATTATAATCGTAGTCTGGCACTGGTCGAGAAAATCGACGTAGTGACGAGATAGGGCGAGGGGCACCGGAGCAGGGAGCGGGCAAAGAGACAGACAGGTGACGGACGAAAAGAGACAAAAATAGTCCGATTAAGTGAGCACCAACGAAGTTGATTCGTTGGGCGAAGCTCAGTGGCTCGTTATTTCCGTAGACTTGGCCAGGGCCCGACGCGGCGGCTAGACGATTCGTACGTATCACGTGCGTCGCATGCGAAAAATCTACACTCCCGCGGAATCCGTGAGCTCGGCATGCACGTACGCTCACGCAGACACTCCTCCGCTCATTAGCCGAACGGTCGCGCCGCTGCAATCCGCAATTCAGACTCCCTCGCTTTTTTCTCGCCGCTAAAAACTATCCCACCCTCTCAGCCCCTCGACCCCGTTGTCCCTGTCCGTGCCCTGCCCTACCCCACCGTACCCTACCCTGCGCGCCGCCCACGCTCTGCCCAATCTGGTACCCGGTTTGCTCGTCCGTCCGTGTCGCATTTCAACGGCGACGAAACGAGCGCCGACGGCACGAGCAGAGCATTCGTATGATAACGAGCGTAACTCTGCGAAACGTGGAATGGAAAGGTGGAGGCGTGGAGAGAGAGAGAGAGAGAGAGAGAGAGAGAGAGCTAAAAAGAGTCGTGTTCGAAAAGAGACGGAGAAGAAGAGAGCGATAAATGAAGGGAGAGAGAGAGAAAGAGACAAAGTTAGAGAAAATGTGTGTGCATAAGAGAAAGAGAGAGAGAGAGAGAGCGAAAGATGAAAGAGCGACGAGGAGGGGTAGCAGACAGTACGACATGGGCACCTTTGGGGAGGATAATGAATGCAAATGTATTGAAATCCAAATCATTATTTTGTCTAGACGCATCGTATGCCCTATTGCATGCCGGGGAGATTGGAGGGTCGCCGGCACGGGGGAAGGGTTGGGGAAGATTAAGGGGGAGGTAGGAAGAGGACCTTTATTTTCTCTTCGTTCTCCGCCATACCCTGGTCCACCGCCGTCGCCACCTTCCATTTTCCCTCGGTCCTCGTCGCGCCACCCCTGCGGTCTGTCGGGCCAGGTTTTTTCGTCAAATTTGTCCGTCGGCTCCCGTCCTCCGCTTCCGGCCACGATATAGACATGCTCCGGAACTTTTTGCTCGTAAACCAGCGGTGCGCGTGTAACGTCATGTGCGTCGTATACTTTCGCCTGTATCGGTAAATCTGTTCTAGTTAACGAGAACGACGGCACGGACTGTCCCGAGCAGTCTTTCCGTGTGCGAAAAATTGCGAAAGAAATTATGTAAATCTACATCCCGTCTTCCTTCGGCGAGTCGCGATGCATATGTATTTTACGATGTAGTACGTCTCAATGTAGAACACTAACTAGCGCGATAGTATTGTCGTTATACTGGCTTACAGGCACAGACTTCGCCGGTATAGAGCGCTTTAGCTGGTACGATGCTAATTAGACAGACTCTGCGAGGGTGGATTAAGCCACCGACGTCCATAAGCACATCGATGCGTTCGTAACTGTGCTCGCCCCCGCAATTACCCATAAGTCCGGATAAAACCGGACGTCGGGATTTAATTCACATCGTCAAACGGTTACCGTCGCCTCGTCGCAGTCCCAGTCCTAGTCCGCCAATGTCGCAGCAAAATGATCGTTTCCGCGCGGATGTAGCGGAAATGATCCGTTAAATCGCGCGGGCGATTGTTCAGACAACAATCGGTGAACTCGTTCGCCAACGTTCGCGCCTAATTAACTCCGTCTGACGTAGCCATTCACGTAACTGCGCCGCGTAATCGCCTACAACGACGATCCGTTCAACTTCACGATACGACGTATACTGCGCTAATGCAATTTTTCCGACGTAGATTAATGCCAAATCAATTTGTCTAATGTTTCACCATCAAACTTGTGCACGTAATTAGGAGCAACGATTATTTTTAATTCAACGACATGTGTGTTGGTGATTATCTAAGTGGTATAAGTAAGAAATCTAACAAAATCTCACAATTAAACCCCGTTCATCACGTCCGGCGCATATGTAAATCGATATCTATTGAACTTTATCTGTGTACTAATCAACTGGCCAGAAAATTTGAATGTCACTCTTCAGCTCCCTGTAACATACTCTCCCGGATCATGCGTGACAGTGAGAAATAGTTTAATTTCCCGGTAGAAGACGTCGTGTGGCCAGTGCATCCGACCAAAAGCATCGAACACTCGGCATTAATTTTGTGAGCCGCGAATGCATAGATCCGAGAGACTTTGTGCGCTCCCACTCGAGCGCGCCTCATCAATTCGAGTAGCGCCGATTCCGGATTTTACGCGAGCTCGCAGCCGCGGACGTGCCGGCGCTCGTGCACTTTACGCTCTCCACCTCGGGCTCTTCGTTTTTTATGCGCAACAATTTCGCAGGTACACGCTCGCGTGTAACTCGCGTTTCTCGCGGAGACGTGACCTATATCGTAAACGACGGAGTTAGAAAGGGCGGGAGGATTGGAAAATGCAGAGAACGCGGAGAGGGTTAAACGTGCATGAACGGGAGTGGGAAGGGCGGTGCGTTCGGGTGAAGGAAGAAAGAAAGGCCGAGGGGGTGGGAGAAAGAGAGAAATGGCAGTGTAAACCGAGCCGGAACGACGTGCGCTCGATCGGAAAAAGGCGCCGTAAAGCGAGACATTGTAAAGCCGACGAATTGCGATTGCCAGTAAACCGCGGGAACGCGATAAAGTATAAAACTGTCGCGTGAGGGAGGACGTCGGAGGGATCGGTGCGTGGGGATGGGCGCACGCAGTATCCCCAGGTGGATGAAATCTCGGGGAGTTCATTTATCTGAGTGCTTTGCCGAGCGCGAGACCATCGACGAGACTCTTCCACTGCAGCTCGCTCGACACTAAAGACTGCGTAAAGCGAGCTAAGATTTCCCCCGCCGTCGCTGTGTCGTCGAGCGTCCCTTCATTTAAGGTGACACCTGACGGAATACCGTAAATGCGACGAAAATTTCTCATGGCGAGTGCAAAGGCTTCGGAAGTAAGAGTTTCAATGTGCTGTGAGAAAATCTGCATTGTGCTTCCATAAAATATTAGCAATTACGCCCGAAGCGTAAGCCTTCTTTCTTGATCACCGAATATCCGCGTTCGAGCGCCTGGAATTTCTCATCGTGCACAGGCACGAGCAATTACCCGATCCATAAACGGCACCGAGCAAAATTACACAGGCCGTGAATACTGATTTGTGCCACGAGTGCGCCTTCGAATTCGCCTACTCCTCTCCCGTGCCCTCCTAGCAAAAATGCCGATGCCGACGAAATAATATCCGCCGCGCGCCGACGAAGGCGCTTAGAACATGCCGTCGCGGCGAGGCTCATTGTAAACAATTATTCGCCGTAAATGGGCGGCTCGCGGAGGCTCGCTCGTTCGGCTCGGGCTTAACTATCGACGTCAATCAATCGCCGGCACTTCTCCGCGCCAATGTTCCCCTGCCCCTCTGCAGCTGCAGCCACCGGGGCGGCCGTTTCTAGAAAACGCGCTCGCCGACGGTGAAACTGCATCCGGGAGTTGCAACAATTTCGTTTTATGGACTTCCTCGTATACCCAGCACCGCCTGTACCGCCAGCGCCACCACCACCACCACCACCACCACCGCTGTTGCCCCGTCGTCTTCGTCGTCGAAGCGCGCGGACCATTTCGCGAATAGAGCGTGAGGCTGAGCGCCGAGGCTATCCGTCGACGGGTAGCGCCTTTTACGATTTACATCCATTTCCATATTGCATCTGTTCGCGCTTTACAGCCAACCAACCCCCTTTCCGCGCCCCGCGGCCTGTGCGCCGCAGCGCTGCCGCTGGTCCGGCGGTCGAGAAGCGAGAAGAGGGGAAAAAAGGAACGGCTGATTAATGACGGCTGTAAATAATCCGAAGTAACCCCGGGAGGCAATGAGGATTCGTCGTGCTTCCATAAAATGTTTGCCCGGCGTGTGCTGTGCACTCTCTTCTCCTCGGGCTGACCTCTCTCTTTCTCTCTGTCGAGAGAGAGAGAGAGAGAGGGCTGGATCTATCCTTCGTGAGATGCCGCGCGGTGAGTCTCGAGTGATGCACACGTCGTAACGTAAAGAGATTAAATTTACTCACGTCTCATTGTCGCGGTTGGCATTTCGTTGCTGTATCTTGACAATTTTGGATCGGAGCAAAGGCTTAAGGACGATAGGGCGTGACTGAGACAGGTAACGTTGACATAAGCGGCAAATGTTTCGGACGTATTACTTGAAAATAGAGATAGCGTCAAGGTATGACTCGTTTTAACACTTGGGCCGTACGCTCAGCTAATAACCTATTCTAAGTGAAAATTACTTTGACCAACCCCTAATTACGTTTTCATAGTCGTCCGGTAATAAACGTCCGGCGAACAGTCGTCTCTTGAAGCTTCGTCCCATCAATATGCATTAACCCCGCGCCTTTGGCTCGTGTTCCGGTCTGGAGCGTCGGGGTCGATCGAATGTTTTGACTCGCGCCAGGTAAGGCCGAATCGCGGTTGCGTCGGGAGGGGGAGAGGCGCGGGACAAAAAGAGGAAGAAGGGAGGAGAGAAAGGAAGCAGGAATAAAAGTGGATCGTAGATCTTGACTCGCGCCTCTCCTACTACCATGTTTGTCCGACAAAACCTGTTGCTGCCGCCGATTCCGCCTCCTTCGCTCTCCGCCACACCTATTCATCCCGGCGTTCCCTTTTCTTCTGGCAAAAGCAAAAATAGCGGTAAGGAAAAAAAGCGAGCGAGCGAGAGAGAGAGAGAGAGAGAGGAAGCAAGAAAGAAAGGGAAAGAAGAAGGGTGGAACGAGGGGAGCAAGGAGGATAATGAGAAAGAGATAAAAAGGGAGGAAGGGAGAGGATGAATGAGAAGGGACAGGGAGAGAAGAAACAGAGGGCAATAGGGGCTGAGGAGAGAAAGGGAGACAAAAAAGGAGGCAGGAGAAAGAGGGAGATGAGAGCCCAGCGGAAGTGGAGAACGAGGCGTTGTGCAGCGCTCTGCCGCAGGCGGTGCGACGGAACGCAAGGTCGTTTCGATATTATGTAATGTGGAGAGGCAAGAGAGTGCAAGGATACGAGAGGAACGGAGCTGCCCTCTTTTTCTTCCTTCCCACCTTCCCTCACGTCCCGCCTGCTCTTCCACCCTTGCCTCCCTTCCGCTGTCTTTCTCTTGTCCGAAGAGCCTCTAAAGTTACCCATTGTCTTTGGAATTTGGGACGGGACGGGAGGATCGTCGTCATAATTCGCGAGCAAAAAGGCATCCGCCGGCGGACATCGTCGGGCTCGTTTCCTCGAGCTGGTATCCATGACGCGACGTTTACTTCTGCGAAATTAAGTGTATCCTGTGCCGCTGAAACATTTTGTGCAACCCATAACCTTCGAATTTATTCAGTGACAGTATCAGAATTCCGACGGATAATTACAAACGTAAACTCGGGGTTTAAAAAAATTGCAAGTTTACTACCGTTCATCAAAATGGCACGTCCTGCTACTTCGCGTATCAGCTTCCTTCAGCGGACGCCTCTCCCGCAGTTTTCCACTGTACGTGATCGATACGCGTCATTCACTGTAAACGAGTGGACGGCAGTCGATGTTACGCAATGGTTACACCGCAATTGGCTCGAGAGCTCGACGGTGCAATTTACTTGAAAGTGCAGAGAGAGAGAGAGAGAGAGAGAGAGAGAGAGAGAGAGAGAGGAATACGAAGACTAGAAACGGGAACCGTGCATGTACGATATGCGACCCTGTCGCGTCACTTGCGGCTCATCGTGAACGTTATCACGTCCCTCTATCGATAGAAGATACTCCGTACCACGTGTAACACGTTCCTCTCGAAGCAGTCGCACCGCGTGAAAACCGGCTAGTATGCCAGGGAGGACGGTCATAAGAGTTGTAGAGGAATAAACGTCCATCGCTGTGCGCTTGATTGCTCTCCGGACACGTTGTACGGCATACACGTGCGGCTTAGCCCTTACAAAGTAAAGAGAAACGTCAGACGTTAATGTCGGTGTCACTTTGGCGTTATCGGGGATTAATCTCACGCAGGGACGCGTTGCAGAGTCGGTGTGGAATATGAACTTTGACAAAATTTCACTCTTCCATCTTTTCGCGCTGGCAGCATTAGGATTCACTTTCGTCCTATATGTAGTCGGAAGCGAGTGTGCATTTCGTTTGTATAGTGAAAGAGGTTTACACATTTTAACAGTATCCGCCGGGACGAGCTTATGCATGCATCGGAGAGTATAACGAAATGCCACGGAATTTTGCGCAACGCCCAATCCGTCAAAGTAGTGCTTGTAGTTACCTCTCGAAGCAATTTGAGACGAGTTTGAAAGTATTTACGGCCTGACACGGCCAGATGAAGTTGTTCGTCGAGTCAAGTTCCAACGTCAGCGGAAAGGTCGAAGGAACACGGCCGATGTCACGTGTGTGACTCGTCTGGTACGTCTTTTAACAAGCACCGCGAAGTTATGCGGAAAAATGTTGTTATCTTCACGTACGATCCTGGTTGCGCCGTGGCCGGCGGTTTATGGAGATATGTCGATTTTTTCGGCTTGCCGGAGCATCGCCGGCAGTGTACACTACCATGGTTCACTCTTATCCTCTCTCACCATTTATCGTCTGCACTTCGTTTCTCTTTCATCCTACGACCGGCATTTCTCCTTCTGTCGTTATCTATTTTCTCACAGCTTATCGTTTTATTTTATTTTCCATCATTTCCGTCAACCGTCAAATTTTATTTTTGCCCCTCACACACGCCTCCGCCTTTTTCCTCACGACGCTGTTCTCATATGTCTGGCCAGTCATGACTGTTTCTACTTTTCTCATTATATGGCACCGCTGTCTTCATTCTTGTACTGTTCATTATTTGCGTCGTTATTTTCGTTGCGTTTTATTTTATACCTGAGTCATGTCCTGTCGGTAACCTTAGTTACAGTATTTGCGCATGGAACAGGTTCCTAATGGCAGAATGGACTTGGACTGTCGACATTAGTTCGTCATTGATTAACTCTGCGTACGTTCATCATCGCCGCGTATTTTCTTCCTCGTCGTTAAGTGAACTACGAATCGGTTCTTTCCGTGAACACGTACTAATGCATCCCGCGTGCCATGCGTGCTAGAAGGAAGCGCGGAATCTGTCTTCATTCCTTACGCGTTGTTTTATAATACGAGAGAGGAACGCTAGGAAGGACTGAGGCACTGAATGGAGGTGTAGAATTTATGGTAGGCTAACGGAGGCAGAGAGCAAGAGAAAATCTGACAAAGTGAGAGAGCGAAAGAAGGACAGGAAGAGAGGAAGAGAGAGCAAGATTGGTAGAGAGAGAAGGAGGGAAAAAGGGAAAGAGAGAACTTGTAGCGGCGCGATTCGGAAGGGGTGCGGGAGGCAACAGGTGGGAACCCACAGTCACAAATAAATCCAACACAAACGTCCCTACCGTCTAGACGCCGATCCGCTGACTAACCATGGGTACCAGATTACCGCATTTTCTCTCTTTCTCTCTCTCTTTCTTTCTCTCTTTCTCTTGCTTCACTCGAACACATCCTAGACACGTATAAAGCCACGTAAAGAGAGGGGGGAGGTGCGAGTGGGATGAACGAGAAGAAAGACAAGGAAAGAAGCGAAGAGAGACGCGGTACGTAAGAGCGAGACGGAAGGAAAGGAAGAACGAAGGAAGGAGAGAACGCATTTCCATCCGTGCGCCTGCATCGTGGATTGTGCAGGTGTCGTTACACACGCTCTCGAGCGAAATTGCCCTCGCATGCAACGTGTCGGTGCAACGAAAGGGCCGTGCCCTACGGCATGCGGGTGCACCGCCAGCCAGATTAGCAGAGAATCGCTCCGAAAAACCGTTGCGCCGCGGCTAGAGACGAGCAATTTGCTCGTTAAACGTGCGCGCACCGCTCTTTATTTTTTATTTTCGCCGATGCCGCGTGCGCGCCAGCTAATGCCCGCATGTTTACACGGCTCGGGTAAATAACCGATGATATCTAATTTATAAACGCGCGCATATTGCGAGAGGGTGGCTTGGCACAGTGGACTCGGCCGTGGGCAGTCGGACGTCGTGGACTCCGCGTCGCTCTTTATCGCGAACTTATCGGACGTCGACGGCGACCTACGATGGGCTCCGTTGAAATATATTTTCGCGCTATCGACCGCGGAGCATTACCCTCCCGGCAACTTTGCCTTATTCCTGTTCCCTTTCGTGAAATGATCGATCGTTCGACGCGTCAGCGATCTCGAGTGCGAAGACTGCTTGCTAAACAAGGCGGCGCTCCCCGAGGTGTGCCAAGCCATCGCGTTATCCATCTACGCTATTTCGACTATCTCCGTCATCTCGGCCGAGACGTATGCAATAATTCATTCCGTATTCACATATGCGCGGATTAAAAATTCGCGCGCGCACTCGTAGGAAAGTCCCCTGCTACGGCTGTTGCATACGCGCCGGCCAGACGGTAATTGCTGGAAAATTTCCGTCCCGTCTGTCGGCTTGCCGTTGCTTGGCAAAGGATCAAACGGAGTCGTCTTTTATCATTACTGCTTTTCTGCCCTCGGGCAGGAAATGCTGATTAATCGCCGGGTACGTGAGATTCAAGAGGGGTCTGTTCCTTGGTTGGTCACCTCTCAGTCGGCAGACGACAAAAATGACTCGAGCATCAATTATTCGGTCGACAATTGACGAAATATATACCACACTGGTACCGGCTAAAACAATGTCTCCCGTTATCAATGTACACCCCGCGTACCGCCAGGAGCGGATCCCTGGACTCTCGCGAGCGAGAGACTCACCTGAAACGTCCGACGCAGAAAGCGGTGCCTAGTCGTCTGCATGCATCGTGGAGAACTTGCGGAGAGGTACGAGAGCGGAGACGGAACGAAATTAACCGGAGCTCAGCCAGGAGGAACCGGACGCGGGCGCATAATGCTGTGCACACAGGAGGTCCGCACACGTGCGCCCATAACCACGTCGTCGGTTTAACGTCTGTCTGTCCGTCCGTTCTCTCCCCGTCTCTGTCCCTCTCTTTCTCTCCTCGCCTCTCTCTGCCCGTCAATCGGCCCGCGCGTCCATGTACACGCATGTGTGTACGTCGTCTGCTGCGTAGCACTGGACGGCCGACTAGGGAACATACGGCCATACATACAATCCAGCCAGAAGCGGTCGATCGGTCTAGACGAGGTGTGCGTATACACAGCCACAAGCGCACGTCGCGGCCGAACAATCGGCCACCCGGGCCCCGGACATACAAATATGTACAACGAGAGAGAGAGAGAGAGAGAGGTGAGCTAGAGTGGGATAGAGAGACGTATCTATTAATTACAACGCGCCGGCGGTACCTGACGCAGCAACCACTGCACACCCTGTCCCGTTGCAACTCCTTCTCTTTTCACCCCCTACTGCCGTGTTCCTGATGTTTCTCTCACGACCCCTGCTTTTTCCGCTTCCTTCAATTTTTTCCAAGTCCCACGCTTCGGACCACAGTGATCGCTGGGTAAGCCTCGTCGAACAAGAATCGAAAGTGGCCTTTGCAACGTTTATCTTATATCCTCGCTGACATTTTACTCACTCGCTAATATATTCTGAAACGTATTTACGCAAATATTACCGAGTCCCATATAGACAAGTACCGTTATCCTTGACCCGCTGAACTATGACGATTTTGACGAAGCCCAACCGTTCGCCCGGTGTTTCTTCAGTGGCAATCTTCGAAGTGCATACAACCGTGCGTCTGCAGATGCATTTCGTTATTACGGCCATCGGCGAAGAATTCAACTTTCTCAGTGGCGGGCATCCGTTAATACTGGCAATTATGAGCGATCAACGACGTCTCGACGCGCCGACGGCCTCCATCGTCCTCCCGCATCCCGATTCCTCCTGACGAGATATAGTCGAAGGAGGCGCAACGCGGGTGATACGTCGGTTGCCCTATCGCCGCCAGACGGCTTCCGTCTGGGTAAACACACCGACGTATAGAGCAGCCCCCGCCAGGCGGCTGGGCTTACCGACCACCTAGGGACATCCATCACAGGATTATCGCGCGACCATGCTCGCTCATTCTCGCGAGCACACTCCTGTGCCCTCGCGCGCGCGCTTCACCAGTAGTCTACTCCATTACGTCAGGCTTGTCCGTCTATTCCCTCGCACACAGCGGCGCACGTGGTACCCAGGCAATCAGACGCTGCGTGTGTGTCACGGTCTCTTTTGGCGCATTTTGCCACACCGTCCCGTCTCTCCAGAGTCTAGACTCTGACTTTGTACGTGTGCGCCTTTATGCCTCTCTATCTCTCTCTCTCTCTCTCTCTCCTTCTTTGGTGGCCTCTGTACGCGAATCAAGGTGTACAGCCGACGAGGATAACGGACACCGTTCGCGCTAGACGATTCCCTCTCTGTCCGTATGCGTGTACATGATCGTGCGCACGAGCGTGTGGGTGGCGCCCATGACTAACGTCAGACAGAATGGTGGCGACGGAGACGGCGGTACCTGCACCTCGGTCTATCTAGTTTAGTCTACGGACGTCCAGAGTCTATAGGCGTCCAAACACTAATTAATTCTGTGCAAACACGACACGGCTCGCCGACCGAGAGATCGCCCCGATGGCTACGGCAAGACTGCCTCTCGAACGACGACGCGCTATCCGTCCTCGGGCTCGGGCTCTCATCCTTCTTCCTTCGTTCTGCAACCCTCGACCAACCGTTGGAAACGAAGAAATCGCACCTTGCCAATTTGCGTCCTGGATATGTGTCGCGGTAAAATATGTCGTTGTCTACGCCTCGCGGAATTTCTTACCCGCGCATATCCATTCCAGCGCGAGCGTAGGAAACCGTAACTTAGTCCGTTTGTTTGAAAACGTTCCTTCGCGAAAGTTTAAAGCTCGCCGACGGACGGACCGTTTATTATCTAACCCGTCTCTGAATCTGGAACGGAAAGTCTAGAATAAGTCAGTCCCGGCGAATTTCGCAAGTGATCTAAATTCGGTCAGACATAATCGGTCGGAACGAAAACAATGAACGTAATCATTTGATCCCGCCGTCTGTCAGATTCACTTACCAGCCAGGTAGGGACTCGTGGGACGACTTGAAGCGTTTGGCGAGAGCCGGCGCGGCGGCGTGGGAAGGACAGAGAGGCGGAGTGTGTGATCGGGCGGGCGAGAAAAAGAGACAACTAGACAGAGGCAGAATGTGAGAGGGACGGGTAGAAGTCGGACGTTTATTTCACAGACGCGCTTCGTCGGCGGTGTCGACCGGAGGCGGCGGTGGCAGACACACTGGCGGCGTTGTAAACGAGCAAAGTTTCGAACCCAATATTCTGTCTCCCGGCCGCGGGAGCCCATATTCAACCTGTCAAGGTGCTGCGGTGTGCACGTGCGTCCGCGTCGCTTCGTCCGGGATGCCAGACGGGCAAACCGGGACAAACTTTCGAACTGGCACAGACCGTCTGGCACCCTACCAGCGCTACGGTCCAAGTCGGAGAGAGAGAGAGAGAGAGAGGGAGGCAAATGGAGAGAAGCGGAGGATTGGGAAGGAGACCATAGATAGATAGAAAGAACAAGAGAGAGAGAGAAGCCGCCAATTCCCAATATGTTATTGTACGTCGGCACCGTTTTGTCCGCCGGCCACCACCCCCGACACGACAACCGTTTCGGCCGTCTCATTCTCTCCCCGGATTTCGTCCGACCGACCGACCGACCGACAAACCGACCGACCGATCGACCGCACACTGTCTGCTAGCCCTCTCCCGCGTCCAGGAATTTCCTTCCTGGACGAGCCGTCGCGAAAGTTCAAAGGTCACGAATAGTTCTCTCGCAGCTCGCCGTCATTTTTCCGGCTCGCCCATTGAAGTTTAATCAGTCGCGGGCGAGGTACGTTTCAATTGTTACGCTCAATCTCATTGCCGCATCTGCATCTGTACCGGTGAATCGATCGGCGTCGCAGGTCGAGACGGTGAAAAAGTGCTGCGCACTCTGATAGAAATAGCTGCCGGCCCAGAGAGACATCCGCGGCGCGCTAGACTCGCTAGACCGTGAAACGACGGAATTATTCACGCGCGAGCCTGCGCGATCGGCGAATCGATTATGTCCGTCGCAATCTAGAAAGTTGCGCGGAAAAATTGCACATCCGTCCGCGCCGGCGATTCCTGGAGAGGGAGCCGACGACGCAGACTCGATATGATGATGCCTCTCGTTGAGGTGACGGCGGATCGGGACGAGGGGAAGTGGCCGATAGAGCGGAACGCGACAAAATTATTTCTGGCCCATTTACCGGCCCGCGTACTCTTGCCCCCGTAACTCTCTCGCGCCATTATTAATCTGCCGGCCGTTTATGCCTCATCGACGAACTGGTTCCGTCCGATGGTCGCGTCAAGTGCGTCTGGAGACGAGAGCGGAGACAGATAAGCAGATGGGCAGGAGAGCCAGACCCGACCCAGCCGTCGCGACGTGTGTCTACCGGCCGGGCTAATCAGTAATCGCGGCGCATTCAAAAGGACATATTGGAAATTGTTCCGCGGAACGTGTTACACGATGTCCCGAGCGCGATTTCCCGATATCGCGGGACGTGTTGCGTTCCCGTTCGAGGCCGACTTCCGTCTCTGCGTCTACGTGAACGGAAACCGATCGACCGAGGCGTGTACGCTGAGCGGAGGTTTGAAAAAATGTCGGATAATAGGTAGAGTGGAGGAATCGATAGGGAGTGCCGGGACACGGATCTCGAGCAGGCGTTTTGCACTACTTCTTTCGACGTTACGGCGCATCATCATAGTTGATTGCTTTCATTGAATTAGCACCGTGTTCAATGATCGCCTATGAATACCTGATGGGATAAACGTAACTATGTGATTTTATTAATAGACGGTGCATTAGACTTTTCTCGTACTATCAGACTGTGATGCGGGGAACGATGATGAATGCAGAGGCGGAAAGATTGGGAAGGAGAGAGACGGGGGGGGGGGGGGGGGGGGGGAGTGAGATCAGGCGTCGTGGCGTGTCTGCGTCGGCTAATCGGTAATCACGGTGCATTGCCTTCGCCTCGCCGCACCCTTCGCTCAGTCGGCCTTTGGCCTATTTGCCTATTTTCCACCCTCCTGTCTCTTTGGCCCGCCGCTCAAACCAGACCGATCGTTTTCGCACGCTTCGTTAAAGCGGTCCCGAAAATGAGATAGTGTCTTGGCGGTGTCAGATAAATGCGCTGGCAGACAACTCAAGTCGCAGTAGCTATCCATAGTTGCCGATTCTAAACGTCAAAATATAATGCT
Organism: Priocnemis perturbator; assembly: GCA_963942575.1. Lineage (NCBI taxonomy): Eukaryota > Metazoa > Arthropoda > Insecta > Hymenoptera > Pompilidae > Priocnemis > Priocnemis perturbator. Next base: position 17,131,752 of record OZ012644.1, on the reverse strand, counting down.
TCGGACGATGTAATAAAAAACCTTGAAAAGAAAGTAACGCCCACTTCAAAACAGCACTAGAAAGGATAAATAATCTTCTTGTTGCTTTCAAAATTATTCTCCCTGTCCCATGGAACATCTCATTCCTAAAACATGTCAATCTATGTATCTTACATATGTGCACACATCTTTTCGAATCAGCGAACATTTCGTCATTGCACCTGAATATCAGCATATCGATACAAGTTTCGCGTTAAGTTTCCACATTCGGGTATTATTAGCTTCGTCTTCATTCGCAGCGACTCCTCAAGAATACATTGATATTCCTATCTGAGCCGCGACAGCCTGGCAGGCCACCCACCTTATCTCCATCTCACGCAACGCATGTCTCACGCTCCAACGGAAAATTTAATTCTTTCTCGCGGTGGCACGGAATGTGGGTTGCGGTTCCTCTACCCGGAGCGAGAATAGTTCGGCGAGCAGACGAAGAGATTCCCGGCGGGACGCGTATCCATGAAACTTTCAAACGTGCAATCGTGCCTCCTTCGTCCCCCGCCATCCCTTTTCGGCCGTGCAGTTCAACGCGGCGCTCTCCTGCATTATCGATCAATCCACGTCGCCGCTCGTTCTCCATAAGAAAATAATCGCTCCCGGGTCCTAATCCGCTCGGGATCCGTTCTTGCGATAAATAATCTGGGAGTCCGAGTCTGTGTCACGTCTGTTACGAAGTCGTTCGCGGGTCGAGTTGCGGAGGAAGCGGGAAAAATAAGGAGAGAGAGAGAGAGAGAGACTGTTTAAATCTCAACGACGACGGTCGATGGCCCGTGTAACTGTCTCGTTCGAGATTGGACGGGGCCAAACGGCGCTCGCGTGCCTCAATCGACGACGCATCGTAGTGCGAGCCTCCGGGCAACTGCATGAATGGGTATTCGTTAAACCCTCGTATCTCTCACCTTTTTGCCTTTTAATAGATCCGCTCCATACACTGTCCTCGCCACCGTGCATTTTTATCATCCTCTCTTTAGCCTTCCCCCGGACTTGATTTACGCGCTGCGAGTCCCTGAGTTCCGGCGTGTTCCCCGTACGTGTGTGATCTCGCACTGCGTATGTCTATCGACACGCTTGCGTCGGTAGTGGTGAGACGTAATCGTTGTCACGTTATCGCCTGGATTCTATATCCGACACCGTTGATGAAGATAAGCGGACTCCATAAAATTCAGTTCATTCTCCATAAAATCGATTGTCCGTGGCGTAAGGCGCGCGCTCTTCCACGAACGACGCTCTCTACCCGCGCGTCGCGTGTAATAATCGAGAGGAGACAACGACAACGAGGCACGTTATAACTTATAAGTGGTCTAGACAGTCCAGACGGACGCATCATCGCCATCATCATCGGGCGAGAAAGCGAAACACGAGTCGGCTCGTTATGCTGCGCGACGTACCCTCGTCGCATATTCATCAATCGCTCGTTGCCTTCGCTAATCCCGATACATACGTCCAAACAACTGGTGCTGAAAAACGATCAAAGTTACACGGATGCGACTTTCAGCGTGTTCAGAAATCGAAGTTAACGAACCGTCACTTATCTATAGACATTCATTCTGTTTATGTATCCTACAAGCACACCGTACAGAACAGATACGCGCGGTGTCAGGAAAGGTACTGGTACCAGTTAATTCTCATATTTCATTTTCAATTTCGTTACCTTACACTACGTCTTCCCCACTTTCTTCATATCCACCCCCGTAAAGTGCGTTTTACAATTTCCGTGTCGATTTAACAATCAATTCAAGATTTACATGAAGAGAACATTATTTGGCGATAATAATTGTGCACACTCAAGACATGACGCTGTACTCCCTATTTCGTCATTGTCAGTAATTCGCATCCGCCGACGAGTGTCCTCGTCGATCGGCCGTCCCGTCCTGTTGAAACGTTTCGCGCGGTCGCGCTCCCATTTCTTCATTTGCGAGCAAGATCAAGCGCGAAAGCAATGAAAGACGCGCCGTACTCCAGCGGTGCATGCTCGGCACTTGACCCCATGGCTCATCGAGCACTCGGGATGCACGCGACTCTCTCTCTCTCTTCCTCTCTCCGTCTTTGCCGAGGTCGTCTCATCCCTTTTTCTCCCCGTCCAGAATCGTCTTTTTACCCTCTCGACCCTGGCGCTGCAATGCTCCCGCGAGTTAACGGCTCGATACGAACGATCTATCTTTATTCAAAGCGCGTGTACGCTGGTCGGACTACTCGTTACTTTAACTTGTGGCATTTCCGGCTTCGCCAGCGTCCTCGACGCTTGGAATCGCTGTTCTGTATTCGAGATCCTTTTTACACTGCCGCTGGGTAAATTTAGGTGTTTCGAGTATTAATATAATACGTTGGCGGTGTTGAGAAATTATTTTTTCGTTCAAATCCACGGGAACGAGAAGTAAATGCTTATTAGAGCCCCCTAAGAGTAAGAGTAGACGTATCCGTATATAGCGCGGTCGTCTTTTCTCGTTCCTTCTTCCGGAAGCTTCTTTCATCCTACCCTCTTCCTGCACCTCTTTTTCTCCTTCCTTCCCTTTTACATGTCAGACTGTGCGGTTAAGTAAGTCAAGTGACGTTGTCCCGTTGTACAGGGCCACTTTGCCGTTCCAGACGGAGTAAGACACTTGGCCGAAATAAGGTCGAGAGGTCGTGCGGTCTGAGAGCCGAAAATTACCCCTCTTAGAGGAAAATTAAAACGACGATCGCGCGCGAGACGTCCGCTCATCGGCGGGGCCGCGCGCTTAATGCATTTAAATACCGAAAATATCCTCAGGCCACATATATCTCTCTGACGACATCCTTTCGATCTGTGTTTTCCCCGTTCCGGCGAGGCAAGTAAGTCAAACGACGATGACGGTGGATGGGGCCTCTCTCGCAGCGCAGACGGTAAAGGACACTTGGCCAAACTACGGGCGAGCACTCGTGGTGGCGGAGGTCGTGGAGCAGCTAAAAACTGAAAACCGGCCCGCTCACGACGAAAACGAAACTAAAAATAAAGAAACCCCCCCTGAGACCAGCTCTTCTCGCTGCGAGACAAGTTCTCGCGAGTCACCTTCCCATTTTCCTCTCGCTGGCGAGAATCGCCCGTTGAGACTCTCGCATTGTACTCCGCACTCTTCTTTTTCGCCGGCAAACTTCCGATCCACTGCGTCATCGTCGACGAGACGAGAGAGAGAGAGAGAGAGGGAGAGAGAGAGAGGGGGGGAGGGGAATTTTCGAATCATCTCTCCGTCGCTCGCTACCTTCGTTCGCATTTTCCTCTCTTCTCGTCACACACGCTTTTACTCTCTCGCCACTTCGAGCGCTCGACTTTTTGTCGGGCGGAGTCGTTTCTTTGGCGCCGTTCATTCTCTCGTTCTTTCTCCTTTTTTTTTCTCTCTCTCTCTCTTTCGTTCTTTCATTTTCGTCTCTTTCGCCGGGCGCAACCAAGTAAGTCAAGTGAGGAGGGGGTAGGGAGACGATAGCGGAATAGGGCCTCATTTACCAGCCGACGACGAGGGTGGACACTTGGCCCAAATACGGTCGAGAGAGTATCTGCGCGGCACCACACCCCGGGCTCGGAGCCGGTTGAAAACCGGAGACGACCCTCTCCTCCCGAGCGACCAAAGTACGTCTGCGATTCCGTGGTAGAGTTCCTCCCGGTCGGTCTGAACGCGATGCGAAACACAGGACGCTGAGCGCGGACTAAAATTAATGAGGAACCACTTGTTTCCGCGGTAAACGAATCCTTGCAACGCGCTCTGTATTATAAGTAACCCAGCTGTCTTTGGACATTGTATTATCTCTCTCTGTATTCACATATAAAAGAATTACATTGCGACGATTTACTGTAGATTCATTGCTCGTACTCGTGTACCAGGATTAGGTTTATAGTTTGCGTTGTGTAACGTGTTAGCGTTTACATGAGAACGAACAAGACGAGGCCGTAATCACTGACGACAACCGAACACGCAGCAGCGACTGTCACTCGTAACACTACCGACGCCACGCAACCCGGACGTCGTGCTACCCTCCGCGACAATGCAAGCTGCGAACGACCGCTCGACCGATTGTCCCAGTAATCGAGACGCGATTAATCATTGATTCGATCGCTAAACTGCCGAACGCCCGGCTGCCACCGCGTCACGACAATGCGTTTCGCAACGTCACGCGCGCTCCGGGGGAAAGAAAAAGTCCGGCCAGACTGACGCGTCCTGCTCGAGATCCCAAAGCGCAACGTGTGCGGCACTATCCTCGGCGACGTATCGCAACGACATGTGCAGTATCGTATGCAGCAACGTGTTTAGCGAGGTATACAGCAATACAAAGCAGTATCGCATGCGGCCGCATGTTTAGCAAGGTATACAGCAGGAACGACGACGTCTGCCCACGACAGGGCCTTGGAAAACGTAGGAGACTTTGATTGCCTTCACGCAAACTCGTGCAGACACTTTATCAGCGCCGACATGGCTTGGTTTGAAGAGGGAAAGAGAGAGAGAGAGAGACAGACAGAGAGGCAGGGATTTGCACAGATATCTCGGAGATGCCGTGGCTCCATTCTATTTTACAGCCGACGCGTATTAGCGCTTTTTTCCGTCCAACCTCCACCTCTTCCCTTTAAACTGCCCTCTTCTTCGTGGATCGTGCCCTTCGCGCCGTTTCACGTCGCACAATTTTCAGCGCAGACGATGTCTCGCAATATGTTTCAGCATTGTCGGGATAGAACAATGCTTGCGTCGTGACTCTTCCAGTCATTGCCAATCTCTATCCGGAATTTCTTGAGTAATTAATAATTGTGGAAACGCGTGTGTCATATTTAAAATGTACAGAATGTTTCACTTGACCTCGAATGGTACACTTGTCAGATACCTTCCTGCACATCAAAGTGTATTAATAAACCTTGCTTTTCTCGCGGAGTAACGTCTTCGTAACCTTCTGCATTATCTCAGATTTTAAGTTTCATAGAGACTATGTTACGGAGACTGTATCTTAGCGACGATCGCGTGTATTACGATAGGGGTGATTAATAGGGATGATCGGATGAGGGAGAACATGACAGGACGAGAAGGCGGAAAGAATTATCGTCGCGAGGTTTATCATCTTATCTCACGATGAACAAGACGCTGCGTTTGTTCGGCGATTTTTCACTAAACGCCCCGAACGACATTTCGCGAATCACGATAATCCGCGCAAAGGTCACCCACGCCGAGAGAGCGTTTCTCGACTTTTGCAAGACTAAATGTTACACCGACCGCGGGATTAGTGGGAGAACGATTTTATGCGATTGCGCAAAATGTCGGCAAAGAGATACTCTTCGGAGTGTTTCTGCGAAACGACGATTTTAATCAACACGATGGAGCTCGGATTGTTTATGGCCCGTGTAATTTAAGGGAACGCTTAAAATACCATAATCGTGAACGGTCATTTTTCGAACGGGTTGAATTTTCGATTTCATGCGCCGCACCGTGACGTGTTGAAGTTTCATAAAGACTGACCGCTTAGCTGCATTAACGATCATGTGCGCGTAATTCAGCCGATGATGGCTGCAGCACGCTGCTACATTTATCGCGAGTGCTACTTTGCGCGATTTTTCAGTCGTCGCGTGCCATCGTTGATGCCTTATTCGATTGCGCTATTCATCGGCGCAGGAAATCCGAGCTGTTTCTCGCATGATTAACGATTATACACAGAGCCGAAGGCGTGCGCAGCGAAATAATCTCGTAATATAGTACCCCGGTAAATTGTGTTTGTCCACGCGATCTCCCGCGACTCCTGTCACCTTTGATATCTAGAAATATCGAAGATAGCGGATACGTGGCGCGCAGTTGCGCGGGAGAGTGGAGAACGAAAATGGAGGGCAACGGGATAAGAGGAAAATAGACGAATAGTCGTATGCGGACGGGACGGAGCGAGAGTATGCAGGAGAGAGAGAGAAGAACGAGAGCAAGCGTTCCCTTCTTAATCCAAGACACGCTTCGTTTCTCCAGGCACTCCGGGTACCCAGGCGATATTTATAAAGCAAACTTCGCGGTGCAAAGACCTCCCGAGAGGCCGGAGTAAGCCGTAAGTTTAGGCCGAGCCCTTAACTCCTTCGGCACATAGTGCGGCTTTCATAATAAACTCTTTGCCGCCCCGGCCGATCGTTATTTTTCCGCGGCAACGCGGAACGATCCTCGCCTCTCCTCGCTTTCCCGGTCCCCGCGCCGAAGTAATAGATAGAAAGGGAGAATTTATTATTCTTGATTGTTAGCTCAAGCCAAAGCCCGGACTCTCCCTCGGCGCTGCCGAGCGGCGTTGAAATTATTATGGAAACCATTCTGCGGTCCGAGCGAAGTTAAGAGGATTTGCCGCCCGTCGATCGTCGATTTCTGGGGAAGCGTTGGCCAGATCGATCGTCGTTTACCGAGGATCGCCAGACGTTCCTTGCGTCGGATAAGTTTCAAGACTCACGGGATCGTTCTCCCTGCGCACAGATAGAGACCGACACTTTCAAGCTCGACGTTCTCAACGTAAACGTAGGCCAGAGTGACGAACGGCAATAAAAATGAAAACGTCATCTCGTATGACAGGTTAAAGTACGACCAGTGTATTCTGTGCCGTGTATTGACATTGCGATTATAGGTCTTTGCTTCCACGAGTGTTCATGATATACTGACTTCGTTCCACGCATAGCAGTGTTATTCGATCGGAACTTCGTACACTCTCCAAATGTAACCAGCGTATAATGAACGTCAATCCCGTGATCTAAGATCGAACATAAAATTCCAAGTACCGAGACGTATAATTTAATGACTCGCGAATATGTCTCGTCAAGCAGCCCGTAATAGTAGCTGTACTCAATTTAGCAGGTCTCATTATTAAGGGCATAAATTACGGTACCAATATGTGCGTACGCACAATATCAATCGCATCCTCCAAAATCCACGAAACTTTTCACAATGTTAGCTCATCGTTCCGCGCGTAGAAATACGTAGAGCGGTGCGAGGCGCCGAGACTGCCGAGAGGTAAGGCTCGAAAACGCAAGACGGTCGATAGAGTGCCGCGAAACCGGCGAAACAATGGGCAAACGCGAGTCGCAGCGGCATCGTAAATCGTGCGCCGCGGCTTAACACGCCGCGACGCGTCTTTATACGCGGGCCGATTTTGTCAGCGCCGTTTACGAGCTCCCCAACTGCCAGAGGCATTAGCGTACTGGCCGAATTCGACGATTAAAGTGTCCAATTCATTTCGTCGGCTGTCACCGCGGCGCTTCCTGCCATTTATCTTCGTATTTTATGGCTCCTCCGCGCACGGTTAAGCAGGGTTATGAGCGTCTCCGTGAAAACGGCGGTCACGCGTCGCTGAATTCATTAATTTGCCCAGCCGAGCCTATGCGCGACGCTGAAACGATCGGTCGAGGAAAAAGGAATCGAAGCAGGGGTAGGCTTGGAAATCTGCCTCTTCGTTAGCGAGCGCTTACGATCGTCGGAAAGGATTATGGGAATCTGAACGATAACCGCGATACATTACACTTTTCATTAATACGAATCAACCGGCGAGTCGTCCTCCTGCGATTTAAGCCGCGAGCATGCCGCTAATGTGTCGTAAATCGAGCGCCAGTTTAATTCGTTCGAAAAGGATTACAGTCGAAGTCGCTGTCGCGGCTCGTCTCTGTCAATTTTCGAAGCCATCAATTGCAGCGCAGCGATCCGCGAGTTCCGTCGTAGCCGCGCTGTGCATCAGAATTTTTATCTACCATGACGCCAAACAGGGCCAATTAATATGGCGTTTCCCTCGACAATGACTTTAATCGTTCCGATAAAGACCTTGTTATACGATTATGATATGGCGGTTCGCATTCAATTTCGAGCGAGGCGCGTTCGGCGAGTAATGACAGCGTGGATCCGTTAACGGTCCGCGACAGTGGAAAAGGAGGAGCAGAGTCGGCCAGCCTCGAATCTGTGGCTAACGCGTAGGCGCCTGAGTTACCGCCGGCGGTGCATCATTCCCGGATTTGCTTGGCGGGTGCATTAATCGAGGTCTCATTCGAGCCAACCTCCACCCTTCCTTTTCTCCGTGCCACTCGCGTCTTTCCTCCCCCGGCGCGCGATGTGCGCAACAAAACATCGTGCTCCAAAGAAAATTACGAGAGAATTTACGAGGCCAAGCCGGTGTGCACAAATCTGTGATAATAATTGCGTCGCGTATATCTAGACATGAGTATGTATGTACTCTGTCCCACTCCTTGCAACATAGCTACGTACCGAAATCTCGCGCTGTCTTCTCCGCGTAAATTCAACATTACACCGACAACCTTCTTATCACGCTCGGATCGTGCCATACATAATAGCGCGGAAACATTAAAATATCCTTATCGTTCGATCATATTTATAAAGTCAGGCCAAACGCGTCGGTGCATCCATCATGCGGCATGCACAATTTCTTATAATACCTCGCGATTACAGTAAACTTTTAGCTGGAACATTACGATCGGTCGTATCTCGTCTTATTTAAATCCGAGCCACGCAAGAGGTTCTGGGGTAATAACGCGGCGTACGCTCGAAGGCGTATATCTATCACCGTGTCCCGTCACGGATACACACGGCCAGCCCGATGTTCGGTGGCAAGCCCTCGCTTCTTCGTCTTCTTCTTCATCGTAATGATCGTGCCAGTGGCCCGCGCCCCGCCGATCCCGTCGAAGCAGCAGCAGCAGCAGCAGCAGCAGCATCACCACCACCAACAACAACACTTCGCCGAATATTTCGGTCGCGCGATATATATTTCTTCGTATCCGTTCGCGGCTCCCACCCCGGACTGGTACCTGGAATGCGAGTGTCGCGCAGGGCCGTACGCAGGAGTAGTCGTTACTCACATCGTCTTGCTCGCAGCCAGTTCCTCGTATCGTGCCGGAACAGGGTAACTCGAATTACGGGTGGCTCTGTAATTCGAGTGGCTGATGTCTTTTGGGGAATAAAAAATACGACGGGATTGTATGTCGAGGGTAAGATAATCACACTGATCGGTGAACGTCTTTGTGATACGTTCGTGAAGTCTAGTAACGTGTATGTGCGTGTTGTAAGAGGTGAGAGGTTTGACGCAGGCGTGATGTGCGTTGTCGTTTGTATGATTTGTTTAAGGGGATATAGTAGAAGGGGGCTGATACCTATACGATTTTATTGTTAATATCGAGAGCAAAATAAAGTTAAAGTTGAAGTATAGCAAGGTAATGTTAGATATGAAAACGGTTCATACAGAGAAGCCCATTATTCACTCGACGCCGTATCAACGACAATCCGCGACGGACGAAAGAGAACAACGCGATGGCAATTTTACGCTCGCATTCCGAGGCACGCCTCATATTGCATTCCGCCGTACGTGAAAATGATCCGTTCGATCAGACTCCGTAATTGACGGCCCTGAAAGTTTCTTCGACACTCCTCCGAGAAGAGCGAAATGAGTTTATCTCCGCGACGGCATTAACCGAGATCCAGCAGTCGGGCGCCAGTCGTTATTTAAAACGTCCGCAAAGTATTCTAGGAATGTCCGTGTGCAGCAGCGACGAGGAAAAAGTGACAATACGAGTCGCGGGCGAATATAAACCGCGGGCGAACCTATTTACGGCACGTCCACCCCCTCGCGCATTTTTGGATTTCATCGAGACTCAAGGATCAATTAACACATTTGCTCTCAGGTGACGATGTCATGTAAGAATCGGTGACAGGACCGTCATCTTTTCTAAAGAACTTCTTTTCCAAGGTATTGAACATGGAGCAGCGTGTCGGCATATAAACGGGAGATATTTTATGATCGACTAAATTGTTTCGCATTTTAACTTAATCGCAATATTCGCTCCCAACCGCAGATGTGCCCTGTAACGTGCAATTTTGTCGTTTCTTTTTTCCACTCTGCAAGTTGATGCGTGATGTTCCGAAGTTGAACTAGTAGAACGGAGGGTACAGATGAATTTGATTAAAAAAAAATAACGGATAGCGCGGTTACGGTTTGAATCCCGAGAGTCGGATTGTGAGTGTAGCAATTTCCGGGCACCGACCACAGAGTCACCGTGGCTGTTGTACGGTATACTTATATATTTACAGGTCGGTTAAGTTGTGTCGGCGAATAACGCACATGTCTGTTGCCTCAATGCTGGGTCTTATAAATCAGACGCGGCGCGTATTCCGAGGAAACCACGACGGGGCAGGCTCATTTCTTTGACAACAGAGTAAGGGACCATTGTCCAGGCCACAAGTCCCTTTTTGGCCCTGCCCGAGTACTCTCGTGCGGACGTTAAGGTTTGCGCTAAATCGCGAGTCCAACAAGAATTTCACGACCACCCCCGTCTCGCTCCCATCCTTTCGCGCAACGATTCCATGGAAAGAGTCGAGAGCTTCGACGCTTTACCTAGTGCGAGGCCGTAAATCGACGCTGGCGGAAAGTGGGAGGTGGGGGGGGGGGAAAGAAAAAATTCGCCTGACGCAACTGCGCTGCTCGAAGTGGGCCAGTGTTTATGTAATAAAAATAAGGCGCCGGGCGATGAGTCGGTCGCGTCGGGATCCCGTCTGGGTCTGGGGTCACTTACGTGTGCGTTCCGCGCATTTGGTTATTTTCATGAAAAACACAAAGCGCGCGAGCCGCAGAAAATTTGGCGTCGGCGTCGGTCCGAGGCAGTGCGCGGAGCTCACGGTCCGGGACAAGCGTTTACGTTTTCGGCAGGTTGTTTTGGCAAAGCGTTTCGACGAAACGGTGGGCCAGGCGATAAGAAATAGCGACGCACGGTACCATTTATTCCCGCATACGTCATTCGGCGTTGCGTGCATATTGGTCGAGGAGGAAGCGGAGACCGAGGGAATGAATAAACCCGAATGAGCCCGATCGCGGTGAATAAGTATGCTGATCGGCGTGAAGTATCTCTTTCTTCTTCCCATTCGGCCGGGCGCTCGTAAAAGCATCGCTCTCTCAAACAGCTTGCTAAAACGTCGAAACGTGTAAAAAGCCCATTAACGGACGAGGCGCCACTCTCCAGCGAGTGCGATCGAAGTGGTCGGATCAGAAATGATTTTACTGTCGCGCTCCGACGGGAATAGTTTCCTCGATGACAGACTGCGATTTCGACGTGCCTCTTTCGTCTTCCTTTAACTTTAGAACTGCGGACGGGTCAACAGGACACGTTTCGCTCTAACGATTACTCATTTTCAACTAAGCTCATTTTCTGTGAATATTGCCAGAGTCGTACTGAAATATATAGATAGTCCCTCACCATTTCTTCCCGATCATACAACAAACGGATTCGTCGAAGTGAAACCTCGGCCCTCCCGTCAGCTTTAATGGGACCTATTTGGCCATCCGGGCGTAGACGCGAAGGATTAAAGAATCCTGCCGATTTCTCAGCGGTACAGAGGGGTGTGGACGAGCTCGAGTGTCTCCTCGCCGTGTGGGAAAAGAAAGAGTGGCGCGCACGATAAACAGAGAAACAGACTCGACAGAGAAAGACAGAGAAGAAAGACGGGAGAAAGGGGAAAAAGGGAGGCTGAGAGAAAAGAGGATGGCTGGCAAGAAATGGAGAAAGAAACGTCGCGCGAGAAAAAAGAAGTAGAGATGAGACAGAGTGATAGAAAGAAAAAGAAGAAAGAGAGGGGGTGGAGTGCGGGGGAGACGAAGACAGAGTCGAGCTTAAGGCCGTGGAAGAATGAAAGAAGGACGGAATCGGTGAAGTGAAGGAGAAGCGGAGAGAAGTGGTGAGAAAGGGAGACGAGAAGAGTCTCGATACACCGGTATGCCCGTCGGTAAAACGGTATTCGATCCTAGGAAAGGAGAAGAAAAGGACGTGGCATGAGCACTCGCCGGTATCGGGGCACTCGGTGGCGCTCAGGAATCCTCGAGGACGTTCCCTGACTAATTTTTCGGCCGCTCTCTCTCTCGCGCGCCAGGCGATAAAAAGTCAATTTTATACCGTCGTGTACCTGGGGCCTAATAGCGTCTACAAACCGCGGGGGCCCACCTCCGTCGGGGCCCCGAAACTATTTTCGACGGTCGTTCGCGGACTTTATGGGCCTTATAAAAATGGCACCGCGCGATCCCGCGACCGCGCGCGGATCCTGGAAAGGACTCTCGACGACGAGCTTTGACTCGTCCGTAGGACGACAGTGAGTCACGTGTGGACAGATAAACGCCGATGTCGGCGATTGTTTAAGCCGAAGGTGCGATTTACCGTGAAACGCTGCCCGCCGTCGAGGCATCAATATGTGCATTCGAAAAATCTGCTTCTACGATATCGGACTTAATCGTACGTACTCACGTGTTGTGACTTTAAGTGTTTGGAGTCTTTAAGTACTTTGATCGCTAGGGCGACGCTGGCGCGTATGAAGCGAAGTAGTCCGAAGAAAGTGTATGAAACGCATGCGTGACGTTAAATGCTGAAATTGTAACGCCGAAACGATGCCCGCCGACGTCTTTCGTGCGTCCTGGGGTGAAGCGAGCCCTCGCGTTTATTCGGCCGATCTCAACGCAAAGGTGCGAAATTAGTCATTTTTGCCGGTCGACGTATGTCAAAAGAAATGGAGAAACGTCGGAATAAACGAAATCTTTCTGGCGACGTGCGAACGAGGATGAGTCGGTCCAGAGGCTGAGAGCGAAGAAAGACGGAAGCGGAGGGAGGAAGATGGCAGACACGAGGAGGGACAAGAGAGACGGAGTAAGAGACAGACAGACGGAGAAACCAAAGTCACCTGCGTACGTGTCCGTGGCAGGTAGTCAGATTGCATGGCAACAGCAGACACACACACACACACACACACACACACGGTCATGCGCATACAACCTTTTCGTCTCTTGCACCTCCCCTCAACCCACCCCGTGGGCTCCTTTCATTTTCATCTCCCTCCCCCTCTCACCCATCCCGTTTTTTTTCCCTTCTTTCCCGTAAGTTCTCCCCTTCGCCGAAGCGTTTCGTGGTACATGCAGATGCGCCTGTCTCGTGAAATCAGTCAAGGTCCTTCGCCTCGCGAGATGATCGCCTTCGCCCCGCTCGGATAAGAGCAAGCCAACTGAACGAGCGTACCTGGCAGTGCGGACGTGTACAAGGGGGCGGTTCCGTGGTTCCTGGACACCCCATCCCTCTGCACATTCGCTCGACCGGAGTGCTCTGGCTGCTCTGGCATCATCTCGAACCCGATGTGCCCGCTCCGGCACGAAAAGGACTCGCAGTAAATTACGCGATTAACAATTTCGGCCAGATCCGCCGATAATTGTGATTTCCAAATAGGCATCGAAGTATAATGAATTCGCCGGCGAATGAACGAACGGTGGCGCCGATTGCCCGGAAATCATTTTACGGCTTTTGGGCTCCTTCGGTTTTGACTGTGAGCCCGACCGTGGAATGGAGAGGAAGAGTGGCGAAAGGAGAAAGGGAGAAAGAGAGAGACGGCCGAACGAAGAGCGATGTAAGGCGGATAAGTGAGAAGGAGAGAAGAGGCGAGTGGAAGCCGCGTACTGTGGCAAGGCAAGGAACGAGGGAGAGCGAGGAAGGCAGGAAATTGGCCAGGCTAGAAATAATTAGCGCGGTTATTTACGAGCCTCTCCTCGCCTTTCAATTATGCATTTCCGGGCGCGGAAACGAACCCGCAATGCCGATGGAAGCACGGTGCGCCGCGATGGGCAAAGCCGTACACCTACCGTTCCACAGGCCGGGCCGGCGCGAATCGTCGTTTCATTGGCCATCGTGTGCCGATCTGCATTAGATCCGCTGATCCGCGATTGAAACCGACGCTACTTTCATTTCGGCATTAAAGGCATATATAGGGGAAAAAAAAGTGCCGTCGCTGAAACGTAAAGGAGAGCGCATTCGTAAGCGTAGCTGCTAAGCAGTCCGTCCGCAGGGCGTACGGCTTATTCCGAGGAAATCCAGTTTGGTGACGAGTTAACGAGGTCAATTTCACACCCGCGCAAATCCTCGCGAGGCCCGGAGAGCAGCAGCGAGCGAGGAAAAAGAGGCGTCATCCGCGTCGTCGCGTCCGGGCGACGGTCAGCGTCGACAGGGCGAGTGACATGCCCCGGGACGGGCGTCGTCTAGACCGGACGGACATCAGGTCTCGCGCTCGACTCAAGTTGGCGCTAACAAATGGCCCTCATTTGTCCTCTGTCAGCCATTTTTCGGCCCCTTTTACCGGGACGGCCGGGTAGACCCAGTTTGGCCTTGATGCATCCCCCCCCCCCTGCTTTTCGCTCGTCGACGATGGAAAGGGTCAGGGAGAAGAGAATCGCCCCCCCCCCTCCTCCCATCTTGTTTTTTCCCTATTTTTCCAAAACAAAGTCTCCTCTCTTCTCTCCCCGTCTGTCTCCCTTTATCTCCTTTCCCCCCTTCCCTTTCCCTCCCCTTGCCGACGACTCGATTTATTTTATTCGCACGGTCCTTTCGGACCCCGACAGAGGGAGAACGTTCTCGCGCGCGCGTTTTGACGCTAGCGGCGAACAGAGACCACGGTCCTGCCCACGTCGTTTCGCGCACGTCAAATTCATCGATCATCATCGATCATTAGGACGCGGCGGATAATTAAATTTTGATCTTTGTCGCTTTTTCGCGACCGACAGTCGTTATTGTTCCGAGGTAGCTGTGGAAATTGTACGTCTGTACCGTTGTTTCAAACTATTTCTTTTCAACCCCATATGTATTAATCTTCATTCCATCGTAGGATATGTCAAATGGCGAAGCAGGGAATTGTTGTCCGTTTCAATGAAATTTCGATGTAATTCTATTAAACAACGATATCCTCGTACTTGCAAGTCAAATATCGCGATTACGAATACATACACGAGAGGTCATGAAGTTTATCTGACAGACGTTAAAAGGATGTTGTCTGTTTAACTTTACTATCAGTAATTCTTACGGATAACAGAAATGCAGAAGGATCAACGGTAATTTAAAATGAACAGGCGTATCAGCGGTGAGATATCATCGGCGAGGTCCAATAAGAGAATATCCTATCCCGATCAAGGTACTCTCTACTCTCTTGAACGCTGGCCGACGGGAACGTCGTGCTACGCTAGCGATCAATTCATCGATCATCATCGATCATCGTGTCACGCCCGATAACCATACTTCTGTGTCTTCGCTTTTTCGCGCCACTTCGATCCCCGACGAATTCTCCTCAGTCTGTCGGAGGTTGTCGAAAAAATGAGATTTGCTGTTATTCCGAGACGGTGCTGATTGCTCGTAACGGTGGTGTCTGATAAAGACTTATGAAAAAATCATAGTCGGTGTAGGTACGTACCAGTAGGACAAGTTGCGAGAGACCTTTTCTCAATTACGAGATTTATGCAACAGGGTCGAACATCTTAACGATTAGACTGCGACTTGATTTTACTTTTTTCTCTCCTAATCTTACAAGTTGAATGGAACGTGTTTTATATCACGCGATATAGCGTATGACGACCGAAAGATACGGATTGCTATAAAACATTCGTGACCGACGCAGACTAAATCTGGTTGACTAAATGGATTACCAAATTACGGACCTGACGATTAGCCTTTCCGGTTGCAAATCGCAAAATTTTCGAATGCCACGATTGTCCCCAGCAATCTCTCTACACACATAGCAAGCCTTGTGTCAACGGCCGATCAAGTTCGCTGCGCGTTTTCGACGACATCGCAAATGGCACTCGCGCGAATGCCGTCAACGAAACATTATATTATCGTACTGCCTCCGCTAACGGACAGCGTTCGCTGGAAATTACAGAATAAAAGAAAAATGGCAGATCCAGCGACCGCGAAGCCAGCGTCCATCTCTGTAATTTAGCACTGGTAAGCAAGCAACAATTACGTATGTCTTTATCTTGTGGCATGTCCTAATGACAGCCCGGTTGACCCGATAACAGGCAATAATGTTACGTTACTATGTTACAGAACGAAACGGTTTACACTGGGCAAGGAATAGCGCGCGGCCTGATTCATTTTTCCTCCGGTCGGTCGTTCGATTACATGCTAATTCGACTGGTTTTCTCTCTGTGATCGTACGCCCCGTCCCGCTACGTCCAAATTGTCATTCGATCGCGTTCCTGCACGCAACCGCGCGACAGCCTCAGCGGTCGGCGAATCGCAGAAAGGGCGGAGCGAGCCGCGAAAAACGCTTTAGAAATCGGCCGCCGAGACACGCGCTCGACATTTTCGCAGTCGCGCGACAGCACGGAACCGAAAAGAAATCATATTTCTGCATAGCTCAGGCGGCTCGCTCGGGCCCGGCCGAGCGGATTTTCAAGGAGACACGAGCATTATCGAGGAACACCCCGAGCCCCGTAATTAATTGCTGTCGCGACAGGTATAACAAACCTTGTGCATAGATAAATGATGATTTGCATAAGAGAGGAAAAGATCGTGTCGCGCGGCGCGCTCGCGTGTATTTCGAAAGAAACGAATGACGGTCGGGTCTTGAAGCGAAAATAAATGTCGTGCGAGCCGCAAAAGGAACTACCGCGAACAGAGCCGATAATTGTACTTTTGTCAACGGAACGACGAGACCATTAATCTACCGTTCAACCGAAAACGCTTGGACGCAAAAACTAAACCGGATTATCTGCGATCGACGAGGAAAACACGAATCTTTACAGCACCGACATTTTTACGATTTCATATACCTATCCAGGAATTCTTTATCTTCGTACGCGCTGCTAACGAACCGATTGATGCTTCAGTTTCGCAAAAACCGACCAAGGCAAACGATAACTACCGAAAGCCTGCGCTAACGACGCGAACGCGTTCGTTGCGACGAAAATGCGGAGAAGTCCGCGCGACGATACCTGGCTAGGTGGATAGAGCCAGAGAGCGCGGAATAGAGAGTGCGTAGAGAGTGCATAGAGCGATGATATGGCGAGGGGCAAACCGGATGGCGATCCGCCGGTGCACCGACTCTGCGGCCGTTAGGCCGTACAGAGACGTCCAACAAGAGAGGAGCAACAAAGGGTCCACGGGGTTCTGGGGCTGAATAATAATCCGCGGCCACCGTTAACGTTTGTCCACGCTACCCGTTTTAATAGACGGACCGAGGACCGAGGCCCGTGGAGAGCGCGCGCGCCCACCGTCGTACACGTGTACCACTGCGTCTACGTACCTCTACGCCGTACGTAATTGAAGGCTAGGAATGCGGACGCACGCATGAAGTAGCAAGCCGGCAGACAGTGCAGGATACGCTTTTGCTTGTAATACCGCCCGTGTAACAGCGCGCCTGAGTACGCGCGCGCATTAATGTGTGTCCCTATTACCGGGGAGCACGCGTAGGCAGTACGTTAATTAACGATACAAAAACAAGTACTTGTCGATCTTACGTGAAGCGAGCGAGCGCGCTCGTTCCCGCTTCTCTGTCCTTCTTTGTTGGTCGTTCGGCGACGGTCAACCGTACGAGAGCGTGCACGTTACGTTTCACGTTCGCATTCTTCTCGGTCAGTCGCGGCCGAACCTTTTTTTGTACCTCTGCCCTTCAAGGCGGATCGCGAATTAGACACCGATTCAAATGGCCATTTTTTGGCTGCCGGCAAAACGCGCTGGAATGTTCATCGAATTACTCGGCAGAATGGTGGAGAATGGTCTTGGGTCGTTTTGCTCGCTCGCGGACGTTTAGATGATGAGTCAATGAATAATTGTTGGGATGGATCGGGTGACTGATATTAAAGATTTTGTCAGGGGGAAGACTGCGTGCTTGGAAATGAATAAAGTTGGTAATTAGTAACCTTGTTTTAAGCATACCCACGACGCGGTCCTTGAGTGATGTTTGTAGGTTTTCCATTTTTCAGATGAACGTTGATGTAGAAGTACGTTGCTTTGAGGCCGACTGGGTGTCAGGGATGTTCATGGGATTACTTCTGAAAACAATGGAAATAGTATTAGAATAAATCGTCGACTTCCATGAAAGGACATTGTTAACGCGCAACCTATTCGTCGAACGCCGTACGATTGTCAATGCGTAACATTACGGCAGGTGCAGGACGAAGTATTTCCAATACGTTTCCATTGAAACGGCCTGCTAGCTCATGTACTATGCATGATTTTTCAGAAGTCTGAAGTAAACTTAGACTATGTGCCACTATTTCTACTCTCTTCAATCGCCTCCTCCGTTCTCGACATCAAACGCGTCGAACGCGCACCGTTCCAGCTTTGAAAAACATAAAATATCTCGTTTAAACGCAGTCAACCTCTTTACCATTCGATGCAAAACTCGGCAACTTGTTCCGCCGAACGAAATAAAAATGTTCGCGCAATCCGGCGAGGATCGCCACTTGTCGCAATTTACATCCATATGTCCCACCCCTATCGTATAGAATGCTCCATTTAGGATACGACGCTCTAATCGTATCATGAATCCCGTCGACGTCGGCGCGTCCCACGAGAAGGACACGCGTGTGCTCGATTATTACAAAAGATGCGCGAGAACAATGTCGGTAACTAGGTTGGCCGACAGTTAAGCCGGGTTCACAGGACGTTGATGATCTTCATAGGACCACGTGCGTCTACGAAAGGGCTGCCCAATCTATGACAAGTGGTTCTTCCTGTTTTGTACGTCGGTCTAAGCCGTTCTACGCGGCCTAATGCGCGTGCGTTGGCCTGGTGTAACCCAAATCTGGCACGAGGCGAAGGACCACGATGAAGACGAAGACGAATGACAATGACTAGAACGACTGACAAGACGCGCGATACGAAGGAATGGTGTAATGCCTGGACACGTGCAGCGTCTAGCTGCGACGATCGTCTGTCCCATTACGAGCGACCGTTCTCACCCCATGCTACTGTGGCCTTCTTAGAAGAATGTATCATACGACGCGTCATTTACGTACCTTACATACGTACGTTGAAATCTACGTCAGCTGGATCCACTCTCGTTGGATTGAAACTTGTATAAGACAGAAGTGGCATTCTGCGGAAGAATGTGCTACACGACGCGTTGCACACGTACGTTAGAGATTTGCGTCAGTCGGATCTACGTTTGGCGGATCGAAGCTTATGTAAGACAGAAATGGTATTCTGCGGATGAATGTGTCATGTAACGCGTCATTTACATTATGCAAGAGGAAACTATCGTATTCGCAGACATTTAGTAGCGAACCTAAATCACGGGGTTGTCCATTCTACTCATTCAAGCTATTATGTATATGTATGTGTGCTATAAAGCGATGCAGATTATTTATTTACCTTACAACATTAGAGAATGCAAATGTGTAATGCTCGAGGCGCACTCATGAAGTGTGCGTGATATATACTAATTAGCGTGATAGGCGTCGATTTCAAACGGAAAGCAATGATCGATTACCTTGCACTGTACCGTTAGACATTCTATATACGACAAGAAGTGTAAGCGATAAGAGTGACCGAAAAATTTGTACGTAATTTGAAGTAAGCGGAAAAAAAACAAGCTGTTTGTAACATCTCGGTCAGTAGAATATCCATGGGTAAAAGTTTCTACCATACCGTGATCACAATTTTCACGTACGATTAAACGGAACATACCGATATACCAGAATGACTCGTTATAGAATACATGCATGATTTTCATCGTACATAATTGTCGCAATACTTATGCATAACTTGGTCGCTACCGAAGTATCGTCCCAATCCAAGAAAAGTTGAGTTTCGAAAGGCACGGAAACCGCCCCAATCCGCGCACGCCCGCAGCTCGCCGTAGCGGGACACACGCGAGCGACTATTGCGCGATCTAAATCCAGTTATCGTAATTATAAAGCACCTCGTCAAATTGCCTGTCATTAACCGGGCGCGTACAATTTATGATACACACCCGCTCGGCCGTGCGAGCTGAGGCGGCCGCCGTCGCGCGGCGTGGAAATGATTTCGTCGGACGATTAATCGAATTGTTAAATTACAGGTTTCCATAGATCACGCGTCGTCGCGAATTGCCACACGATCGATCGATCGCGCGATCGATACAACCCCCCCTCCCGCAGACGAGGCGTTATCGCGCCTGCCGTTATCGATCGTGAAACATGAACAATGACTGGACCGACGCCCGACGGATCAACAAGGTACGTACGAGTGTTGAGTGGCACCTTTTTCCCAGCCGACCGACGCGACGACCGCGAGCGTCTGGCCGCTCGAATGTGCCTGGAACTCGAATCGAAGCGTATCGTAATCCCGAGTAGGCCAAGTGTAATATCAGTTAGTTGTGTCTCTGACGGCCGTCCGCCGAGACAAAACATATCCGTGGCACAATTGACGGCAAGGGACGGCGGACATTATGGCGTTGCGACAGAGACGCCGCGAGAGATAATGGGGAGCAGATTAACGTGCCGGGAATATCGAGTGGCGAACGGTCTGCGAGCGTCGCGCGCGACGCTTGCAGTTTCTTCCCTTTCTGTCCTTCTGTTTCTCCTCTCCCCCCTCGCATATACATGAGCGTTGCGCAACGCGCGCGCCCGTTTCAGCGCGGAATTCTTTCGCCGGAATCACGGAAGACATGTCAATTATTTTCATCGGCCGTTCGACGCGCGGATAGTAGTAGTTGAAATAGTTAAAGGCGAACGCTGAAGCTTAAGTACCGACTTTATCAGAAAGACAGTACTATTTATAATTTAGAACCGAGATGTTCATGTTCGCCCCCCCCCCCCCCCCCAGATTTTCTTTCAAGTCTTCGTGTCGGTAAGTTAGCACGAACAACGTATGATCATCAGCTATTGTATGATCTTTCGACATGTGAATACATGAAACGAAAGAGGACCGTAAAATTGAATTGTTGGCATAGATCGTAGAAGCAGTTATTCAGGGTAGAATTTGCTAGCTGCTCGAGACGCGACGTTTTCTCACGCAATTCTACCCGGTTGTAACATCTAGTTCGACATTTCCTGAAAACAGATTCAAGAAAGTCGGATCGCCGAGTCTCGCGCATTTCTCGCGAGAATCTCGAAAGCGCACACGCGTGACGTACGTAACACGTTCATTCAGCTGAATGCCGAATGTCGGATCACCTCTCCTGCACAGGACTATAAATAGGCCCGTGCGACTGAATGAGACGAGTTCCAGGAAGTTGTGGTGCGACGGGTCCAGTCGACGGCGATCCTGACTCTTCGACGAAGACGAAAATATCGCGTAGGTGTCCGAGGAGACATGCAGACGTGGAAGGAGTTGGAGAAAAAGAATGACGAGACAGAGAGAAAAAGAGAAAGAGACTGGAGAGACGAATAGTTTCGAAAGAAATGAGACGAGAGAGAGAGGGAGTGCAGAATAAAAAGAACGGGTAGGTAGTAGAGGAGCTGAGTTTAAAATAACGTGGGAGGAGAGCGGAAGGAGAGCGGAGTACGAAAAATAGATTCCGAGGAAAGGAAAGGTTGAAATAAGTTTAGGATAAAGCGAAGGAGTGAGGAAGATGATGGAGAGAATGGAAAAATAAGCGAGGAAAGAAGGGAAGGTTGAAGGCAGAAGGAAAGAGAGGAGTACGAAGAAAGACGCGCATAGAAAAAGATAAACCGTGACACGACGCAGAAATTCGAACGGAATGGACGGCAAAAAGAGGGACGTGAGTCGAGAGCGGAGAAAGAAACGGCAGAAGGCGAGGTAAAGAAAGAGGCTTGTAGAATGTTTAAAAATTTGGGTGCTGCTGCTTTCGAAATCCACGAAACGGTCTGCTTTGACAAGACTTTGAAAGAGCTCTTCTTGATCTGATCGAACGGCTTCGACGAGTGGGCTCATCGGAAGAAGGTATCAAGATCCAACGCGTTGATCGAATCAACGAGAGAGATATACTTGGCCCAATTACGAAGCAAACGAATGGAGACAGCAAAAAAGGAAACGTGTACCTATCCACTGCGATTCTCGTAATTTACGCTTACAGACTCATTTGTACGTAATAGTGGCTTATGATATTGCTTAATATGTCCCTCATTAATATTCCGATTAATTTACATTTTAGGCTAACTGTGACTAATCGTTTTATCTGCAGTCATTCATACACGCCCCTGACATTATCAATATTACTTTTATATTATGCGGCTCGTTTCGTCGATATGAATATGTTAATGCGAAATGTGGACGTATAAGGAGTTACGATTAGGCAGCGTATTTTATCAGAGATAGCCCGTGAATCGATACGTCTCGTTACAGGTAATCTAATAACCATTCATTCGCTGCCGACCATTATTTCGAATATTTCACGTTTAATAACGGTAAGCGTTGTACGCTGAGTAAAGTCGTGAATTAGCCGATGAACGTTGTGCCCCAATCATTGTGATTATCGCGTACTTGAAGCAGGGCAAAAAGTTAACTGTCCGTGTTAGAGCAGCGTCCGTTCATGATTGCTCTAATTACGGGCTAAACGAATCGAGACTTGCGCACGTTAAAATAGATCGGCGCGATCGACGCGTCATCGACTGGTTCGGTTCGTTTAACTAACCTCCTTGATTACGATGCCTGAAGAGGAAAATCTGTAGAATTGATAATACCGTCCTCATATTGATCACGCTCTGACAACTCCGCTATGTACAACATACATATTAGCGTGCACACTTAAATTGATCGTAGTTGGTCAGTAAAATGAACACGTACGTCTCATCTCTTCGATTTGCATCATTACTCGGTGCAGTCAAAATGAAGCCAACCTCATCTTCAGCTTGTACCGGAAGCGTACAATTACTCAGGCATATTCGTACGTGAATTCTACTTCTCCGCAAACGGGCAAGGCGGTCAGACAGCCCAATTGTGCTTATCGTAATGTCATCCCTCCAACATCGCAATTAATTTGCGAATTAAGCAAGTAGCCGAAGACCTCGATCATTGTTATTACCGCACACTCTCCGTCGCGCGCGAGAGGCACGGCAGAAGGAGGGATGAAAAAAAGGTGAAAATAAAACTAAAAAAAAAATACTTAAGTGCCCGGGCGTTAGAGCAGCGACGACGCGTCCGCCCATAGTTGAACTCCTCAACGGGCCATAACGATCCGACTTATCCGCGCACGAGAGCCCCGGCCGCCGACTATTTTCTATGCCACACAAGTGCCAGGTTTCGCAAAGATTATACTACGCGGCCGGCGTTGCGCCCGGCAATTTCCGCGAAGTCATTATTATTGCATTAGCCGGCGCGGCGGCCGGGCCGGGCGATTTGAATTACATATAGGTAGGTTTGCAAATTGGAGGAGCGCGGATAATTACGGACTGCACGCCCGCTACGCGCGAATGTCGCCTTCGTCGTCGTTGACGTTCTGCGTCCCACGTTCCCCACTCCCCCCCCCCCCCCCCCCCCCCAGTCGCTCCGTCGCGGCGTCGACTGCGCGGATTAACATGGCCGGCGAAAGAATCTCGCAATGTCGTCCGCTTGTCCGGCACTACTGCTGGCAGCGATGTGTGCCGGGCGCGGAGAGACACGACCGCATGTCTTTTATCGATTCCCCATCGGCCCGACGGAGTGCAATTCGAGGCGACCGGTGCTACGAGGCACGCCGCTTCGAGTTACACCCCGTGGCCTGCCTCTTTTTGCGGCCCAACGATAACAGACGCGCGCCCCCTCGGCGGACCGGCAATTTCGTTTTCGGTTTCGCCGTTTCTCCGATTATCACTGTGATGAGGCCACAAAGTTGCACTTGACCGCAGCCGCGGTCATTACCTGCAGTGCATAATGTTAATGGGAGGCATGATACATTGAATTACAGCGGCGCGGAGCGCAAAATTGTTGCTAAAGAATCGAGGCGCCGTTATTGCGCCGGCGGATAATTGGGCGCAGGCCGTTGCGCTCGCTACCGTACGCCCGCGGCGCGCAATGCGGAAAGTTTCGAGAATGCGCGACGGGTTGCTTCGAATTGGCGGCACGACGCGACGAGTGGAATCTTCCGCCGCGCCCGCGCCGGGGCATATTGGCTTCCCTGTAGTCCGCACGACAGCTTACGTTACGACGTTGTCCAGCGTAGCGCGAAATGTTTCCGCTATCCGGTGATGCACTCGAGCGAGGCGGTCATTCTACTGAATGCGACAGGGCATAGCAGATTTGACGCGCGGAACCTTTCCACCGAACGCGACGGCCTATGGTACGTTCCTCCTTTGGTTTGCCCGCAGCCGGGACGTCGGCTGACAATGTTGTCCGACACAGCTGCTAAATGTTTTCTCTGCCCGACGATGCTCTCGAGTAAAGCGCTCGTTCTCGCTGCATACGAGGTTTAGCAAATTTGACGTACACATACGGCGCTGCGTCAAACTGACGTCTAGGGCCTTCCAGCGAACGGCGCGATGGTAGTTTCTTTGGTTTCTGCGGCTTGTGAACAGCATCGCCTCGCACAGCCCGACGAAGGAGAGATATGTCCTCTGCCGACGATATTGGCGACCGATGATTGCCATTCAGCGATACCATAATACGACACGCTTAATTTATTCATCGTCGCGCATGTTTGCGCGTCGACAAGCCGACGTGTCATTTCAATCATTTAACGACCCCCGCATATTTTAATACACACCTCATTGCGCCCAGCAGATTTTACGTTTCAATTTATCACGCATCGATTAACCGTACGCATTCATTTGTTTCACATTAGTTTTTGCCCCGCATCACTATCTGTCGCACAATGTCTTTCGATCCTTCCGACGGACACGCACGCGTCCGTACGTACGTACACGTATACGTAGCCGCGTCATAAATCCTGGTTTTTAACATCTCCGACGCTTTATGTCCGCGTAAGTGCTATCGTTATAATAACATCGATGCCGGCAATAATTCGCGCGTATAATCGAAACTGGCCAAGTAGAGTCATGTAAACGTGCGGCAGGACGTACTGTAGCCCGCGAGAACAGCCGACGACCACCTCGATCGATCTCGGCGCGGCCTCGATCGGAGCAATTAGCTAGCCATTCGACCAGTTCGTCTCGTGCGATTAATTTCCACGATTCATAAATCAGTGACGGTAACTTAAACTTCCACGATCCGGCGATATGCATCGGGACACCTGCAGCCGCCGCTAACGAAGCGGCCAGAGTCAGGGGTTTATGTGTTGTAAGGCAACATTACCGCCTGCCAACCAGCAAGTAAGTAAGCAAGCAAGCAAGCAAGCAAAGCAACCAGCCAACCAGCCAGCCGGTGAGTAGAGCCGAGCAAAATCAACCAGCCAGTCCGCCTTTCTTCGTTCCATTACAAAAATACTAAGTACCTTGGTGCCACGTATCGTCGCGCGCGCATGAACGTTACACGGCGTGCCGGGTTAACACCTGCTACGTAAAATGTGTTTTTACATCGCGACGAGTCGTGAACGCGGACAAGGATGTTGCGGCAACCAGTCCACGTGGCTGAGTGTCAATGACGATGTCGCAAATGCGCACATGCATGCGTCGCCAGCGCACGTCGGCTGGCCGCGTGCGTCTACCCACGCGTGTACGCGCGTACGATGTTCGGCTTGGATGACGTCTCCCGTCCCTGTTCCCGCGGCATTCTCTGTCGCGCGTACCTTAAAAGTAAATGTGGACATTCGAGAGGTGCGAGGTCTCCGATGTCGGGGGCCAAAAATTGCTCGGTTGATATTCGAATGAGCGGGGAACGTCTGGACTGGCAAGGTTGTATGCGATCTAACTAAGCGTGAAGTTGCGATGTAATAAAGTCCCTACCCGACGGCCGACGCGAAGTTTATACGCGTTTCAAAGAACGACACCTAAAAATGCACTTTTCCCATAAACAAGCATTTTTCGTTAATCATGTCTTCTTATACAACATAATAGTTTGCGATGAAGGACCACCGCCCCTCCGGCTCACGCCATCCAAGTCGTACATCGTACAGGTTATGCTACAATGTGCATGCTGACACGGGTACACGTTCAGAGAGAGAGTAGAGGTGGAGGGGGACAGAGAAAGAGTGGAGAGAGAGAGAGAGAAATGCATGCGGGAGACGCATCGAGCCGATCTAGCGAGCCGTCCGGGCCGACCGGTAATTAGCGGCGGTTATGTCAGCTGAAACTCAGCTCCGCTCGGCTCGTGGTGTGCGTGTCGGTACACGGAACGACGACACCCCGCGCGGCGACATGCGCCCAACATTGTGTGCGTGCCCATATGTACACATACGTAATGCAATAGCTATGTAGCGCGGAGTTACGCGAGCCCAATAATACGTCTGACGGCCGTCTAGACGGGGATACGTGAACGCACTCGGTGCGTGTGAGCGTAATCCGCCGTGCACACGCGCACACATGTCAGCATGTACGACGGTGTAACGAGGTGTGTGCGTGTAACGTCATCGGATCGTCGGCGGTTGGCGTCGTTCGAGTTGGCGTCGTCGACGAAATCTGAAGTCGAGGTGCGGTAAGAAGTGTGGCCTGATCGGCTGCGCGTATGCGTGTGCTTTGAGCGTGCGTTTTTACCCTCCGACGAATTTCAGGGGTCGTGGAATGATGATGCGTAGGGATGTTTGGTGCTGGAGATGATGGACTCCCGGCTGTATTGTCTAGGCAGGATGCGCGGATTGCGGAGTGTGGAGGAATACGTGATAGGAATATTGCACAGTTCGCATTCGTATCGCGCGAATGGGGTGCAGGATTGATACTTGTATAAGTTAAGAATGAAGTGACTGGATGGATGAGTTTCTGCAGGAAGTTGTTGGGTGTAGAATGACGGAAGAGCGAATGACGCGTTATGGAAAAAGCATACAGCCGGGTGTTCTAGTACAATCACTTGCTTCACGACCGCGGCCGAGTCGAGGCGTACCTATGCAATGCCGATATTGCGTATCCTGATCAGCGATACCATGGTTTTAATTCAAGTAATCTGAATATGAATGCGGTCGCGTTGCAATGAATAACGAACACGCCGAGAGGATAGAAACTGAGCGTACTCATATTCATGCGGCAAAAGCTGCTAAGGCCAATTCGTGAGCAGGCAATTGCGTGCTTCTGATTGAAAAGCTCCCCCACCTCTGGCCAATCCGCGAACTATGTAATGGCACGTTATGCATGATCGAAAGATACAAATGACCGTTGGTAGCCTGCCACCTGTATTACGATCGGTGTCAAATTGATCAACGACAACCCGCGATCAAGCGACTGTATCTTTTGACTGAAACGTTTCTTTGTCCCTGATCAATCGATAGGC
Organism: Priocnemis perturbator; assembly: GCA_963942575.1. Classification (NCBI taxonomy): domain Eukaryota; kingdom Metazoa; phylum Arthropoda; class Insecta; order Hymenoptera; family Pompilidae; genus Priocnemis; species Priocnemis perturbator. The sequence continues at coordinate 17,104,751 of OZ012644.1, read as the reverse complement.
TACCGTTACAGATGATGGAAAAAGCATGTCCCTGTCGTTAGTATAGTGCAGGTTCCACGCCTCGATAAACCGTGTAATACCGATACCGTGCATACTGATGAATGATAGCATGATTTTGACTTATGTAATCACAATGTGAATTGAATGAAATTGCGCTAGCGGTGCAATGAATAACGAATGTATCAAGACGATAGAAATCGGGCATATGCACATTTATATTGTACAAGCTTATACTGCGCTATCATGCATCGGTCGACAGAGTATTGGGATAAATGAGGTTGCACTCGAACTCCGCGCTGGTCGCGAAGCAGGTGATATATAATTTGTCGACAGGCAAACATTTTCCAACTAAACCGCGCCTGACTAATTGCCGTACTTTATTTCCGTCCGTTATCACGCGTGTTACCGTCAAATCAGTGTCGCCGGGACAGAACATTAGCGTTCAAGAATTGCCGACCAAATTTCACATCTTCAGAAAAAAAAAGTGTGACAACTCGTTCAAGGAGTTGACGCGCAAACTTGAAAGAACATGTTCGTCGTCCGCACAGTGTGAAGGCGAGTAAGAGCTGCCAGCAGTGAAGTGCGAAGTAGCAACGCATCGTTACTCTTACATCTCTTACCATACACATACAGAATAACAGTAAGGAATGATCGCAAATAATAACTCATTTTCCGCATCGTTACGTCTCGAATGATACTCGCCGATCGATATCGATCGTAACTCCGTCGAAGAAAACAACCCCATCGGCGGTCGAAAAGAACCCTCCCACCCCCCGAAAAAAACAAGAGAAATCCGTAAGTGGCAATAGTCGACGCGATCGAGAATAAGCCGATGAATTGGATGGGGAAGCCGCGCACGCCCATTTCCTCCGCAGATTATTCGCAGGTTCTAGGATCACCTACGTAGCCGTGGCGCGCAGCAAAAGGAACGAGGCGTGAAACCAGTTCGCAGGCAGATCCTCCCGCGGTTGTCCTTCTCACGCTACTTGGACAGTCACTGGCTACTCATAGATAGTAATCGTAATTACTCGACGGACGTGGCTCGCGGTACAACCACGATCCTTTCTCTTCGTCTTTTTCACGTCGCGACCGTTTCTCTCGCCTCGCTCACACTCCTTTTCTCTCCCCCACAGTCTTCACAGTATCTCCTCGCTTACTCGGTTTTCACTCCTCGCACCCCGTCGTCGCAGCTCTCACTCTATCCCTCTCCCACTCCTCGACTTTTCTTTTTCGCTCTTGATTTCTCGCCGGCTCGCACACTCCGTCTAGCCTTCTCTTTCTCTTGCGCCCTGCCTCCGCTGAAACCGCCACCATTCTCTGGTCAGAAGACTTCCTCGCGTGTCGCCATCCGATCGCCACGAGCACCGAGGTCTCCGCCAACGTGCGCTCTTCGCACGCTCGCGTACACCATACCCCACACTTATCCGCGTAATGTATCCCTTTCAAGTGGAATTACGGCTGGCAAAGAGTCCGTAGGATCGTGTCATCCGCGCGCGGATATCGAGACACGACGCAGACGAGTTCATCCGGAGATAATCCCCGGGACGAGTCGAGAACCTTGCCTCGGTCACATTTCGTAAGAAACGCATGTACAGGCGTCGGCAAAAATTGCCCGCAACACGATTCCTGCTTTCTTTCGACGCCGGAACAGGATACGGCGGAATCATTACTGTCGCATGTACTGCCAACTATGTTTCGGCTTTCACGAACGTGTTTGAGCAGACGTGGAACGGTCATGTCAACTGTTCGGCAACGTGGGTTTCTGGAATGACGTGGCAGTCGATGTGCTAAAATGTGAAGAAATTCTGAGCCGCAGTTGTGGCATACATTTTCCCTGCGGATTGACAAGGGTACTGATACGCTAAGAGCTAATGGAAGGAAGAGAGCACGAGGGTGACGCGGATGAGAGACCAACGCTGACGGGGGGGGACACAGCGGGAAGGGTTGGTAGGGAAGAGCGAAAAGGGTGTCTGCGGTTCATAAGAATTCTTCATTAATCACTCGCCTTACTATGATCAGGCTGAGGGGTGCCACCAACACTGCTGGCTTCCCCTGAATGCGGGATAACGCCCGAAGTACGATACACGTGGCCCTCCCCGCTGATCGCGCTGATTGCGAGAGTTCGGTTTTAGTACGCTCGGGTCCTGGCTACGCTCGCATCGAGTGTACTTCTCTCGCCAGAGAGCGCGAGAGCACCCCGTGTGCCGTTGCCGTAGACTAATGATTCCGTCTGAGTGGGAAATTGACCACTAGGGTGCTGAAAACCTTCGACCGCTGTCCGGGAGGAGGGAGGGAGGGAGGGAGGGAGAGAGAGAGAGAGAGAAAGACAGGGACATCGAGAGGAGAGTGGTAAAAGAAGGTCCATTGTCCGGCTGGCCTCCGGCGAGGGCTTTTCAGTTTTTTAAACTTCATCATTCGTACCTCGCAGGACGTAACCTTCGAAAAAGAACCCGACCGTCGAACGGCGACGATCGACTCCGCGACATAGAGGACACAAAGAGGATTTTTCTGTGCTACGAATCTGTCGTTGGCGTAGAAAACGTCGTCGAGCGATATCTGCAGTTCGTCTTTGACGCGATATTTCTGCGCCGTTGACCGGATGCCGACGGAGAAGGAAAGAGAGAGAAAGAGTGGATAGTTTATCTCCGCGATTCGCTCCCCCAGTTCCCTTCGCTAACCTCTCGCAGTCGTCACACAGCGACGATCGCGTCTCAGAATGCTGATTTTCTACTCTCTCACGGCCGGCATCTCCGCTCTCTCGTGACGCGCACTTCGATTTCGCATAACCCGATGCATCTCAATTGCGCGTAACCGACGCGCTATTACTCAAGTTAACGTTCGGTTAACAGGTCGTTACGGGGGATAACATGGAAATTTACGTGCTACTTACACGGCTAATAACGGGAACGTCATAGTGACTCTATTATCAGCTACTTATCGGGAATTGAGAAGAGTCGATCGGCGGAGTCCATGGCGAGGCATGCCTCGCAGTCGATCCGTGAGGACGCGAGTTTGCGTTTTAACGAGCATCGGCCTGAGCCACGGTTAGCCGGGAGATTCGATCTCGGCGTAATAACCGCGGGGCGTCGATGTTTACGCAAACTCGTCGTGCGACGTCCGAGCAGTCTCCCAAAGAAACTCACGCGCGCTCCCTTCGATTTATGCGATCTTACGTGCGCGTTCCAGAACGGCGGATGAAAGAGGGAGAAGGGGAGCAGGAGAGAGAAAGAGAGAGAGAGAGAGAGAGGCAGAAGCGGAGAGACGGTCGCTGCAATCCTCGCAAGTTATCGACGTCCTGCGCCTCGCTCAGGCTTGGGAGCAGCTTTATGGGGTGCGAGGTGAAGCGTTGCAGGTTAAAAAATAAGGCGAGCCTCTGCCACGCTTCCGCGAGCACTTGCGCGTCTTCGTTCGCGGGGCAGATAGGCGAGCGAGGCACATAACGTCAGTCGACGCAACGACTCATTCGGATAAGTACCATTAACGTTGAGCGGCGTCGGCATACGCTGCGTAAAGATTCTAGGTGTACAATGATTCTCTAGCGAAGCAGCATTCATGCGAGTGTGAATTGAAGCGCGAGGACGGTGCAACGCAAAGTGCATTCACGTACCTTACGTTGGCCCGTCGAAAGCATGTAACATGTGCGGTTTCCGTGATTTGCACGCGTATCGCTTAAGCAAGCGCTTTAATACGTTCTACTGAGAACTGCTTGTTTGAACGTCTGAAAAATCTGCAAAGCCCTAGAGTGCGCGGGAGGACATATCTGCGGAGTTTGCACGATTCCGCGTCGCGACGTCGTCGTCCTGGGGCACGAGAAGCGGAGACACGTCCGCCTCATCCAACGATACTATAGAAGAGTATGTGCATCGTTAGAGCCGGGCTGTCAGGTTGCGCAGGTGGCCAAGCTGGACGTGGATAGATGGGCCACGGCGTGGGCAGCAACGACCGTGGCCCCTGGAGGCAGGCGAGTTCTCTTGTGCATTCGCCTCCTCTACCTTTTCTACCTCCTCCTACACCGGCGTCTCCTTCTCTTCGGCGTCCTCCACCTCCATTCCTACTTCTCGTCCTTCTCCTCTTCAACCTCCGTCCTCCCTCTCGTGCAGCAACTCGAAAAGGCCATTCCACCGTGCGAGTCGGAGCCCCGGAAGACTCACTCACGGCACACGTCAGTCACTTGGGTCACTGCCGTCACTTGCATACTTTCTGCTAACTCGAACGCGCCATACTCGAATCACCTGCACGGACGAACGCACGCACGGAGCCACGGACGATGGCACGAACGGACGCACGGACGAACGAACAGTACGTGCGCGTGTATCGGCGTGCATGCGGCTGTGTGTGCAACTGTGCACGTACGCACGGACGTACGCACGCGTGCACGCGACCGTAACGTTACTGATACGCCGATTCCGCCGCGGCGACGCGACGGCGAGCCGAGACTCTCTCCGCCGACGGCACTTGGACGGTTTAATATCTCAATGCCCGGAGACAAGCCCCGCGAAAACCGCCGAGAACCGGACGGCCACGGTTTCTGCTATTTCGTGCTTCTGGTCACGACGGTTGACGCGCTATTTTAATCAGACTCCCAATTAGAAAGATGAGACGGAGTCCATCCAATATATCCATAAAATAGACACGCTACAAATAACAACGTCCCATCGAATTAATGTTATTCTCCGAACGAAACCGTAACGGCCCGAGGCTCGGTATGATTGGCGAGCGGTCGGTCGGTCGATTAATTATTATCGCGTCCCTCGCTTCGACGGTGGGCGCGGCGGAAGTGTCCACTGGTTAAGACGAGACCGCCGTCTTCCGTGCCGATCGCTTCCGGTAACGCGATACATTCAGTGATTTTAGTTCTCGCAGCAAGCGAGGCGAGCTGGCAAGCGCACGGCGAGCAAGCAAGCAAGCAAGCAGCTAGGCATGCGGGACGTATCGAGAACATCCACGGGAGGAGGAGCGAGTCGGGGGTCCACCCGCGCTCGAAACAGGGTAGAAACAATGAAGTTTTGAAGGGTTGACTCGGGCGGGGGGATCAAAGGTTGAACGAAGGGGTGCAGCGTTTCAACAGCCGCACTGAGTGGCTATTAGGCACCCCCAAGCCAAGCAAGAGCAATTTGCTATAATCATTACCATTCAGGATCTCCCAGCCGAGAGGGTCCGTTTCTCCGTACGTCTCTTGCCCTCCTCGACGAAGGACCCGTAGCTTATGCCACCGCCATTGTCAATGGCGGGTAATGTCTGACCAGAGTTACAGGAGCGCGCGCGTGTTCATTCCGGAATTGCCTTGCTCGAAAAAAATCGCGTCTACTTCTGCGACAATTAAATGACAGTTGAGTTCTGCGGTAGAGCGTTGGCGAGAAAGTTGGACTTGCGGCGATGCTCCATCTGTCGTTCAACAACTTAAGTAACGTTAATAAATACGGTGAGTTTGAACTTTGTAGTTCCTTTGACTCATTCTTCACCGTTTCCCGATAAATGACATCGAGACGCGAAAATTACGTTTGTCCGTGGCATGTACCCTCAATTTCAGACTTGTTCTTATGATTTCAGAGCGATCGACGTCTCACGTAATTCCGCTCTCCCGTCGCCGTACCCATACATACTTTAATCTCCCTGTTCGTCAAAAAAGCGACTCCTCCTTGACACGAACATCAGACGCGCTCGCAGTTCCCTCGTCGTGCGCGCAACTTTTCGTGACGATAAACGCGAAACATCTCGCCGCGCGCCGTCTCGAGGGGACAATGCGAATCGAGGCCGCATTTGCCGGGAGAAAAGAAAAGAGGGGAAAAGGGAGTACGCGGAGGAGGAAGATAAGGAGGGTGACGGGTAGTAAAAGAGTCGAAGACGGAGAGAAGGGCACGGTGGAAGGGGAGGGGCAGGAGACGGAGGTGGAGGTAGCGGCGGTGAAGAGGTGAAGAGGAGAGGATGCATGAATGTGCTAGCAAGAACAATTGATGAAAAACGGTGCGAGAGTGGTTGGGTTTCTTGGAAAGTCTCTCCGCGAGGCGGTAGTAGGCAGTGCGCAGAATGAAGGGAGGGCAGGTGCATCGCGGATGCAGCTGGGAGGCTGCGTGCACCGTCGTTTGCAGGATACTCCGGCGTCCTTCCGTTTTCTCTTCTTCTCCTCAGCGCTGCTCCCCTCACCTTTATCCTTCGCTCGTCCGCTCGGCCGCTCGGCCGCAGAGCGGACCAGCGACGACGACACAACGGCTCCGGGAAAATATTGCACCGGCGAATGGCGCCGATGCAGACTATTGCACGCGCAACTTGCCTGTGTCGCGTGAAAATCCGAATGAATGTAGGATTCTCGTTGTCGAGTGCGTTGTACCTTATACCTACTGCGCACGTGAACCCACAGACTTCGTACCGAATAATTTGCATCCCGCCGAATAATTGTCACGTTCATCTCAATCTTGCCAATGACACGATGCAACAGTGCAATAGTTGCACTTTTCCCGCTGCCACGAGAGTTCCGGCCGTCTCGTCGGTGTTTACGTGTCCACAGGAGGCGCAGTAATTCAAGCCGGAGGGCAACTACCCGGATAAACAGCGAGCGACGGCGGTCCGATGACAAACACACGGCGAGAGCACGTTGCCGCATTCTATCGGTCCATAAACCGTCTCGACATTAACCTCGGACGCCCTCCCCCTATCTCGCGCGGCAGAGGCAAGCGTGGGCAAGTAGCGCGGTAAATAAAGCAAAGCGGCACGCGAAGAAAAATAGGCGGACAGCCCACGACGCGACGGAACGATGATGTCTACATCGGCGGCGATGCACTATCAACGGCGCGGCGCAGAGCCGCGCTCGCCAGGTACAGACGGACACGTTTGCCGGACGCAAATTGCCCCGGACACGCTCGTCGCGCGTCCTCCCCGACTTCCCTCGCTCATTGGCGCGTCCTTCCAGAACTAATTCAAGCATCACGCTTCTTAGCCGCCGATTAAACTCACTTTCCAGGTAACCGTGAGCAATTTCCACGTCAATGATCCCTGGCCAGCTGGCGGCGCCGGACGGCGCGGCGTGCAGTGCGGCTAGCCAGACACGGACTCTCCTCCTACTCGCGAGAACGATCTTTCCGGCTTCGTTCTTGCGTGCCCTCCACGGCGAGTCGGAGCGGCCAAGACGACGGCGGTGGCTTAAAGGTGAATTCACTCGGCGCAGGAGATGGCCGGATCTCCGAGGACTGAGGAGAGACGAGCGACAGTCTAGACTGCGAGCAGACGGGGCAAAAGGACGACGATACGCGAGGCCGCACCTACGGGACACGGACGGAAGGACAGACTAGTAGTCCGGCGTATATGCCTTCTTGGTTCTTCTTACCTTCCAGAGTCCGGTTTACCCTGCCTCCAGATCGGCCTATGCGTCTTTATAGGCTTCCCTCGCGGCTTCAACATTGTGCGCGCGACGCCGCGCACATTTATATAAACGGCCGAACGGCCGAGTGAGAAAGTGGCGGAGTGCTTTTCAGAAACCGTCCCGCCGTCCCGTCCCGGTGTTCTTCCTGTTGTCGTCGCCGGTGTCGCGATGCAGTTTCTTTCGCAGGCGTCCTTCGGTAAACGCGTTATGGATACAGTTAAGGTTCACGGTGGCAATATGCAACGCGATCGCACGGTTGTCACCGGTACGAAATCAGCAATATTTCCCGATTCTGCACATTCAAGATGAACCCAGCGTAACATCTAAAAATTCTCAGATAAGAACGAAACATTCGTACGTCGCGTCGTTGCAACGAAACGGTGTGAGACGATTAGGCGCATCAAATTTCGGCATTCTCCCTCTGCGGGCATACGAAAAAAGGAGCGCGAAAAAATGCAGAATGCAGACATCCGGCAGCAGTCTGGGCCGCGTCTCGAGTCTCGGAAAAGGAGCAACTCGCTCGGCGGGCCCGTCCTGCTTGACCGTGGCGTGCCCTGTTGCAAAGCACGACGACGATTCGCGGTCGGTTTATCGCCGCCCTAAAGGAGAATTCACTCGGTGACGTCGCGACCGGACTCGAGGACTCTGGGAGTCTAGACTGCCGGCAGACGTGGCAAAACGACGATGTGCCCGGTGAGGCCCCGCTTGTTTCACTGCAAGCTGGTTGGCTGCCTTCGCAGGGACGACGGAATGGCGCCGAACGCGCGGACTCATCGGCCAAAAGGCGTGAGGGGGGGGGGGGAGATCGACTTTTATTATTACGTTCAGGGATGGAGGGCCCTGGTCAAGGAACAGGATGGAACCGGGCATCGAGTGACATCGACTACCAATGCCTTGCGACGCGCTCTGATCGCTCGCGGACGGAGTTTGTCGGACAAATTTCGCCCGGCTCGAGACTGTCGCTGATAATGCTCCTCACGCTGCGGATAGTCACATAATTAGATCCCTTTGATGCCTGCGTACGATGCATAACGAAATTACTAATCTCCGTTTGAATACTCGCATAATGGTATCGCGAACGTTTCTTGACGATACCTCGCGTAGCCGTGCGGTTTGAAGCGACAAAATTTTCTTTATTCCGGTGCTTGCACGCGACCGGCCCCGAATGCCGAACAAGAGGCGTAACGAGTGGACACGGGATTCCCACCCCCTCGACAAGGCCGGACACCGATATAATTCGTGTCACAACGTACGTCGGCGAAAAGAGACGGAGCGGAAGGTGGAAGGGGGTAAATAAAAACGGCGGGGGGAGGGGGAGGATGGCGAAGAATGCTGGCACGGGAGAACTGTTATTGCCATTGGGCCCTCCCTCCTCCTCCGCCACCTCCATCACCTTTTCCTCCATCTCGTCCTCCTACTCCCGCGGCATGCATTATGCATGTGGGATGAACCTTCGCAGTTTCACGTATCAGATCCAACGTCACGTTAGCTTAAAATCAATGCTGCCCGCGCTACCTTTCCCTCGGCGGACTGTCTACCCGGCGCGCGCGTAGTCATCCTGCAATCAGGACGATGACGTACCGAGATGCGTGAACACGGATGCAACTTCGTGAACAGTAAATGCGAGTAGAGACACCGATCCGTCGTCGTCGTCGCGACGAAACGATCGCCTCTACGTAAACGAGGTGGCGCTGTTGTCGCTCGAAACCGCTAAATTTAATTGGAAATAGTGTACGCGGTCGGGAAGAAAGTTTTTCGGAAGTCACACGTCTTTCGAACTCGACAGCGTCCTGTCTTTTGTGCCGGGCAAACTTTTTTTTTGTCTCTCGCCATACTTTTAGACGTCGTCTTGGTCCACTGTCACTCGTGTCTACTGTTAGGTGCGGCCCGATTGAAGGAAAGCGGGAGCCGCGACGCGGAATAATTTTCGGCGTACTCGGCCGTAAATATGCGTCACCGGCAAAGGTGCCTCTCGAACGGAATCGGTAACTCCTTTTCAAACGGCGCATCGAGCATGACGCGCGCAAATGTCGCTCGTACGTATATGCAATTCCATACGCATACGTCTTTTCACAGAAATAGGCCTGCCTCCGGGGGCTTGCACTTTCCCGACATTACGCGGCCGACGGGTACACGGCGCGCGGCATGTTTATTGGAAACACCTTATCGCATTATTATCGGGCGGCGATAAAACGGCGCGAAATTGAAAATTAATGTCCCAGCAAGTTTGAAGCGCGCACGTTCCCCGGCGCGAATAAACGTCAATGAGCGCAACGTACGAACGCGATCGCGCATAGCGGTTGTAATATATGAATGGCGACGAACGTTTTACGCGTCCTCGTCGCTCAGCGATTTTCTTCCTTATAAGTGCGGTTTTATAGTGAGCGCGCGCGAACGGTACTTGCGGCCAGGCGCACGGCGCGCACGCTCTTATCTATCCTCGCATCTCGTCTATTCGATCTCTGATCTTTGACCGTGCTTTGCATACGACCGTCACACAGTCATGTCCGACGCGAGCCGAGCGTTTCGGGCCCTTATAAAGGCTACACGCTTCTCTCCTCGTCCCGTTTTCCGCGCGGACACGCAACGTGTGCACGTGCGCCGCACAAATCTCGAAACCGCGCCGGCGAGCGCAGTTACACACCGCACCCGCTCGAATTTTATAGTCCCCGATGCTCGCGGCTGGCCGGCCGCGTACGAACCGTACGTGATAATTCAATCACGCGAACGAGACTCCACTCCTCGCGCAGTCTACCGAGGGGGGAATTTCAATGATTCGTACAATTAAATATTTATGTAGGCGATTACGCACGACCGGTCAGTGAAGTGAGTCCTCTCGCAACGGGTGTGCGCGACCGAGATCGGTGGGGACTGCTATCGTCGACGATCCTGATAATTGCGGTAATCGCTACAGCTGGCTCCGTGATATCGAGATCGTTTCTCTATACCTGTACGTCTCGTTCGAAGAAGTAATCGGTGTCAAGGATGACATTTTCCGGGCGAGCCTTGTTGCGATACCCGATACCGTGTATAGGCTATCCTTGGCATACAAGACTTTTTCGCACGTGCCTTCGAGAGAAGTCTCGCATCGAAAGAGGGATCGGAGTCGGGGAATGGAATTTTCGCGAGTCGTCGCGGCTACCTTCGCTGGGAGATCGGATCGTGAAGTACTATCACGATTTCATCCCACCGAAGAATGCCGAAGTAAGATCCGGCGTGGAAAAAGGACTCGGCGAATATCCGTACGCCGTACGCCGTACGCCCTTTGCCCTCTCGCCGTGTCGCGCATACGTACGGACGTCATACTTTCGCATCGGACTCGGGCTGAACGTCGCAGCCCGGTTCCAGCCCTTATAAAGACGGCGTCCTCTTGTCTATGCGCGGCCGAGGAGAGAGACATGGCTGGACCCCGGTGCACGTGTGCAACGTAAATCTCGAAACCATGCCGATGAAACCGCCTGACCGTTGGGAGCGGTCGCAGAAAGGGATGTACATTGTTGAATTTACCCGATTCGCCGGATGCTGTTGCCCACTCCACCGCGACGGCAATGAGCATAAGCAAAAAACACGTCTCTCATATCGATGCACACGTGCGCGTACAACCTACAATTTCAGTTCTCGAAGACTTTACGATCATTCACTTGGCCGCACTGCGACGTTTACAAAAATCATAAACACTCATCTCATTGACATAAACTCGAAAACCCTGACCACGTGTAACGTGCACATCTCGCAAGCGCGGTACGCTGCGCGGCATACTGCGCTCTTTGTATCCACAACGTCCATACATGTAGCAAAGCGAGCGCAAAGAGAGCCGCGGAAAGAGTTGCAGAGCGTATAAACAAGACGTGGCACACAGTGTGTGTGCGCGCGCGCGTGTGTGTGGAAGGAAACAAGAGCCACATTGTAGCGGGTTGCAGACGCGCGCCGTTCCTCCCTTGAGAAACGGGCGGCGGTGAAGGGAGAATGGAGATCGAGGATGGAAAGAGGGAGAAAGAGTACTTGAAATTGATTCACCGATGTCCATGTCGAGACGAAGGTGGAGCAGCGTCGCGGGCGACCTCGCCGTTCACGGACGCATTGTCCGCCGGCCGAGTTCAATTTCCCCTGCTCGACGTCGTCAATAAATTGATACGTTAATGCAAAGACACAGATGGTCGCGCGAGCACCACCGGTCGTGCACGTGGCTCGCGTAAATCTCTAAGACTCTACTAATATGGACGCGGGAGACGACGTCGGCCGACGTCGGCCGAGGGCGGCGCGAGGGATGTGCGATGTGCATAAGCGAGAGAGAAATGTGGACCGGTCAACGGGGGAACATTGTCCCTTTGTCAGAGAAAATCCGCGCCGCGACGCGAGGGAAGGGATTAAGAGTCCGTGAAATTCACTCACAGACGCGGCGACTGTCTTCGGCAATGCGGTGCACCGACGTGACGGGACAAGGAATGGCTAGACAAGAGAGTGTTTCTTGCTGAGGATTCGAAGGGATATCGTCAGTGATACAGGAAGCACTGTGTGCTCGATATCTCACTATCGGACGCGTGTATCGCGCCCTGCGATCGTGACCCAATCGTCTCGACTGGAAAATTCTTTGCAACATTTTACGCCATAGTCACTTGTCTCTCTGTCCGCTTCATATTAAATGTCGGTGTTGGAAACGTGACGCGTCGGTCAGACCAGATTTAAAATCCCGTAAAATCCGTCATAAAACATACGATACGTTCACCTAGCAATAAAACGCAACGCCACTTGTCACACTGTTCCCATACGCGCCACGGGAAAGAAAACGAAACGCGGCCGATGGATTTCGCCACACGACGATTTGCATGCTCGGGCGGGAGCGAAGTTGAAAAATTGCAAGTGGTACGAGTGGGGACACAAGAAGTGGTTAGAGACTAATTTCTCCGTTCTCTTTTTAGCACCGCGTCTGGACGGTCTGGCCGAAGGGGCCCGCTGCCCGCTGCGCGGCGTTACGTATTTCTGTCATTCGTGCATAAATAAAGCGCGCCGTTGCGAGCGATACGCCCGGAAAGTCTCGTTTTCCCAGTCAGCCGTCGGCGTCGGCCAAGAACGTCTGGATTCGGCGTTCGCCTCCGGGGCAGGCGTGTAATTACGCAACATTGTTGGCGCTACGGCGGCATAATGTTAACCCCCGGGGTGGCAGGCACACGAGGCTCCGCGCGCAGATTCGACGATTATATACGCAGCCTGTTACCACGCATGCAGTCTGGTGTACTACACGCCGCGAGTATGCGCCTGTCTGCCTATCACCGGCGACCGAATACGTCGAAGCGCGTCGGCTGCGACGTCGTAACGATCGGCCCCGCGTCGGCCCCTGTCGATCCACGGTCGTTCTTTCGTCGAAAATTGGTCGTTCCGACGTCTGCGGCCGGTCTCTCCCTGCGTAAAACTCTGACCTCCGCTCAGGCGGTTCGGACGTCTGCACCCCTCTTGCAAAAACGGGACCGCCGATCAGTCTCGGCTCCGACATTTTAAACCGGCGCAACCTCGGCCGCCTGGAATTTTCCCAAGATTCCGTTTCATTCGAGAGGCAGACGTGTGCAAACTGCCAATCAATCCGGCCCGTTCAACGCAACATTGTGAGCGCGCTCGGTGCCTTTCGCATGCCGTACGGCCGCCTTGCGTGCGTTCCTCGTTCCAACGTGATCCTAACCAATATGTATATTCAAAAACGTGAACTTGATGCCAGCTTCGAATGGGACCGGTATACAGATGTACGATTGTCCAACTGACTGTGACCGTGCATCGCGTGCATTCGCAGATCACGAATACGCGTCCCCAGAGTGCCGTGCTAAAAGCTAAACGCGAGGCAAGGAAACGGGGGAGAAAGGGCAAAGCGGGGGATGAGAGGGGGAGGACGGAGAGAGAAGGAGCAAAAGTGAGGGAAAGGCACAGCTGCGGCGTACGTACGGTTCTGCACCAGTTCGAGCAAGAGCAATAAAGTCTAGGCTGTTGCCTAGACCCGAGAGAGCCTGCCTGTCGAGAGCCGGCCGTTCTTAGTGACTGCTTCCGGCGTACGTACGTCGTCACTTCCGGGCCGACACCGTGAGAGCCTAGATTCTTTAAACGGCCCGCTATGCCGGATGCAACGATGCTGCCGTCGCTTACCGAATAATAATTGCGATCGCGCCTGCCGGGTCCACTCCCTTTGGCGGAGAAAGGCGATGAGTCGGCCGGAGAAATGCTTGGGAAGCAGAAGAAAGAATCGATCGAACGGTTCTCGCACTTTTCTGCATTTTCTCTTTTCTCAACGTCTCGATCGTCATCGAAACGTGCGCTTGATTTATGTCTTCGCGCCGCGATGACGCAAATGAGTCGCAAATAATGATCGCAATTTATGGTCGAATTTAAGTTAGACATCATTTCGGAGAGATACCGTGCGGTAAGAGAGGAAAATGAAAAGATTGCTCCTCCTTTGGCGGTGAAAGGATAGCCCGCAGAACGAGGAGAAGGGATTAACACAGATGTTTTGCTTTGAGAATTTCCTTTGCTCCTGAAACGGGGAAGATGAGGTTCCAATTAGCGGAGGCCGGGGTGGTTTAATGGCGAACGTGTTCCTTTCCTATTTCGGTACTGGCAAAGCTTTACTCGGTAGCTCGGACTAACCCACATCTGACCGGGATCTAGCCTATAATGAATCGCACTTGCGACTGCAGCTGTTAGGACGATTCCCTTTAACACGGGCCGTCGGTGCATCGGAGAAGAAATTACAGAAGGCTGAGCGGGAAAATTCGAACGGTTGATTGAAGATGATCCATTAAGACGACTATACGAACACACATTGATTGAATTTAAATCATTTCGTAAGCGAAAACGCTCAGTTGTATTAATAATTGCCATTATACACACAATACTGGACACGATTGCGTTGTGTACAAGCAACCCCTTGATTTGGCTTTCGCACAATTCCATCAGCCTCTAATGTACCACTGACGACTCCTAAATTAGCAAGAGGACCGGTCAGCGCGACGAAGAACACACTTCCTCCTCCTTCCCCCTACCTCGTACTCGCGGAATCGGCGGAGAAGCAGTTAAACGTGGCATTGCGTGAGGTTCGCGCGACGTTCTCGAAGAAAAATCGTTTCGTCGGCTAATGTCGCGGCCTACAATTGACTGCAGCGCAGGTGCGGTAGGCGGAAATACTAAAGCTGAGGAAGTACTTTGCGAGACAGGAAGAATGTAATGGCAAGCGAGCGATGACTGTGTTTTCTTTCATTCGGCATCGTCGTTGTCGTTCTGCGCCCGTGAAAGGCTCTCGATCCGTCGTCCAGGCGAAATTACCATCCGCCCCGTTCCCCCGTGTTGCGATAACGAAGATGCGCCGTAACGACTGCCATAAAGAATACCCTTGACTTACAGCTCGCGCACGACTCCCGCTGACGATGCCGCGAGAAGGAGGCACGGACGCGCTGTCCAAAAATACCTGCCTCCCATCGTCGAGAGACTCAATTTGATGGGGGGGGGGGGGGGGGGGGGGCAGAGGGAAAAAAAGAAGGTACATGAGACGGTGCGCGAAATGGACCGTTACGATCGGAGAAACGATAAAAGTGAGGCCTCTGGAACGTTAAAAATACCTATCGGCTTCTCACACACCTATGGTGGCGCCTACTCGGATCTTTTTTCGGCACGGCGCATTTTGTCTCCGGGAGAGAATTAATTACCGACGGCCGCTGAATTGCTGCTGTCGTCGGAATAAGAAGAAACAGGCAACGGTTCGTTTACATCGACACTCGACTTCTCCTAGACTTTTTTAATCCTACAAGCTGATCACGCACGGATACGTAATGACTGCGGACGGTCAGGTTGAAGGACTCTGCCTCAGGAAGTCCCAGACCTACGTTTACTCCCTTCCTGCGCGACAAATCGAACTAATTTGCATCCGTACCTCGCGGGTCGACCGTTTCCTACGGCTCGATCAGCTTTTTGCGCGACTCGGTGCGTGGAAAATGAAATCACATCTCGGGCGGAATGATATGGAACGGGACGTTAAGCCAGTGCAGAATACAGTCGCATGAAGATGATTCTCAGTCTACGTCATATTCAGCCTTCATCCTACGCTGTACCACTGAATGTTTCATTCAATAAAAAAAGTTTCCACTACGCAGCAAACTCTCCGCGTTATCATCCAAAGTAAGAAACGCGGTCCATTAAAAGTCGGGTCCAGCTCGGCTTTCGATCCTCGGATCCGTACGCTCGCGATCCTGTCTCAGTCGAGCGGGCGAAAATGAAGCAAAAATCAAGGCTCAGACGGCAGTCGTCGACGATTTCGCCCTTATTCCCGCTCGACTTCTTGCCGGTGTTCGAGTATTAAGAGCGAAGTCGCACGAAGCGTAATTACTTCAGGATCACGATCGCGTCGAAGGATCCAGTTCGTGCGGCAGTCCCTCGATTCCTCCTTGTCCCATCTCTTTCTCTCTCTCTCTCTCTCTCTCTCTCTCATTCGCCTCCCCTCCCCCGAAACTCCTCTCCTTGCGCCGCAAATCGACCAAATCGGCGACATCCTCGTACCGGGGCGTACGCCCATTTCATCCCATTCCGTCCTGTTCCGTCGGCTTTTTACCCGGTTCGGCGCAGATTGGCAGTCCGGCTACCATATCGAGTGCTCCTGGAGTCCCTCGGCGCTGGCGGGTATGAATGGAGTTGCGACGGGCGTCGTCGATCCCCACGACGAATGCTCCTCGCCCCGGTACACCGGCCAGATTCGATGCTGCGCGATTTCTTTCGCTCCGATCGGCGAACTCGTCCGAAACTGGTTTCTTCGTCGGGCATCGTTCGGAACTTTCGAGACATAATGCGAAATACGCCGCATCGGTTTCGGTTGTACGCTTACAATTAGATGTTACGCGTGTCGCGAGGTATTTCGAGATAACGATGGAAACGACGAGAGACGGAGAGAGAAAGAGAGAGACGAGGGGACAGTGGACAGAGACAGAGTTTCTGTCGTTGGCGCCAACAGCCAGATTACTGAATAGCGTAGCTAAAAATCGTGATGAACGGCCAGGCGTCTCGATACGGTTACCGGCTGTTTCTATCAGTCAAGAGTCGACGAGGATGATAGGGCTGCGACGGAAATAGCTCAGGTGGAATGTCGGAACAATTAGTCGTGCTATCGGGAGGTTCTTCTCGCGCTGGTAGAAAGAGGGAGTGCGTGTGAGAGAGACGTACAATCGGCGCGGATGTAGATACGTCGGTGGGCTTCTAAAACGAGCGTGACAGCCTTCGGTACTATTCTTGCGATACGACTATTTTCAAGGTGTCCGGCCCACGCGGAAAGCTCTGCCGCCGACCGGAGGCATCGGAGGAAGGCAACCGGTGGAAACACGGGCTATTATATCCGCCGTTTGCGGCACTCGATGATTCATCCACAACGGATCGCTATAGATCAAGTCGCGAAAGAGAGGAACGCAGAAAGCGGCGCGTGAAATTGCGCGACGCCCTGCCGGGGAATACATATTCTCGCGAGCATCCCCCCACCCCTTTCCTACTCTCTTTCCGTCTTTACGTCGAGTCTCGTGAACGTGACCCTTCTAGCCACTGCAATCTTGCCAATCTCTGTGCGACGCGGCGGAAAACGGTGCTAAAAGAGGGAAAAAATTTGATCGCACCGTCTACGGACGGACGAGTGGATAAGGCCTATAAATAATTCAAAGTACGATGGAACTAGGGGGCAGCTGAGAGAGCGAGCGAGGCGCGTGAAAGTAAGGTAGATTTTTGTATGGCGACAATGGTCTTCGTGTCGATGACGTTGTAGGGGAAGAAATTCGAGCGTCGACGAAGGATTTTGAAGAAGTTGTATGAAAGCGAAAACAATGACACAGGCTGTTTCGTCTATTCGCCTACCACCCTCTCACCCGCTCGTTTGCGCGTCTTGATCCGCATCCCCGCACGTCGTATCGTCCAATCAGATACGGCAGATCTGGACTGAGGGACGAAAGATTCAAAAATCCCGTACGTGCGCGGCTAGCTAATGAAACGTCAACGCGACGAGCATACGTTACCAGTCAGCGCCGTCTCACCCCCCGTTCGTCCTTTCGTCAGACATCGACCTCTCGTCGACGAGGCTCCCCATTCCACCGATCGCCAGCGACGACAATCGCAGGTGCCGCGCACTACGTTCCGTGGCTCGGACCGTCCGCGTCGAGGAGAGTCGTTGATAAACGAACGACGATTCAGTCCAGCAGACCGTTCCATTGAAGAAAGTCTAGCCAGTACACCAGTCAGAGAGGAACGTCACCGGTTTCTCTCCTTCACGAGGCTCTCCTCAAGATCGATCGATCGCTTTTTGCCGCTCCGCGGAAGGCGATCTGAGGCGAGATTGCGTTTGAAGGAAGGAACACCTTTTTTTCTCTCTCCCTCTCTCCGTCTCTCTTCTTCCTCCGCCCTCCCCCCCCGGCCACCGGCTCATGGTGTCTTTCTCTCTCGCCGATGTCTCACATTCTCCTTCTCTCCAACGAGCGCTGTCCGGTCGGCAGCTCCTCCAGCTCCCTACCAAGTCTGGAGCACTCGCAGTCGCGGTCCAACGGTCTTGGACTCTGGCCTCCCTCTCCTGGCACCCCTCTCTGTGCCCGCGCCTTCCACCTTCTCGCTTCATCCACCTCCTGCTCCTCTTCCTCATCCTCCTGCACTTCTACCGCAGTCACCCTCTTGCTATCCATCCGTCCGTCTGCCTCAGACTCCGTCGGCGGACAGTGAATCACGTCCATTGACTGGACGGCAGGCAGACGGCCTGGGCCCGACCATATACAGACTAGATTCACTCGTGTCGCTCCTCTCCGACCTATCGGTCCGTCCCCTTCTGCCTCTCCCCTTCGCCGTCTTTCGTTTCACTCGTTCCTTTCGCCGTCTCTCTCGCGCTGTTGTTCACCGGCAGCGCGGCAAGAAAGAAAAAAACATTAACTCGAATAAACACGCGTCGGAACAATCGATGCTTGGCGAGATTTTGTCTCTCCGATTCGAACGGTATCTAGATTATGCTGATGTTGTCCGTATGGATGTGGCGTTCGGGTGAACAGACGCGCTGAGGATGAATGGTCGTGTTGCATACTTTGTGTAGCGATCGTATGCTGAAGCTTTCGTCAAGCTGCGACAGCGGTAATTTGATTAGAATAACAGCGCATACGAATGAATCTGTATATGCCTCGATGCGACGAGAGACGGAAAATCGATAAAAAGCAACCGTGCCAGACAGATGTTCGATCGCTCGTAGATCAAATATCATTCTTAAGTGGGCCGAATTGGCCTGTTGGCCAGATATCTCACACGTACATCGGACGAAAAAGGGACGCAAAGAACCGTGCCCGAAAATAGATGCACCGATTGTCAGACGTACGACCACTTACATAACGTAGACTTCACTTTTAAGAGATATTTCTGGCGCACCAGTCCCGACCTGTCGTCCGCAGAGTCGTCGAAGCGCCTTATTATTTGACGACGATTATTATTTGTAGCACACGAAATTTTCCAATATTCCACGTGACTGTGATTTTCGTTTCTCCGCCGCCACAGTTACAGGAGGAAGGCCGCGTAACGAGGATGCATAACCGAGAACGAGACGCATACGCATTTGGGAGGGGAGAAATGAAGCGTCAATGAGAAGAGGGAGATTAGACGATGCGGTTGTGGTCGGTGCCGACTTTGCTGGCATCGCGACAGGTGGTAAACATCTAGATGGTCAGTGAGTTCGGTGGTCACCGTCTATCGCTGAAGAATGGCCCGAAGAAACCAAGGTCAGTTATGACCGGATGCAGCGGGCTAAGCACTCGTTGCGGCGGACTTCTTCCTTTGTGCACCGCCGCGCCGCAACGTCGCGCGTCGGTAGGACTCGAAAAACATGCGACCTCGATACACCGCAACAAAATCAGTACGTTTGCTTGGCGATCGGCAGCGCAAAATGACTGTCATTTAAAAGCGGAGCGAGGCAGGCCAGCCTGAAATGTCAACGATACGGGAAGTGAATCCTCGAATACGCCCGACGCGTTATGTACCCCTTTAAATGCGCCAATGACACGGATGAATAAATGGGACGCGTAAGAACGTTCGGGCGGATACTGGGAAGCGGAGAAAAGTTATGCTCCATTGATCGGCGACTCTCAGGATGTTACGTGCCGTACTATTACGTGTCCCCGCGAACCAGGACCTGCACCACATACCGTCTCCCGGGTACGAGACACGCGTGCCAATATCTGAAGTTGGAGTTTCCAGCTACTAACACTAAGCCGACACCGGGCTCACTAATCAAATCGACTGACTTCGCCTCGCACCCTCGCGGCCATCGCGTCGTCGGAATGCGCGGAAAAATTGCAAGCAGTCGCAGGTCGGATAGGCGGAGACGAAGGAGCGCGGCGCGACGTCGTGCAACGATATCAATTAGTGCATCGCGGTGCAAGGAAGGAAGGGTGCTGGTCCGTAGTGGGGGTTCTGGCTAGCAGTCGCAAGGGGGTGCGCTGCAAGGAGCGCGTAGTATCCATAGCCCCGGGGTGGTAGGTCCAGTGCCGAAGCTATCGTCACGTGCCCAGGGGGCGGTACCGCTTTGTCGGGGGCAGCTCGGTATAAAAGAGAGACGTGCCCGCGGTGCATCCACCAATTACGATAGCACCTTGCCGCCGGGACGGAGTACTACGAACCGGATCTCCTTCTTCGCTCGGGGCGAATGCCCATTTTCCTACTCTCGTGCGCGCGGCAAATCCTCGCAAAGCCTCGTCGTGCGATGTCTCGCGCGGCCGTGCGCGCCGGCTGATTAACGGAATCGTCGGCGTCGCGTCGCCCCGGTCATACGTCAGGCCCGTTCGAATGAATAAGTCGCGCACCTGGCTGGCGGGTGCAAAGGGCAAGTATCGTGGTTAGTCGCACTCGCCGAGTTTTCCGAGCACTGCGGTCCTAGGAAATAGTTGTTTTTCGAGTCCCGTTTTCGTCGGTCATTGTACGCCGTGGGTGCGCGTGGTGCAAGAAGCATTGTGCTGACGGCGGCCGGTCGTAATTAACCGTTTTATCCGATCGATTTCGGTAAATCGCGCATTCTTTTCCCCGTTGACGCGAAACGAGCGCAATGAACCCCACGCTGTTACGAAAGCGCGCCGCCGGTTCCCACGTGAATTGACGAAACCGTCGGCAACTTAGGACGTCGATTTCGTTTTAATTAAATGCCCACGTTCCATTAGACGCGCCGTGGCAGTAAACAAGCGTATCAAACCTAGTATTCCAATGTTTCGGACGATCATTGATCTCGTCGCTCGAGTTCAAAGGTCGAGTACTGCACTGTGCAATATCATTGGACTCAATTCGCCGAATGCAATGTCCCTTTCTCGCGTGTAAGTACGCGGGCATAGGAAAGATTTCGATTCGAGGCTGAAGGGTGGAACCACGTGTCGCGGGTGCAACAGGGCAAATATCATCGCTATCAATTGTTCTCAAAACGGCCGAGTTTCTTCTTCAATCGAGGTCTCTACGCGTGCAAGAGGCCAAGTGTCGTTCCGTTTCACCGGTCGCCTCTCAACAGCTGCACGTTCGACTAAATCGAATGTTCACCGGTTCAAAGGCCAGATATGGTTATTCGCCTTGACGTAGAGTGATCAATGATCATGCGGATAGACAGCGCGTAAGCGGGAGAAAAAGGCTAGTAAGCGGCAGATAATTAAGGGCAAAAGGCAGAACTAGAGCAAGAAAACCGGCAAACTACTCGAGTACAAAAGACAGCCACGGACTTTCAAATCTACCACACACAACTCAAACCTGAAAACCAAGCCTTCGTTCCAACGACCAACCACCCAAAAGCAACCCAGAGCAACACACGAGACAAATCATACGAAAATACAACGCGATCTCAGCATTCGTAGATTACGCCCATCTCGCTCGAAGGAATAACAATCGAAGGTGGGAGCCGTCCGAGCAGGTGCGAACGAAGTCAGTCGGTGCGAACAGAAAAACGGCATCGCGACCGGCAGCAATAGCTAATAGCGAAGCTGTATCAGTGGTAACAGTATATCGGAGCGACTGAGGGAGACGCATGCAAGTTCGCAGGCAAGAAGACGGGCGAGGCAAGCAGGCAGGCAGGCAAGCGAGCCAAGCAAGCAAGCAAGCAAGCAAGTAAACAGGCAAGCAAGCAGGCACACAGGCAGATAGGCGAACTGCCGCCGCCACCGCCACCGCCGCCGTCTCGATCGCGCGCTCGAAGAAGGGAAGTGGGGACACACAACAGCGCGGCCGCGTGTGCAGGCCCGCTTTTGCAGAGCTTCGCTTGGCACACGGCGAAACGTTCCGCGTTGTGCTGCTGCTGCTGCTGCTAGCTGCTGGCTGCTGCTGCTGCTGCCGCTGGCTGCCGACTGCCGACTGCTCGACTGCTCGACTGCTCCTCTCTCAGTCTGCCGGGCGGCCTCGTGCGCGCTTGGCTTTCATCGGGCGAATCTGCGCGCCAGTCAAAAACCCGCGGAGGTTCGAGCCGGAGCGAGCGTCCGGCGTTCGATCGGAGTGCACGCGAGAGTATTTCCCGTTCGATTCTAGCGCGAAATCGGACGAGGCGATCGACTCGACGATCGACGGCCGCGCGACGCTGCATATAAGAAATTTCGCGACTGAGACTTCTGTGTCACGGGGTAGTGCGAGGGGTGGTGTCGAAGGGAGAGACAGGGAAAGAGAGAGAGAGAGATACGACGAAGAGGAAGGTTCTGAGATAAAAAGTGGCGGAAGACAAGTTGCAGAGAAGGAGACGACAAGAGGGAGAAGAAGCGGCTCGTGCGTCTCGTGAGAGTGCAACGTGCAACGTGTTTGTATACAACGTGCCTCACGCGCCGCCCGTGCGCCACGTGTTTCGGCGATGAATCGCGGAGGGTGCAGCGCCGGTTGTTGTGTCGTGCGACGATCGATTCGAAGGAGGATCGGCCAGGAGCGAGTGGAGGAAGTAGTATGAGTTCGCCGAGCGGAAGGAGTTTCGGAGTCGAATGAGCGTCGATCGAGAGTCACCGGTGTCCGTGGCACGTCTGAGAAAAGGGACAGGAGAGGCAGGGACGGAAAGGGACGGAAAGGGACGACGGCGACGGTAGGCACGAAACGCACCGAGAAGAGAGAGAGAGTTCCGGTCTTCTACAGGTGTTCCAATCGATTCGCCCCTTGCCACGAGGCGACTTGCGTACTCTTCGCGGCGAATGTTGTGACGCACGCCGATCCATCCGCGGGACACGTGGTTCTTTTCCACCTGACTCTTCTTTTGTTTGGCCCGTCTTCTGCTCTCCCGCTCTCCCGTCACGGAACCCGAAGAAGTATTTTCGAGGCCGTGCGGTGCGCGTTCGGGCGTCAATTTGTCCGAGGTATCGAGGGTGCGTGTTTTTCGTCGATGCCGATCGCGTGCGCGTGGTGCGATATTTAAAGATAGTGGTAAGAGGATACGCGGAGAAGAGAGACGACGGTTTCGGGACGGGAACGTTGACGCTCAAACGAAAACTGTCCGAAAGAGCGACGCAGAGTCCTGTCGCGACGGCCGCCTTTCTCGCCGTGCTAATCGCTCTAGTATCCACAAGAGCGGGCGGTGCGTTGCTAATCGACCGAAGAACGCACAGTAGAAAGGGGCATGCATTCGACGTCAGACGCGATCAGTGATCAGTGCGTAGGGTGGCGGATCGAAAGGTTCGCCATAGATAGCGACTAACAATAAGACCTGAATTACGGCGTAGCCCGGTAGACAAAAAAAGAGAGAAAAAACTGACACCCAAGTGTCACGATATCCAGCTTCATACCTGTGACAGTGACGTGTGGACGAAACTATCGTTGAAACGACTACGGTCGCCGCTCGTAACGGCATAACGTCCGTCAGGCAGCTTCGTTACAGGGGCCACTCGTTTGTCGCCTATTTCTCGGGACCTCTCGAAACTCGCGATTAGCTTAGAAAACGATATTTACGCTCGGCCAGCGCCATACAGCCGTCGCAATAATCGCTCTCGTTCGATAGGCAGATGAAGCGTGAGGCGCAAGGACGCTAAAGTAAGAAGGGTAGCGGGTTCCGGCGCCAAAGGAAGGGCAGTGGTGACGGACAGGGGGTGGTGCCGAATTGAGACGAGTTCGCGATAGAAACGTGACCGGCGAATCGAATCGTGGGCAGAGGCAGATGAGATGTGAAGCACGAGGACGACGCGACGCGGAGCTGGCGGGGGCGAAGAAGGCGGAAGTGAGGAAGGAGAAGACGGCATTGCTGGAGGCAGTCGGAGGGGCGGCGGCACGTCACCGGGACACCTGGCGCGGGCCGCCTGAAATGACGGCCCTGCGACGGGGTATCACAGCACCCCGATACAAGGCCTACGTCGTGGTGTCACTCGTTTGCCTCCTGCTCCAGACGCAGATGGCGATTGGTGAGTTTTAACCCCTATGCTCTTACGTTTTCTCGGTAACGGCGCGACGTCCGCGGAATCACGTGTCGAAAGCTTCAGGCAACGCGACGGTAGTGTTAAAATTCAATGTTATTCTTTTTCCTATCTCGAAACGACGGGTATCGGAACAGTGTATGAGTGACATTTCGCAGTTGGATGCAATAAACATGCGGGGTCTCATTAATGCGAGAGTTTAGTCATTTTCTTGTATTATTTCTGATTGGATTAAGATATTACGCGAAACGATCTAAACCGTTCCGCTTGACCAAGACCTGAATTCAAACCAGTTACAAAAGTCATGCATTTTAAGCATTTCATAATTCTCCGACTGCTGTACTTGAAATCCTGTTTGTCAAGCGCGGAAAGCCTTTTGACGTACGAGCCGAGCCGCGGGCAGTGGAAAATTCGGTTATTATAAGGGCCGCGTGCGCCGTCGCGTACGCAAGATGCCACCGATACGCATTCTTCTTTCCGAGCCGAACCGAGCCGAGCCGCGCCGGGCTATGCAACACGAAACCGAGTCCGCCGCGTGTTATTATCGCCGATCCCGATCTCTCCCCGGCCACGTGATACGAAATTGTTTCCCGGTATATCGTCTGCGTCATCGTGTGACTCTGATCAGTCTATCACCTCCGGGCATAAAATGCACCGAGTGATGAACGGTGCCCGACGAGGCGGGGCCCATTCCAGTTCCGCGCCCTTTTAAAAATCTATTTGCCGTCCCTTCGCATAAAACGCGGCAATTTACGTCCGGGGCCGGGTGCAAGACTTATGGCCGAGTCAACTAGAGCCATCAGCGTTGACGATGTAATTGCGATCGTTGCTGCTCGATGCATCGCCGGCCGGTATGACGTATCGATCCGTTAATGGACTTAGACCGCTGAACCGACAGGGCCAGTAGATCTTGCGCCTCGTCTCGCTCGCGATCAGCGCGGACGGTTCCGTTTCGTCATTACGTCGCTTACGAGCTTCCTCTCCCATCGCACGACGCCGACGACCGACGACCGACGACCGACGCGACTTGGACGGACCTCGCATCGTTGCATCGGACAATCTCGAGGGCGATCGTCAATTATCCCCACGGTGCCAATTAAATTAGTCGCGTCGACGTCGCGGATTACTCGTAGAAATGCATAAAGCGATCTTCGGCCGCCTTCGGACAGGCGATAAAGTGCGAATTAATTCAGCGCTAATTCCACGCCTGCCGGAGGCCCGACGATGACGACGACGCCGACGTGAGCCACGAAGGAAACATCGCCGATAGGAGAGTGGGGTGTGCGACGTCAGAGCGTGAGTGCGGCACTAAAACTTCATTAACGTCGTCGGGGGATTCCAAAAAACCTCGAGTCCCGCACGCAACTATTTGCATGATACGAGAGTCGGATCTCGGGTCCGCGAGCTCTTCATGAACGCAGCTACACGAATAATTACAGTCAGCCCGACGACCTGTACCGACGAAACCTATTCGAGACCCTACTTAACCACTAAACTAGCGCACAGAACATACTGGCTACACATGAAGACTCTTGCTCGATCGAACGCACCTGCGTGTCTATCGCCGAAACGGACGGAAGCCAATCTGCGAAGCCGCCGTTACGCGAATATATCTGGCGTAGAATCGGAGCGTCTCGCAGACCGATCGTTCCGCAAGGGGGTTGCAGAGTCTGATGTAGATACGGGAGAGAAGCCGGGGCAAGGAAACGCGATGAGAGAGAGAGAGAGAGAGAGAGAGAGAGAGAGCAAGGGAGGGTTGAGGGCAGAGCGACGAGGACGAGTCTGAAGGAAGGGGGTGGAGGGAGAGAGACAGAAGGCAAGGCAAGGGACAGATGAAGTGAGACGGAGAAACGGAGGGAGGGAGGGAGAGAGGACGATGTAGAAAGAGAGAAAGAGAGAAGGGGTGGGGGAGAAAGCCTTGTGTAATGGAGGAACCAGTTTGCGGGTCAGTGCTCCGCATCAGCGAGAGAGGAGCTTCAGCCTCCAGACGCGCGGACGATGCCACCGGGCGAAAGAAGGACGGGAACGAGGGGTCCTGTGGGTCCCGCGAGGGAGGTGCAGGAGGTAAAGCAAGGCCCTTGGCGAGCGAGATAGAGGGACCAGAAGGGCCCGGTAAGTCGCGAGTAGGCACGATCGTGGAAGAGCGTAGGGCCGAGGCGGCGCGCGGCTAGAGTCTCTCAAGGGAGAGTCCACCCGCGACGCCATTTTAGGGAGAAGAGGGAAGTGACAGCTCGCCGACCTCCGACTGCGGACGGGCGGCGTCGAAGACGCTGAAGTCTCAATTAAATTTGTCAACTTGCCCCGATCGCGGCCCGATCTGCCCGATGGCTTCGCTACGAGCACCGAAATCGGATTGCTGCCTCCGTCGTGAGTCCGATGAGATTCAACCGACGATATGCTGCTACGACGTTTTTCAGCCTAGAAAACTACTAATTGGATTGATTAACTTTGAATGACTTAGTCAGACTTCCCGGCTGCCGTCGATCAAACTCGACGTATGTAATTGGAGCTTCATGGGACGAGTGGAATTGATGTTTAACGCGAACTAGATTGGTCGTTTATCGGCCGAACCCGACTGCCGTTCGCTGCGGCGAGGATTCAGGAACGTCGCCATTTTCGGGAAGCGACGAGGAAAACAATTACGCGGGGAAAGCCGGGACCGTGTATTACGGTCGAACGTTGTACTCGGCATGCCCTGCCCCGCCGTTTCTACGAACAATCAAGCGTGCTGCTGCCGTTTTGGGTGACGAGAGAAATTAACTGCGCAGTGAAAGCTGAAAGCACGCCGTTCTATGCGTACCCATGAATAATGATCGGCAATTCGTACTTCCGTTTACGTGCATGTCGGTTGACGCTTGTCCTCAATCGTTGAGCAGACTCATTTCTTAGCTCGACAGCACCGGAAAGCGCGCGGCCACGTTTCCTTCGGCCCAATTAACGACCGCCTATCGGGAAGTTTACCTCGTTCACGGTCGCACTCGGTCAGACACTTTGAGCCGTACTTCCGCGTTTCCGTTCTCTGATAATGCGATTACTGCGCTGGCTTGCTCGCACGAGAATAGATCACGTTACGACGACTTCTTGTCTTCCATGAGCGAACAGCAGACACTGCGTCTCGAGGTGAGACGCGGGCACCTCAGGCGCAGGGAACGGAGAAATGGGACGAGCGTTTGATAGACACTGCGAATGAAAGTGAAGGTAGACAGACACGAAAGTAGAAACGTGATCGCGCGGGCAGGGCTGCGGGAAAAATTGACTGCGGGATCCGTCTGCGTTAAGAAGAATCGAGAAAAGCGCAAACGGAAATAGAAAAGCGACGCGTTCTCCGAACGATGAAGCCAGGTCTCGCGAACTGACGAGCGTCCAAGCCGATGCATCGGTTCAGCCCCTCGACCCTGTTGCCCTTAGCGCGGATACCGTGGCGAAAACAATCCGACGAGCTCGGCCGAGGCGCAGTTTGCGGTGACCGTGAGATTGCGTCAAACACTCGAGTTATGCGCGCGCGTGCGGTCGGTTTCACGTTCCAGCAACGGGAGTGACTATCCGAAAAGCCGCGCAATGAATCCGACGCGATTAGACGGAAAGTTTGGACAGTACCGTTGCAGCGAAAGCATCGAATGAGCCGGCGGAACACATGAAACGGACGTCATACGGGAAGAGACACTCGCCTCGGCGCGGGCGGCGCGTCGCAAAAGACTGCGCGCAGAACCGTATGAATAATGAATACCGTCGCGCTCAATCAAAACACCGGTCAGAACGCAACGAGACAACTCATTACATGGTGTCCACTCTTGCGCTTGCATTCGGCCCGCGGTGCACAAATTCACAGTCCCCGCGTGCGTCGGGCATGAAAAAATCGACGTCCATCCGATTAGGCATTGGGCGAGCAGGTCGCAAATTACTCTCCATACACGCCCAGCCGTCCGCTCTCGCCAAGAAACTCTCTCCCCGGAGGCATCGGCGCGGCGCGGCGGCGGGGTCGGTATCGCGTACGGCGTACAGCCGTATAAAAATGTAATTGAAAATATCCGATACCCAGTCGACTTTCTAAGGTTACTCGAGCCCCGCCGGGGTAGAAGCGCAGGGCACACGGGAGACACACAGGAGACACAAGCAGCGACCACGGACAGGGGCGGGGGGATGAGAAGAAGAAGGAGGAGGAGGAGGTGGTGGAGGAGGAAGAGTGGGGGGAGGAGGGGGGGGGGAAGCTTGTGGTTTTGGTCAACCGGTCGGGTCGCCGTCCGCGGGGACAATCTCCGGGCCTTGATGACTAACCGCGCGCCCGTCTTGCCCCGGCAAGAACTCGCCTCCCTGCGGCACGTCGCGAATGCCTGCACGGCGCTCGCTCGGGCGAGCACCGATCTTTTTACCACCTGCTGTCGCCCGATCTGATCCCGACGATACCCCCGTGTTATTTCGTTAGAAACGCGCCGCGCGCTATTTCGTCGGAAACGTTACGAATCCGAGGTGCCCTCGGCGGGATTATGAGGAATGTACGGGGCGGCTCGTTTTTTACTGCGGGCCTCGTCAGGGGTCTATGCCGGTAACTTTGCTCGGAAAACGTGCCAGCGTCGGCTGTAGAATACGAGACGACGCTGAACGCGGCAGTCCGTGGCGATGATCGTTAATGGCCGGCAATTTCTGTGCTTGTCACCCGCTCGGTCTGTCCGCGCGGTGTAAATATAGAGAAGTACCTACAAAGTGGCGGCTCGGCCGGGAGCAAGACTTTTCACCGCCTCGCGGCGTAGACTCAGCTTTAATCCGATGGTCACCGGGGCTCGCGTGTCTTTTGCCGTGTCCTCGAAAAGAGCAGACGATGGAGTGCACTGCAAACAAAATCGAATCTGGTATAGAAACCCGTTCAGCGTATCGACGTCAGCTTATATGATAATCGAGTCCCCCTCGATCAATTATACGACGTGAGCGTCTCTCGAAAACGTTTGTGTCGCACCTGTTGGGCGACCGGGGGCTGCGCGGGTGAAAGGGTTTCGGGGAGGAGGATAGAAAAAGGAAGAAACGTATCGGCGGACGATGCGGCGCCCGGTATAGTGCGCGTTTTCACCGCGCCGATGATTATAAAAGAATTCCGCTGCGTCACTTCACCGAACGTACTTCGCTCGCCGTTCAACTTTATTGGCTCGTACTTTCACGATGAGAAAGGAGCGAGAAAGAGATTGTGCAGAGACGGTTTCCCTCAAAAGCATGGTAGTCGAGGATACGATCGAAATTAAGACAGCCTCCTTCCGGTAGCGGCGCTGAACCATGAGAACAACTAAATCTGCGGGAGTAAAGTAAAATAGTGCGGCAAAACAGCGAGTCGGTGCATGTGCGGAAGAACCGTATAAGCACGTCTGTGAACAAACGGGTATGTCCTCTTTAAGTGTGCGCGAGCGAAAAAATAGGTTAGCCTGACGCGAAATGTATTTCACTCATTTCAAACATTTTACAATTTTTCAACGAATCAGTGAACGACGATCGAAACTGATTTCTTAGCTTGATCCCTACGTCCTGATAGTAACTGATGTTTAAAAAATCTTAATGTACTAACGGATCATATACTACGCGTAAGAATGTATACGACGTGGTGGCGGGATTCAAAATGAACCATCGACCAGGTAAAAGCTACACAGTGTTGTACACTGTACACGCATACCTGCAAATACCTATACGTTTGCTGCGAACGAAGTGCTCGTTAGCCGTTATCAGGGGCGAACAAGACTCGTTAACGAAGCCAACTTCACGAAACGATTTAAAAGTGAGCTTTCGGCAGCCGCGATCTTCGTTTCCCGACAATTTCGAGGCAGAAAGTCCGCGGACGAGATTTCAAGTTCCCCGAGGGGCGACGAGAGTGGGTTATGCATCTGCAAAAGCTTGTACGGCGAGGTGTACACACCGGGAACGGATAGGCACTTTAATCGGCAGCTTGTATCTCGCATACCGACGTGCCTGCAGAGCCTAGAGGCTAGAGCCTAGAGCCCGGAGTCTAGACCCATAAGTCTTCCGCGATTTTTCTGCGGCAGGCGCATTATCCTCGTGTTTACGATAAAGCCAGTCGGACGAGTGTGGTGCTCAACTAAGTCAGTGACTCGTCGCTCCCTGCGAAAATCGGCGCGCTTTCGTTCGGCCGGCTTATAATTACCGGCCGACGGCTCTTGGCAGGCGAAAATTTACGCGCCGCGCGTACGCGAGCCGGGGAAAGAAGCGGGCAGGAGCGCGGGATTATTACGCTACGTGTCGTGGTCGTTGCTTCAATAACACGTTGCGGCGCATAGTACGTTACCATCTACCTCCGGCCCGTTAGAAATATTATCAGCATCGGAATACCTGCACGCTCGGCTCGTTCGGTGAATACAGTAATTAATACATTCTTCAGCGAAAATGATCGTAAATAGCAATGATCGTGTACGGGAAGAGGCAGTCGTCGTTCGATGGCGCTAATAAACTTTTTCGACGAAACGTTTTTCCGCGAGGTTTCGCGAATGACCGTCGCCGTCCGCGACGGAGGAACTCGTTTCCGATGACACTCGCCGAGTTGGAGTATTCGTGATGTCTCTATTCGGACGCCGTAAAACGACGTACAGTTGAGAACCTTATTTCCGCTCGACGCCATCTCCTTTAAGTGACCCTAAAGCGACCGTTTCGCGCGCAGACAGATACCTATGCGAATGACGATAACGAATGGTGCGACCTTGACAATCGCTCCCCATGAGTACTCGAAACACGTGGACCGGGGACCGCGTACGTCGGAACGTCAACACGACGTGCCGTGTCTAGAATCACGGTCGCGCTCGAAGCTCGACTGACTTTCGAGAAATTGCCGCGTTTCGCACTTAACGTGTGTGCGTACCGTGTGACCGGTGTCAATGATTCGAAGGAATCCGTCGATCTTACGACGTGTGCAAATGATGCGCACGGTAGTCATTTCGGGCGCATTAGCATTGGCATTAAGTCCGTCATGAACGGACGATTTGAGTAGGTATTTAAGTGTCCTCTTTAGTTCCCCACTCGCACACCCTTTGTATTTCATATTGACACGCGAGACAAAGGACCTCGAAAAGGATCGCGGAGAAGAAAACGTTCGGTCGAGTCGGCCGTCCGGCGAAGCTAAACACCGCTCGAGCTCTCAAAATCCACAAAGATACCGAGTGAAAAATCTCCACGTGATGAGCGCGAAGCTCGCGCGCGATCCGGCCTCATTTGCAATTCCACAGAGAGGCACCAGAAAGAGTCGACGAAGGAGACGGAAATATATCAGGACGATTGCAAACAGCAATCCGTCGATGCGCCTTCTCTCGCCGCTCGGCGGACTTTTTCGAAGTGTTCAGCAAACAGCGGTGCGCATGCGTGAAAAGGTCTCTCGAGATTCGACGATGACACAACCGGCAGAGAGGCGGAAGGGCTGAAAAAGAGAGAGAGAGAGAGAGAGAGGGGGAGGAAGAGGCAGAGACTTGGCTCGAAGTTTCGTTCATCCGGGCCGAGCTGCTCGCTCCTCGTAAATAACAAACTCTCTAGACGGCGTACCGAGGGAGTAAGCGGCTCGCAGCTCTCCGTGTCCGCGCGGAGGCACACAAGAGAGCGTGGCCGGGGCGAGAAGGGGAGCGGCGACGCAAAGAGGGCTGCTGTAGGAGGGAGGAAGCGAGACGGTGGGAGGGATGGTGTGGGATGGAGAGGAAGAAGGGCGTAACTGGGCCAAACGGTGGCTATGTCGCGGTCTAGACACAACCGTCGCTGGGAATTAATGCCCGGAGTTCGCCAGACTTTCCTTTTCGCTCCGTAACGAGGTGTGCAGTTCCGCCCCACAGACTCCCCCGCGCGAAACGTTCGTTCAGACGCCTGCCGAGCGCTCGAACCAAATTGAGTCTCATTGTTTATGAAACGAGCGAGAGCGAGAACGATCGCTCCTCTCGTCTTCCTCCTCTTCCTCGCAGCGCTTCAGGATGCCGAGGCAAAGATCCTCTCCAGCCTCCGTGTCGTGTTCGCAGCGGCGACGCCGGTGTCTCGAGTATCGATGACGTACCGACCATACGTCGATCGATCATATCAATTATTATGTAAGGTGGGCACTTGTGGCAAACAAGGCCCGCCGGGTAATAAGAGCCACCATCGATAATTTCTCCCGTAAGCAATGGTTTCATTTACCGGCGCGTTCGCGTCGCTTTAATAACGATTGTAGCGATAAAAAAGTTATTTACACGTAAATTGCGTTGCATGCACGCGCGCGCGGCCGATCCTTTTAAAGTAGCCGTCTTTCGCGCGAGATAGCGTAGAGATCGCAACCGCTAAAGAGGGGTGCCTGGACGAGCGAGAGTGACTGTAGACAAAATTGGCGAGGTGAGAGAAAATGAGTGAATTCGGCTGGAAAAGATTCGACCTCCCTTCGCGTGCACCTCGAATGCGACGCGAATGCCGTAGAGCACGTACGCACGGGGTCATTGTGAACGGGCCCTTAGGCTTGCGCAACCGGTTAACTGTTAAACTTTAAACGCGACGGCGTGATCGTGCGTGAATCACCGCGTGCGTCGGCATAATTTACGGTCGGCACGGTAGTGCAAGCCGAACGCGACGCGCGACCGGGGGAAGACGAGCCTTTCTTTCCCCGGCCGGGTCGCGCCAGCCGTAAGTATATACATACATCCGAAAAAAGTACGTTCCACCGGGTCGCGCGTCGAGGCGGCGAGTTTGAGCCTCTCAGGCCTCTTTTCCGAACGTTCCACTTTTGTGCGCGATCCTTGGAAGTTCCGATTCGCATTCCGCGCCGCTCGTTATTGTATTCATCGCTCGTTCTAGTTGCATGACGGTCGGACGTTAGATACGCGAGATAGCGCGGCCAGACTCCATTAAACTTCCATTAAACGAGGCAAAACGCGAAGTAGCGAAGTTTCCCTTCGTCAGGTTTTTCTGGCGACGCGCGAGCGAGAATGATCTGCCTGGACGCAATCAAAAAGCGATTACGCGACAAGCGAGCTTTCAGCTATCCGGGGCGCGCCAACCGGACCGCCCGCGCCGCGCGCCACGCAGTGTTGTTCGGTTCGAGAAACAAATTCGATAACGGGGAGGAGAGAAAAAGCGAGAATCACGAGGCGGTGAAGGCCGCGCGGATGTAAAGGCATCTCGGTCGTTCGACTGATATAAAAATAGAGGCCAGTCGGTGTTCGGCCGTGCGAAAGACGTCTCGTGCGGTGTTAAGAGAGGTCAGTGGCAAAGACGGGCCTCGAGCCAAACCTAGTCCCCTTTTGTAACGCCCGCTTCAGCGCAACTGTCGCCGTTCGATCTAGCACGAGTGCTAATTAAGCTCCAAGTCCAGCCTCGCAGCGGCTCCGAGCCCGACGTACCAATTGCTTCACACAATATTGCAAGCATATGGCCGTCTCTGCAAACCGTGCAATCGCGCGCTCACGCGCCCGCCATTCCCAAATACAGACTCTACACGCCGCTTCTGTTAATCGACCGTCTAGAAACTCAACCGTCAACCGAATGCGTGTGTCTCTTGTGTAACGGACGAGAAAATAATTCTCCCAGACGTGAAACCTGGGAACAGTTTTTGCCGGCAGGATCTTTCAACGATAATGAGCGTCGCGGCGATGGAAAGAGATGACGGTTTGATTTTGTGTGTGCGCGTGTGCGTGCTATTTGTTTTTCTTCTTTTTCGTATGAAAGTTTGCGCATACCGAAAATAGCGCGAGCCATCCAAATTGACGGTATGTATACGATGATTTCGATAGCAGTTGAAAGGGGACGCATCTAGTAGACCGTGCGGCACATACCGGATTCATATGTCGGCCCATTACAAAACTATTTTCGCCCCGGGCCGTAACGCGAGATTCGAACGAAAACGTTCGAAAGGTTTCACGGCTATTTTGGCGAGCACACTGTGCGTCATGACTGCGCACCATCGCCGCATCCTCATTACCGTCCGAACTTTAAGAGTTCATCGGGAACGGAAAGCGACTTGTGCGGATTGCGTGAGAAGCTACCGCCGCCGGGGGAGTTACACACATTGTACCGCACCGTTCCCGTTTCTAAAACGTCGAGATAAATCAACTTTCACCGCGTCCGCATTTTACATGCATTAAAACACGATCCCGCAATTGATTTCAGCGGGGAAACGCGAGCAAGCCATTCGCAGAATCAGGAAATTATCGTAAACAAGCATCTACCGGCCGGGCGAGATCGTTTCAATAACGCATTACAGTAGCCAAATCATCGGACCGGCCGGAAAAAGGACCGAAGCGAAGTGGAATAATTTAAGATAACCGCTGCATCCTCGATGAAGGACGAGGAAGGTGGAACAGGTAGTAGTCCGCCACGTGCTGAACCAGCTAAATGGCCGCTCGATCATAGCTCGATCGACGATATCGCGAAACAAATGAATGCGCTTAGTCGATGCTCACTTACGAGGAGCAGCTAAACGGTGGTTCAAGAGAAATGAATGCGGGAGAGAAAGAGAAGACGAGGTGGGAAGAGAGATGAAATGAGAACAGAATGAACTAGCGTGAAAAGGAGAAAAGGGGAGGGAGAGAGAAAGAGAGAGAAAGAGAGAGAGAGGCAAAAAAGTCATGGACGTGGTTACGTGCAGTTCGCCGGCAGACACTGCCCGGTCTTACGGAGTGTCAGGGAACGGCGGTTTCCGATTGCATTATCGCGAGGTGATTAATCGCCGCCCGAGGTGTTCCATTGTCTCTCAGGGACGTCTCGGTTCCTGGCTCCTTCAACGTGTCTCGGACCTTTTTGCTCTCAGCGAAGCTCGCACGACCACGCGTCGTTTGCGCTGCCTTGCGAGCTACGTAATTCCGTACTGACTGCCGGAAGTCGCATTTTAACTATGGCGCGTGCAGAGCGAGGGGTAGTTGGAGCACAGTCACTGACGCTACACGATCTTTGGCCAAATTCGATCATTTCAGAGGCGTCCGTGAGACAAAAACAATGTTATGCTGGAAATAGGCGCTCCCGAGTGAAATTGATACCACCCAAGACGGATGTTGTGTACTTGATCGAGAAAGTGTCGTTGCGCGTTAGCGCACAATGTTTATACGCCCACCATTGAAACGAAAACAAGTTTAACCCCGTGACGCGTGCTACCGGATATTTGTGTCGGGTTACCTGCAATGGATAGACAATGTTCGGGCATGAAGTACGGCTAACGGTTGCCGAGCACGAAGACGAGGTGCATTCAAGGGTGAAACTGAAATTCTTTCAGACATCCTCGAAGTAACATGTGCTCAAGACGCTAGCCGCCGTGGCTATCGTGGCACAGACATGCAACGAAACGTATACACCGTGACACGAGAGGAACGTAATCGTCTAACTAGGAATTTCAAGTGCGTCGAAATATTTCACGTAAAATACGAGGGCATTATTATAAGGTGCAAACGGTGGCGAAGCTCGCGCAACTCCTTTACCGCATCGTATGCCTTGAAAACATAGAACCTACGAACGTTACCAGATACCCGTGGGTGCGAACTTTCCGACACCCTGTACAAGCTTGGTACACCGCGAAACGTGGAAGTAATTGGTTGCATCCATCACTGACTTCGCCGTAGCCGTTGTTATACGTGCTCGTCTTGGAGGAATGCCTTCATGCACACTGTCGTCGCGCGCCTTGCACTATCCGCTCGAGGGTTCGGTAAACAATGTCGACTATTCCCAACTTGTAACGAGGAACCGAACAACGTTCGCGCACTACCGCATGGTATAATGTGCAAACGCCGCGTACGCTTTCAAAATCGTTTCGCCTTTCTTTTCCTTCTTTTTTGTTTGTTTTTGTGAAATTCGCAGTGTCCTGTTCCGTTAGCGATCGACGTGAGACAGGTCTGGGAGCGGTGCCATCTCCTCACGTTCGGATCCTACCACAACGTCTGCGTATGAAGTGCTAATCACTTAATCTACTCACAACGCAATGCACAATCGCCGAGTCATAATTAACGTTCGGATTATTATCCAATTAGTGGTCCGGCGACTTGATGTATGTATCTTATCGCTGTAATTGCACAATTACAAAGTGTCGGGAGTATGACACTAAGCGATCGGGCGCGACTGCGGAACGCGGCAGAACGGGCGCGATCTACAAATATTCCGTGGCTCGACGGAACGCGGCTCGACTTTCCTTCGTCGGAGCGCCGCGTTTTTCCCACGAAGCGCGTGCTTTGCACCGGTTTCGTATGCAACGGTCCCAGCGCGGGAGAGGACCTTGTTCCACTTTTCCATAGTCTTCGCCGCCGATAGTATATGGCCGTGCTTCTTTCGTAGACGGCGTTAATTAAAGTCCCGTATAAGGGGTCTCATGCGCTTCATTCTCAAAGCGGGCCGCATAGCGCACCACATTCTGGAGCGACTAATTCGTTGGCGATCCGCGGGCGAGATAGCTGCGTGTAGGTACCCGCGCGCAGGTGAGGTCTAGGCGTGACGTAGCCCGGCCGAATGAAAGTCAATCCCTCTCGCGTCCCAAGGTCCCGAGACATATTTTACTCACAGACAGGCAAATTACAATATGCGCATAGAGCGCAAGCGTTTAATTACACGCTACCGTCCGTAATCAATATACCAGTTTGCGGTTCTCGCTACTGGAATATCGTACATTTTACCGATCGACGTGTAATGATCTGCGCGGGGTATTAAGGCGGGCTGCAATTATCATTATGATGCCGGTGAACGTCAATGTTACGACGTGAAAGTCCTTTCCTCGACGGTGCGGGGCGGAAAAAAAAGTGAATGGGGGGCAGATCGGTCGAGGCGCGTACGTATCTGCGAAATTCGACGTATATGCGGCAAACGATCGTAACGAGTCGCTTCTTGCCGGTTGCAGGCGGTATATGCTGGTCCTCGATTAGCAACGGCCGCTGCAAAGAGCTGCTGTCACAGGGCATCACGAGAGAGGACTGTTGCGCGTCGAACGCAGCGGCGGCGACCGCCTATTCCGAGGAGGATCTCGACAGCGGAAGTCTCTTCTTCTGGAGAGTCCTTGGCGGTGGCGTGCAGTGTCG
This sequence comes from Priocnemis perturbator, assembly GCA_963942575.1. Lineage (NCBI taxonomy): Eukaryota > Metazoa > Arthropoda > Insecta > Hymenoptera > Pompilidae > Priocnemis > Priocnemis perturbator. The sequence goes on along the minus strand of OZ012644.1, from coordinate 17,068,047 downwards.
TCCTTGTAGAGGTAAGCGAGATTCGTTGTCAGCGCTCATCGGATACCTTCAGTCCTTCAGTGTGCTCAGCCGTCGTCGTTTCTTCCAATTTGCTTCGACTGTTTCGTCCCGACGCGACGCGATTTGCTGAATTCCATGAACCGTTCTACGTCATGCACAGTTTATGTAATAGCGTTGTCATCTTATTGCGCGTAAGTCGACGAGCTCACTTCCAGATCAAATTTTTAAAAATGGATCTCGGCATATGCTTAGGCCCCGCCATGAGAGGCTCGTGAAAACTGTTGATGCTAGACTATAAGTTGTATTGGACTTTTTTCAAAGATTTTTCGCCGACATTGTCCAAAGTTCGATCTGGAAGTGACACGTTCTCTTCACAAGCGTCGCGGTTTATTTCACGATGCCATGTAATTTGCTTGGCAGAAAGCTGTGCGGAAGTGAGGTGCGAGGAGGGAAAAAAGTGCGTAGTGCGCAGGGGAAGGCCGAGGTGCGTGTGCAGTCCTGAGTGCAAGGCACCGAGAGGAGGTGGCCCGGTCTGCGGGACGGACGGAAGGAGTTACAAGAGCTTGTGTAGGCTCAAGAAGCGGGCCTGCAAGAAGGGAAGCCACGAGCTTGTGGTCGCCTACAACGGCCACTGCCAAAGTGAGTATGTACAACCGAGATTTTTATGACGTATCCTTAGAGCAAAACTTCCTCCGCCGTTATACATCCGACAAACATGACGCGCAGAGTTTCGTTTACAGTCATCGGTTCATAATTGGTGACTCTTCAGATTCTATGGCAAAAGACATTACATACGGATAACGAAACGCAATAAGAGAGTGCTGGTTCTGATACGCGTACGAGCCGCTTACCCGGTCGCGACGAAAATTCTTTCCACACAACTCCGTCCCCGGCGCACAGCTGATGCGAGGGGTAGACCTTTTTTCCCCGTCAGCGTCGAGCAGTGCGCGCGAGAGCACGAGGCTGATAGCGGTTGACCGCGGTGCAAAATTATACATAAAATGAGAAAATAAAGGCAATGCGTATATCACGGGGGCGGTTTACGACCGTACGTAATAACGTGTAAAGTGTCGAACAGGTTCGTGCGCACGGGTCCGGTGCGGCCAAGGCCGGAGCTGCCTGCTGGACCAGAACCTGAGCCCTCACTGCGTGAGGTGCGCCCGCAGGTGCCCCCAGGCGCCCCCGCATCAGGTCGCCGGCGCGCGCCCCGTTTGCGGGGCCGACGGAAACACCTACAAGAGTGCCTGCCACCTGCGCCTCGCCGCCTGCCGCGCAGGTCGCGCCATTCCCGTCGCCTATAAGGGTCACTGCAAACGTGAGTTCACCCTCCTTACTTTCTAATTTCGCATCAATTTCGCCAGTATTTCAACGCTTACTACGATACGCATGTTGAGCTTCATAGCTGTGTGACAGTTGGGGCTTATCTTAATAGACGCTACAGTTCTCACTAGTTCAAGAATTCTCTGTCACTGTACGTATATCGCGCAGGGATGGGTGCGAGTGAAGAATTCGTTTGCTTCGATACTCCCATACGATTATGCAATGTATTTATCTTGGAGCCGTCGTTTGTTATGGCTGCGTCTGGCCATGTAGCTATTCATCTCCTTGCGAGCTTAACGCGGCGTTCGACGGTCACGTAGCAGCGTCGGCGAAACGTGCGTTAGCGTTTCTTCAGTGGGGGTATATCTAGCGATGCAAGAGTCGAGTATAAAGAGCGAATCGAACTACGAGCTATCGCTCGCAGTCGATCGTGGGTCACAGAGGAGGCATGTCTTCGAGAGACGAACAAGAGGCGCAGCGATGTGTACGTGACGAGCCCTTTTATAGTACGCGCATGTTACGAAAAAAGAAGGGGCGACGAAGCGTGTACGTGTGTATACCGACGGTCTGAGGGAGGGCGGAAGGGAGACAGACGGTGAAAGGGGGAGAAGGAGAGACCTGGGGAGAAAGAGAGACGGAACGAGAGGGAAGGAGGCGGGGAGGGGGAAAGTTAGCTTCATTGGCGAGCGGGCGAGCGGCCAACCTGCCGCTGCTTTGCATCGGAATGGGCCTTATTGTTGTCTGTTTTGCACGGGCCCGAATCCTTCTGACAGGTGCCATAAAGTTACCAAGAGACGGTGTCCTTAAACGGGAGTCCGCGGGGAATAATAAAATCCGCAGGGATACCGGGCGTTCGTCGCGAGTAGATTTCGAGCGTCCTTCTCTCTCTCTCTCTCTCTCTCTCTCGCCACTGTGCATTTCTTTATGTTCCCATCTCGCTCGTACGCTTTCCTCCGTCTGTCTCCTCCCGTCCCGCCCCGTTCCCGTCGTCGCCGCCGCCGCCACCTTCCCTTGGCCCTTTCGAGGGAAGGGAAGAAAAAGTGAAGGTCGAAGGAGAAACACAGAGGACCTTTGCGAGAGACCACTCTGCCGTATACCTCCGCGTCCCGCCGAAAAAGAAGGCGGCGAGCGGAGAAGCGAAAAAAAAGGACGAAAAATGAAGGAGAACTGTGATGAGGAGGGGGGTGGGGGTGGGGGGCGTTGGGGAGAAAAAGAGAGACGGGAAAGGGAACGTCGAGGTGTCCGCAGTTGGCCTCCCCTGCGAATCGCATTGCACGGCGAGATACAAATAGACTGTATAACGATATCGTACGCAGGGTAGTAAAAATAATGGCAGAGTCCCGTGGCTCGAACGACGTCTGGCGTCTCGCGGGGAGAAAGTTATCGCTCAGATGGAATGCGATTCGATACGCGCAGGTTACCGAAAAAAGACGCCGAGGATCGGAACGCGCGTATTTTCGGCCGCGCTTAGAATGGCGTTAACGAACGTGGCATCACTCCGGCAATAAAGTCGGTCGACGGACGCGCAGTGGACGGACGACGAAAGGACGTCTCACGATAGGGACAGGCGAATCGGCCAAGTTAGTCCACTAACGCAGAAGCCTCGTGCGAACCGGATCATTCGTTGGGAAAGAAAAAAAGAAGGAAAAGAAAAAGAAAGCGACCGACGAGAACGGTATCGTGAAAACAACATCGGGCATTATGCAACGGCCGTAATATGCTCGATCGGCTTCATCGCCATAACTGCCCCCTCGGCCGAGAATCGTTTCGAGCTATGAGCCGAGGACGACTCGACGTGACCAGGAACTACCCGATCGAAGATAATTGACTGCTCTCGCGGAGCTCCGACGGACGTCGGGAGAGACGTTCGTGCAAGACGCTGGTACTGAAAGTACTTCTCGCGGGTATCTGACACTGCCGCGTATCCGAGAAGAAAGGGAGATAAAGAAACAGGGGTAAAAAACATCCGGGACCCGATCGCAGGATCGTTCCAGGAAGTTCATCGACCGCGAGCGCGACCTGCCGTCCCGCGAGGGGATACGAAAAATGATAAAAGAGGGACGAGGAAAGAAAACGAGTGGCAAAAAGGGAGCAACGGCGGAGGATCACTTTTTGCCGTAGTTCCTCGAAGAAGTAATAAAGCCTGCGACTTCGGAGTCTTCGGACGCGGGACCGATCGGCCGATGGGCAAGAAGGACAGGAAGGCTTTTTTTCCGATCAACCTGCCCCCTCCCCACGCCTTTGGAAACGGTCACGCGACCGTCCCGATCATCTCGCAGGCTAATTACTCGCCGGCCTGCGACACGGTCGTCGTTCGTCTTCGCATCCTCTTATCGTAATAATCTCTATCGTTCCGCCCGATCATTTCGGTTTCCTGAGAGCGCCGTAACGTGACGCGACGTTTCCGGCTACCGTCGGATCGCTCGCTCCCGTAATAGGAGGTCGACGAAAGGGAAGAAATGTTGAGATTTCGGGGAACGAACCCCGTGCCGAGGGGCCCGCTTTGACGGAATTACAGCCTGACGACAATGTACGTCGGTGAAAATCACACTTCATAATGTAAGTGGTTAACGATGATAACTACCATGTTGAAAAGGCAATTTTTTCATGCGGTTACCTGCACTGACCACCGCACTTCAAAGAGCTAAAAATGATAACCACCATTCTGGAAAGGTAATTTTTTTATGCGGTCAACTGCAGTGACCACTCCAGTGCACGAGGTAAAACGTGCGGTAAACTTCATTTCATTTCTCGTACAATCTCCTACGATCGCCGTCGTCACGATCCTTTAGCCGCCCCGATTTCACCGCGTAAATTTATTAACATGAAAGAGATACGGAAGAAGCTGGGCAATGAGAGCAGAAAGCAGAACGCTCAAGCTACCAGAGTCGAGCGCGCCGACATAAAAATGAAGGAGCCGACTAGAAACGTGTGGAAACTAGTATCGGTGATATTCTCAGAAATTGTGACACACGTCGTACCATGAAGAATAAAAGAATCTATCATTCGTTTATCGTGAACCGCGTAAATGTCATCGGCCGCTCAGGCACAAGACGTTCTGGAACATGTCCGTCTGGAGGAATACGTCGTGCACACATCTTTGCGATCTTCTTGAAGTCTCAGGATCGAATTAAAGACCGCATGAAGTTAAATCTGCGGTATCTGTGATACGGGTAGCTAAGCAGAGCAACTTAAGATGGGGGTATCGTTTTCCAGAATGGAAACTGACGACGTTCACCTCAGTGTCTACGAAGTAAGTGAAACCACCACCACCGATACTATCCACTTCAGAATTTCATATAAAAGCACCACTTCGCGAGCTACGCCGCTTTTAAACAAGTCAACCTAAACTAGAATATAAACAGTCGACTTTAGACGATAGCCCCTGCGAATGAAGTGGCAACTGGTGTCGATAGCCAAAGGAACTTGCTACTGGCAGTAACATTCTACAGACTCTTTTTAATTAGACACGTAATGTGTATTCTAGATTATCAGTCAGTGGACAAACAATGAAGGTATAGTAGCGTAAAATCGAACGGTGCACAGATTGTAGCATACCCGCGACACCCACGTCAAAGCTGCAAGATTGCATGTTGACTGTATGACATTTCCTCCGGTCATTAACCATTTCAGTGTTTACGATTAAGACCGTTTTCGTTCATTCCTCCCACGCCTTAGTAATGAATCACGTATATTGAAAAAAAGAGTGACATAAGTACGCAAGACTGGTTGCGAGTGCCTGTATCGCGCAAAACTTAATAAAAAACTTAAAAAAAAAAATATTGTCAGAGGAAGAGCCGGCGAAATCCGACGCGGCGTCGTTATTACGCAAGCGCGTCGCATAATTCCGCGAGCCCTACGACCGACGGCGACGGCGCTCCACGTGATGATCCTCGGACTCGTCATTCGTCCTGCGGCATCGATGGAATGCCGGTAACGCGTCGCGTCCTGAACGGGCGTGGGCGCATTACGCGCTCGGGATCGCCGTCATTGTATTTAAATGGCGTAGCTGCAGGAGGTAATTCTTAACCTGTCGCCTCTCTCGGCGCGCAGAGACGCGGCCGTCCTTTCGGTAGGTGGGCGAGTTTGCGAGCCACCCGGCGACTGTGTGCGTGCGTTATTTTAAGAAGCGCGACCGTCCGTATTTCGCGAGAGGTGCTTGCACCTCGCCGAGGCCCGCGCGAATAGCCGGTTGCTGCGGTGCGCGAGCGCACGCACACGCCTGCGTCGGCACATCCGTGTCCTGGCGCGCGCACGCACACACGCCGCCTCTAAGTGCGCACAGCCACCAGAGACCGCTTCTCCTTCCGTATACATGCGTCGCGCAGTTTTTGCCGAGCGTAACACCGAACCCGCAGTTAATGCATCGATTCGAGCGTTGTTTACCTGACGCGCGTAACAATGATTCCGCCCGACGCGCTGCGTCATGCTTCAATGAGACAGTCGGAAACGACGCTTGAGAAACGTGTCTCATCGCGAGGCCCGTCGACGAGTCGCGGGAAATACATAAAGTTCGCAAAAATAGTGATGAACTCGCGCGCTCCGGCACCAGTCTCGTTACGCCCCTGCCCCACGCGATCGTCCGCTCGATCACGGGCACTCGTTAATCGGCGATCTAAGAGGCGAGATCGATTCCGCGTGCCCGTTAATGGGCAATAGGCCAAGCGTACGCCATCGTTGCAAAAAAGGGCCATGCCACACGTCGGGCGTGCCCGTGTGAGCGTGAGTCCTGTACGCGCGGTAGGCCCCCGCGTGCAAGCGTGTGTAAGGGCGTGTCCTTGTGACGTCCTTGCCCTCCGGTCGTTCACCGTACGCACGCACGCACGCACGCAGCGAAGTGCGCCCACGCAACCCGCGCGTGTTTGGAACCCGGGACACGCGGTCTTTTACGTTTACGACACGTACGGCCCCCGATGCCTGTCTCTCTCCCCCCCCCCCCTCCGCCCTTCCTTGTGGCTCCTCTCCCTTCCCTCTCCTCGTCGGCCGTGCTTCTCGCCGCTCTTCGACTAAAAATAACTTCACCGCTCGGTGAATTCGGCGTGCATCGATCAGCGCTCAGGATCACCGGCCGAAAGTCGTATCGGGTCCGGGTGCTCGCGAGGGAAACCGAACCCGTGAAACCGAGCCGAATATTCGTGTGCAGCGTAACGGGACCGAGGATTCGCTCTAGAGGAAAACGCGTGGTCGCGATTAACGCGGGCGAGATTAATCGTACGATCCGGAGGGAATTGTCCTGCGTGAAGTATACACGGTCGAGCGTCGGCGACGAAAAGATAGGCTGCCTTGGGACTCGGAGGGGCATGGAGCGGGAAAAAGTGCAAGCAGGAGTATGTCGGCGATTTATTGCAAGAAAGTTAATCGCGTGCCACGCGCACGACGTGTTTTTCCTAGCGGTGCGCGATGGGGGGAATAAAATTCGAAAGTTACCGCGCGCCGGCGAAACATCTCGCGAGAAACGTTTGTTATCGCGACTCGGCCCCACGTGCTCCGCGTATCCCGAGCACCGGCCGCGGCCGCGGCCGCGGCAGGAGATAGACGTGCACATGTGTGCCGGAGGAAGCCGAGGAATGCGAGAATCTCCAGACGCGTCTGGAGTGGAAGAGCAAACGATGTCGATTTATCCGAGCGATCCTCGCCGGGCCCGTATGTTTCTAGAACAACAAACTCGCGCCTAAAGTAGCCGGCGGGCGATCTTCTATTCTCGCCGATTCTCGCCAATTCTCGCAGTGGGCGCGCTTTTAATACCCCCGCAGGCTAATCTTTCGGCGCACCCTGCACCAGAGCAAGGGACGTTAAGGGAATCATCGAACAATCGTCGGATTTCGCAGAATTCGCGGCCCGATTGCTTCAAAGTGCTACCTCACCTCCGGCACTTGCGACAACAACAACCTACATCAGCTGAAAGTCCGCCTCTAATCGAGACATCTGAAAATCATCTTCCGCGAACTCGAATCGGCGATCTGCGGATCACTTCCGTGAACCGGCGTTGCCGTGATCGCAGGGGGAGTCCATTACGGAGCAGTCGAACGGAGTTGAGCGCCTCGTTTCGAGATTCTTCCACGAGAGCATCACCGCGCAGCCCTTTTCTCCCTCCATCCGTTCGTTCGGGCGACTCACCTCCGCGCTTCGGGGGAACAGGTGGGTCGGTCGACGCTGAGGTCGCCGGGGTCAGGCGTTTATCCGTCTGGGGTCGAATGCGGAGGAAGAGGGGGAGGGGAAGGGGCATGCAGTGGATGCAAACAAGGTTGAGCACCTCGTACGAGAAGGCCTCGTGGCACGACTGCACGAGGTATGCCGCGCACCGCGTACCGTCTTTCTGGGCTCCCGAAGAGCGAGCGAGAGGAAGGGAGACATAAAGGAGATGAGGAAGCAAGAGAAGAAGAGAGTACGACGACGACCAGGGGAATCAGAAAGACGTACGAACGGACGAGGGGGGAGAGAGAACGGGAAGGAAAGAAGGCAGACCGATAGACCGGAAAGAAAGGAAGAGGGAGAAGGAAGGTTGATCCAAGACTCCGCACACAAGGGACCCACGGCAGGGGCCCTCCACTGGCACACCGGACCCCCGTAACAGCATACAGTAACTGTGTTGGCGTGGCCTGGCTTGGCGTGGCGTCTGGCCACCGCCAACCGGCGCGGCGTCCGTGCCGACCTCGTCTTCTCTCTCTCTCTCTCTCTCTCTTCCCCTTTTTCTATTTTTTCTCCTCGCTCGACTCGTGCAACATCTCTGCTCTCTTTCCCTCCTTCGCCGCCCCCACCCGTCGGAGATCAGTCCTTCTCCCTGCTTCTCCTTCGCCCGTCGCTCTTTCTCCATCTTTTCTTTTCCCTCTTTCTCCTCGAGTTCCCCGCAACCATATCAACATCCGCGCGTCCCCGTCTCGACATCGACATTCACCGCCGCATGCCTCGAGTTGAATACCTCTTGGCGGCGAGTCGAGCCTCCTCCTGCCCACTCCTGTCCATTCCTACCCCTTCGCGACCCCTTCTTTACTCGGCCACTTTCCCCCTCTTCGCGGACCTCCCCCCAACGGTGATCCCCGTCGACGTCCTCGTCCTCGTCGTCGTCGTGGTCGTGATGTCCAATACTGTAAACAACTGGCGAAAAGAACCTTTGCCCGTATGCAAACCGTGCTCGATGGTCCGTGACTGCATTTTACATATCGTTCCGGTTGCAGAACGATGCCCACCGATCCGCGGAGCGCTGTGACAGCAGGCGGGGGGGTTCGTTCAAACGTTTCGGAGAGTATGGCAAATTCGTACGGCAGCTTCACCGGCAATTACGCAAAGGACTGCCCAACTGCCGGAGTTATAATTAGAACGCGAAGCGTGCTGCTGGCTGAATACAGTATCCTTACGTGGGTGTGTAACGGTGGTCGGCTAAGGTTTTTTCGATGCATACGAACGCGGAGATTCGAGTATCTCGATCTCGAACCGTCGTAGATTCGGAGTGCGTTCGGAAGAGATGAGCTGCGAAAATCGTCAGAAATCGTAGGTCCGCGTATGCACGCACGGGTATCGCGAATATATTTGCAGCGATACACATCCTATGTTGAGGGAAGCGTGAAAAAAATCCCGGGGTCAATGCACGGCCGCGGACTAGTGCAACGTCTAGCACGTTATTTTCTTGCTCTTTTAGCTAATGATATAGCCGGCGCTTCTCCCGGTCCGGTCGCACGATCGTTAGACAGCTCGGCAAATATCGCCAGATGTATGTATCGGGCGAAAACTCACCCGTAATTAGTCTCTTCCGTGTTGTACTCTCGCGGCACGACGCCGCGGCGGAGCAAGGAGGCAGAAAAAAGTGGAGATCGCCATGAGCGGCATGCGTTTCGACGTACGTGACGATTACGTTCCTCGTGACGCATTTCCGACTATCGGTCGCGGAAAGATGCGAAGAAGTGCCGCGAATGAATGAGTGTCAATCGAAACTTCCCTCTTACTTGTTTGCTCAATCGACAGAAGCGAGACGTGTCTTTTTTTTTAAATATGGAAAACGCTTGCTTCTTCCACTTTCCTCTGTCGCTTTCTCTCTCTCTCTGTCTTATTCCATGTATTGAGGGTTTCGCAAGACGCAAGAAAAGAGGGCCCTCCTCCTTGCCGGCGAAATGAGTATAAAAATACTAAAAGAGAAAAGGACGGCAGAGGACGGTCGTGGATGGAGCACGGTACACACAGAGACAGGGAAGTAAATAAGTAAATAAACCAGCCGGGTTAGCCGACGAGGTGTCGCGGCGCAAATAATCGTCTTTCTCGAGGATCCGAGGCGCGAAAGTGCACGTGTCTGTAAATATACCCGTGGCAGTATGTGCACGGAACGTATATGAGCTTTCCTCGCCCTTCGCCCACCGCCTCATCCTCCCTCAGCACCTCTCCAGCGCCATTCGGGACGCTCTCATGCTCTCTCAAAAGATGCCCGTTGTAACCGATCTCTGTTCGCAAGCGCGTTAAGCAACCTCGTTGTTCTCCTTTTTCCCCCTGGGCGCCGTCGATGTACCCAGCGCACGCATATTGTTACGCTTCCCTGGCCACTAAGTGCGTGCTCGTACTTCGTTATGTTTTTTGCCGGCCGCGCCGCGGTAAATTTCGGTCCGGCCAGCAGCAGCAGCAGCAGCAGGCCGACGCGCGACGCGACGGTGAGGCATCATCCGGCCCGGTCATCGTGCGGCAAATTATGGATAGCGATCGTGTCGGTCGCGAGGAGAGACGGATGCGGATAATGGCACGCTCGAGAGAAAACTGTATTTACCGAACGCAAATACGCCCGTGATAATGCCGTTACGCGACATTCCGTTTCCATTTTTCCTGCCGACCGACGACGAGTGGCCGACGCCGTCGCCGGAATTGATTCGTGTCGTTCGCGTATGTATATGGGGTCACTCGGGTTCGCCTGGGACCACTTTGGCCGATCGACGTCGTGCGATACGCGTACGCTCGTCGCGGCGAGCGCAGCGGGGAGTGGACGCAGAAGAAAAGAGCGCGTGCGAGCGCGCGAAATCGTGAAGTAAATTTCAACAGTGCCCCGAAGCCACGGAGGCGACGTCCAGTAATTATTTATTCGACGCCGAACGCGTTCGCGGGGAATTGCGGAGCGACGATTGCGATCTGTCGACGACGGTGGTCGACGTTGCGCAAGTTCTCTCTCATATCGCGGCCGCGCTATTAAGTCTCCGGCGCTGCCAGATAAGAGTAGAGTATAATTTTAAGGCGAACGTGACGACAAGCCGATCTTATCCCGAACCGTTAATTACCAGGTTAAACTGGGCCCCGCTGACGTGTCTATTTAATGCCAGCGCTAATTAATTATATCGGGTCGTTAGAGTTCTGGTCCGTGGATCTGGCCAACGGTACTACCCCGCGGTGCATTGTTACCTCGGACAAGACGAAAGGCCAGTGCTTAGTCGTGCATCGAGTCCGGGACACTTGTTTTTTTTTTTGTTCTTTTCAATCGACAATAACGGAACATCACTTAGCTATTTACTAGCCCTCCCGCCGTTACTCCGCGTACTGGTTACGGAAAGATACGTGTGAAACAGGTCAATCAAATGTCTAGCTTATTGGTCGGAGTTTCACACATTCACCGCTATGCGAGATTCGTACTTCTCCGGTGTCCAGTTGCTCTTTTTCATTTCGTCACGAGTTTGGGCTTGGGTCTAATTTGAACTAACACCTGAAAAGCCGTTAAAAATAACACCTCCAGACAGACACGGGTAGCACGGTACTCGATGTGCTAATTAATATGTATATGCAATACCTAAATTTGACATTTCCAACTAAAGTGACTAAAAATAAGAATGAAAAAAAAAGAGATAAGAATGGTAAGGGTGTCAATAAGACTCTTACTGTCTTTAACTAATAAACAGTGAACTAAAACGTTGAAAACAAATGCGTCTAGTTACGCAAGCGGGAACTTCGTGTCCGGATCGTTTAGATATATAAATGAGCGGACAAGACAATGGCAATGTTGAGTCTCGGACGTAACTCTCCTTGACGGACGCATGCCACCATGTATAGCCATTCGCAATCCACAATACATGTTTACGTACAATGGCCGCATGCATTCCTTTTTCCGCTGACCCTCATAATGCGTATGAATCGTAAATCATAACAAGGGACATATCTCGAGTACTCGGCTCGCGCGTTTCCGTTTCCCTTTAGATTTATTACTACACCTGACGTATCGCATGCATTCCGTAACTGTACCTTCAATGTAACGTCCATTTGCCAGAACCACCCTCTCCCATTTATCCCGGGGCCCCTTCTACAACTTTTCCGCGCCAAGTTGTATAATCGCAGCGTTATCAGCCATTTAATTCCGCACGACGTTTCACGTAACGTAGTTACCCTCTTTCGCATTGCAATACATCGCCGACGATGTTGACATGTATATCACAGTGATGGTTCACGCGTTCCCGCGATCGTAACGACGACCAGTCGTTGTGTCAATGTCATACGAGGTTAAGCGATCAATGACCTATGCATAGAGCAACGTCTGACGTTACGGTCAGCTTTCTAGCGTGGTTCCATGGTTCATAACCATTGCCGACGTCACTTCTGACAAACGTCTGAACTTAAGTACTAATGTGCAAGGAACGTGAAATGTGCCGTGTTATACATATATACATGTATACATGTGTGTGTGTGTGTGTGTAATGTATCCCCATTACATTCGGTACGTAACGGCTCTCGTAACATTTACTTATAGACTTCAGAGCTAGTCTAGAATGAATTGGCTGTGGCGAAGCGTCTGTAGTTTAATATTATAATATAGCACCGTGCCAACTCGTGGCCAGACAGAAGTAGAAGTATATACGACGTCTAAGCGACACGTCTAACAATGAGGATCGCATTACACAGCGTGAATCACTTAATATTAATCTAGTACAGCCACGTGGTAGGACAACACAGACTATCATTACTAGCACGAAAGACACGATGATGGCCCCGATTGTTGCCTACGCTTACGCCAGGAACCCTGGATTAAACAGGAACGAATGCCCGTCATTTTGAGCCTGGCAATGAACTAGACTGCTTAGAATGAACTGATTTCCTCTATCGGATACCATCTTCAACTCCAATCCGTAACAGTCACTTTGCGGTGCATCGTGCAGAACGATCTGACGAACTAGTTAGTGAAATACAGAAAACGGTTAATGAATCTGATAAATGCCTACATGGTCTCTGATTCAATACTCACTGATTAAAAATCATCGAATAAATGAAAGTATGAAATTTTATAGGCGAGGATGAATCCAACGATCCAAACGCTTCGATTGATTTGCATCGGAATTGCGACACGCGGCTAATGAAAAAGACGTCGTATAATACTGCCGTTTATTGTCATGCGGCAGTTTATCTGTCTTCGATTTATTCACTGCACAGACCGATTGCATAATGCTTGATCGAGTCGAGTGTCCGTAGATCACAGACAAGCCGAGACAAAGAGACAGACGGTCAGACAGATAGATAAATAGATACGTGGACAGAGGGAGAACATAGAGGGAGAAAGAGAGAGAGACCTGAACACTAGGGAGGGTCGGTGTACAGTCAGAGAACAGCGAGCAGCACATTATACGGTCCTCCGTGAGAATTGGGCCATTGACCCAAGTAGGTGTAACGACTTATTATTGCGGCAATCATCGTCCACGGGCCGGCCGGTGCAGAAAACTATGAATGGACGAGGATAGACCGGATTCAATTCGACTACCATTAGGCCCATCCCTCTGTAGTCCCGTTGCCGTCGGGTAGAATTCGAAGTTCGCGGCCGGGGAACGGTAGTTGGGCGTATCGCAGTCGTGCACGCCGTACATTATACCGTGCATTATATAATCTGGCGTCATTACGCTGACAGTAATTGATCGCAACAACGTCGTAACGATTATCTTTCAATCGTCAAATCACCCATCGTTACGGGACGCTGTTGTCGTTGAAGCAATATCTCCGCAACAAAGTTCCTTTCACGCACGCACTGTTATTACGACGACACGCTGATTCTTTAGTTGCATCGCTGAGTTCGTGAGGTTCGATTGCTTTGAATTCGTTGCGCTGCTCTATCTTCCATCTTCAATGCCTATTTCGAAAATAGCAATCATTCTTCTATCTTATGTTCAATTCCTTTTCCAGTTTGGCCCACCCGAATGACGTATCGCTGTTCCATTGTCTTGTTACAGAAAACGCAAACTGCACGACGATTCGGTGTCGCGAAGGACAGACTTGTCTATCGGAGATGAAGTCCGGCCGACCGCGCTGTGTGACCTGCACGTACCGTTGCCCCCGGAAGCGGGAGCGCATCCGGAACCGGATGCATCGTGATCGGGATCGCGATCGAGATCCATCCGCCACGATGTTGTGCGCGACGAACAACATCACCTATCCCAGCTGGTGTCACATCGTCAAGGACGCCTGTCTGACCGGCTTCGTTCTCGAGACACGACACGCTGGTCCTTGCAACGCCTACGACTCGTCTCCCCTTTATATCGGTAAGTTCTCACGTGCGAGACACAGCAGCGAGAAAACGGAAGTGCGTGGATCGCCACTTCCGAATGATTTTTCCTCGAACAACATCGTCCCGTAACTGTGTTGGCCTGGAAAATTTCGACGAGAACGAGATGCGAAGATTACACTGGTAACGCAGGTTGTAGACGCGCTTGCCTAAAATATGATTCTGATGTGGATTGTCGTTTTGATACTGATTCAAACGTTCCCCTTCCAAATGCTTCCCCGTGAAGGAGTAACGGCTGACAGTAATTGCGACACTTTTCTATCGGTGCCGTTAGAAAAAGGGGTTTGCGCGTCTCCGGCATAAACTCCCCGTCGGCGTGGTATAATCGATTGCGATGAGTTGGCGATTTGTCACGAGAACCGGTGGCAGAGCTCCAACGCAGCTGGGTGAAACGGCGGGAGCGGACAAGAAAGCAGTCCGCAAAGATTGCCGGAACTTGGCGCGCGATAAAAGCGCGGTTGTCCGTTCTTATGTAGGGCTTCGAAAATGCCACGCGTCATTAGACAGTAAATACGGGGAAATGGATCGACAACCGAGCGAGCCAAACGAGCACGATCTGCCTCTCCAAATCCGTATGCACGTGCAATCGTGCATCCTAGCCGATCGTGTCCGATCGTATCTCATCGTACGACTCCTTACCATATCCGCGATCGTCTGCGATCTACGTCAGAGACACAGGGACTCAATTTCATATTTCACATTGCTCTCGGCGTCAAAAGTTCGCCCCACACGCTAATATCTGTAATTTTTGCGCGCCGCTGTCGGATGCTAATTTTATTTCTGCCCCGCCGTACTTGGCTTTTATTAATGTACTGCTGAACTCACGGAACTGCGTTTCCCGCATCGTGATAAAGCGTAATACCTGCACGGCACCATTTTATCCATCTCTCACCCGGGCGTGGGCCATTCAAGAGCCGTCCGCGAAGCGAGCGATCGTTGTAATCCAGTGTGGAATTCGCGTCGTTCACGTCGTGTCTGCGAATATACTCGCCCACGCAGAGAGGCCTGTCTCGAGCGTCGAACACACTCTGCCGCGAAAACGCGGAGGTGGCAATAGCGTGGCAACGACAACGTCGGAGGAGAGAAAAATCCTCAAGCCAGGCTAGGCTAAAATGCGAAATACTAGAATTCCAAGCTCTCAGCGTGCATAGGACAACGAACGGCGCGCCGGCCGTTCTTACTTCGCTCAATTGATGTCGACTGCCTTTGTTTACCTATTGTTTCCCTATTGTTGGTTTAGAAGGGGCAATGCGATCACTAACCTCAATAGCCGCTGTTTATCCAGTCGTCGTAATCCAGTCCGCTTACGGCCGGCGTTTCTGCGGAATACGAAAGATCACATTTCCACGGTATAATAGGCCCTCTCGAGCGAGCCCGGGATATTTCTGCGTCTCCAGTGTGTCCCTTTGACTGTGCTCTGTAGGACGACGCGCATTTTCATCGGCCAGACGTGAGCGAATGCCAACTTGTTGCTGATAACGCGTCATTACCCGTGATGCTTTCGCGATAACTTCTCTTGTGCACGGTGTCAACGACTGGCGAGACGACAATAATCCTATATACGCGCTTCACCCCTCTCTCTACTCTCTCTCTCTCTCTCTCTTTCTCTTCACGCTTCCGTAGCCATATCGAAACGAGGTACCTGTTGCATGATGCGCGGAAACGAAAGCGACCGGCCGATGTTTCCACGTCGGAGACGCGCTCAAGTGTTGCATTCCGGAATCGACAAATTTAACCTCAACTTTCAAATTATTGTACGCGTTCGTTCTTCAGCGATCACATACCATCTTTCATGGCTCTCCGAACGTGAACTATCCCGAGTTCGTTGAAAGTTAAATTTTTCCGTAGCACTCGCGTTCGTCACGTTTACCGTGTTAACGTAGGCGAGCACGCGAACTATTCGAGTCGCGGCCACCGCTAGAAACATCGGCGCTGTCCGACGGCGTCTTAAATCACGCAATTCGCGCGGCAAATATTCGACGCACGAACCTAAAGTACGATTATCGGGGACCATTTCGCGGAATCATTCGGCCGCGGGGCGCGTAAAACTCTACCGAGAAAGCCTTGATTTAACGACGATCCGTTTGTCCCTTTGTTACAGAGGAGGACAACACCTCGAGCAAGTACGGCGTCGATCTGGCGGACGAAGATGTGAAAGTCGAGGACGCGCAATCGGAGCCTTCGTCGCGCGGCCTCCAAACGCATCGCGCACTGGTGTCGTCGTAGCGAGTTTCAGCGAAACGATTTTCTTTGACGAACGCGGACTGACGAGGGATCGCGCACCACTCGACAATCGTCTCACTCTCTGGAAGGATTTACACGAGAAGGCGTGATGTACCGACGAGTCCCGACACAAATGGTCCTCTGCCTGTGCGACCAGGCACTCACGATGACGCGCGATGTCGCGCACTCGGGTAGGATCGGCGTTCGAATTTTCATGCGACCTGAAACTGATCGAAACTGCACGCCACGTGGACGCGTACCGTCGTTCACCTGAAGACGGCGAAGAAAGACGGCGCCATTATGCTATTTCGACTATCTGCCGTAGGTGTCGGTAGCAATAACTTGTAGCGCAGTGTCGAGTAATTTTTTTATTGTGAGTTTCGCGGGTCGTCGTTTCGTCCGTATTGCTTGGACGGGACTGAAGTATTCGATGATCGACTACGGGTGATGATAGACGTGTCATTTAACCAGCTTCGATTGAATCAGACGATGCAGGAAAATCATGTCGGTACGTGTGTAGCGATAAGTATCATATGTCTCGAAAGCGCACACGTGGAGTCTAGTCTAGTCTCTTTGACGTTGGGGTTACTTGCCGTTCAAAAGAAATCGCTCGACTGTCGTTCTGTAGGTGCATCGTTCTCAGATTTTCGAACGAGTCATGGCAAAGGACGACTCTCATCTCTAAGAGAGCATCGATATCCCAATTGAAAATGCGGTTGGGGATATTACAGTAGTGAGATAGGGACCAGAATGCAGGAATTGACTTTGCCCCCTCGTGTTCATAGTAACGATATTGTCACGGGGGTGTCATTGGGTCCGCGGGGTATAGAATTTCTTAACTTTGCGAGTCGTTCACCCGCCGTTGACCCTCGACGAGGTTATGATCTTCCGGAACGTGTGGTACTGCAAGACGTTGCTTATCGACGCGGTGCAAGAACTGGTTGTAAGAGCAGTCGTAAAACGTTATCAGATGTTCTGCAGATCCTCTCTCTTTCTCATATATCCTTAAGCGTGTTGTGTCCTGACGAGTCAGCGCCGAAACGTGACATAACAGTGGAATAGTATCCGTTGACAAATCATACACGAGACAGCGTTATCCAAGGCAAAGTAGTGCATTAGATAGATGATCAATTTAGCGTAAGTCAGTATTTATTGCCTGACTACGCGGATCCTTTGGCACACCGCAAACGAACGATCGATAAGACGTCCATTTCATCGAAACGCGTTTTTTTTAGAAATTTATAGAAGCGACTTTATAGAAGCATCATCGCAAAGCTACACACACGTACAATGTGCTCACGCTTGTTGCGAAATAGCCATGCTCCTCCTCCGCACAACTACTGTTCGGTTACTATCCTCCCAACTCAACGTACCTGCAAATGTAATGTCGATGTCCAATGGACATTCGTTTCTGACAATGAGCAGCATTGAAATAAGTGCTTTTTCACATTCCCTCTGTCCATGAGAACATCTGATACAAAATTCTATGTGAACAACGACAGCGGCTGCACTTGAGTTTCAGTTAACGAGAACGTACAGCAACATCCATTTGTCACCATTGAACAATCAACGATTCCATTGTTCTTCCGATTATGAGGTTTTCTACCGATCGTTCGTTCGCCGGTGTGCTCAGATCCGAATGCCAATAGTATAATCATCGTACTTAATTTATTTTAGTTTTACGAGCAGCGCATCTACATAGCTCCGTTCATTAAATGAGTCTGACGATGATAGATGATTGTAATAGCCACGATCGCTGTACATGCGCTGGGCGCCTTGCACGCATCCCTTCTTAGAAATTGTGCATGATACTCAGACCGCATTCGTATGAGTACCGTGCGCACTCGAAGGATTCCTAGCCATCCCTCGTGCGGCGTTGAACGCGATGACAAAACGAATTTCCCGCGAACACGCCCGTTAAAGTCATTTCTCATCGAACACTTTTATCACGGGACTCAAAGAGCTCGATTTGCGTTCCTACCGCCGCGTTTCATAATATTTGTTTGCGAATTTACTTTGGAAAAAGACGGCGCGCAAGCGTCTGCGGACACTGTGTCGCCTACGCATATAATTCACACCGACGCCGATGTGCATACGTACACACCATCATACTAAGCAGTCACACTCATGACTGAGACACCAGCCTTGTTCCACGAGCGTTTTTGTCCTTTCCGTTCGCAGTGCATACAGTTATCGTATCATATTTCCGACAAATTTATTATCTAATCCCATTTCATTTCGCGTTTTCAACCCTCTCTCTCTTGGGGCACTGTTTTTATCGATTATCAAATCAAAACGCGATTTTGCGGAATGCAAACTTCTCCGGGTTCTTGTCGTCGCCATTATGGCCAAACAATTAACATTCCTAACAGCTGCAAAACTGATCCTGAGAAAACAGTGGAGACGTTAGTTATTACACCGGACTTTGCGGACAATTATGATGAATCAATGTCAAATTATTTTCAATCATCATACATGGCCAATTTATGATCAGCCAAGATTTTCTATAGGCGATACGAGGGACAAGACAGTAGCTGAATCTTGCTCCAGAGGTTCTCGCCTCGGTATTCGTTACGTTATAGAGAAAGAAATACAAAGTTAAATAATACCTGAATACGGCTTTAATGGCGCCATCTATCGCGCTCTTCATAGAACTTCCGTAAATGTTGTTTCACAGAGTCGAACCGTCAGAGGATGATGTGACGCGAGATAAGAAGAATAATTTGACAATTGCACTTGGAGTGGAAACGTAATGCACAATGCGTAGTAGCATTAAAGACTATACGTTAGGGTATCCAATAGTACTTGTCGCACCACCAGTTATATTACCAATATGTTTCACTGTTTAACTTGCGAATACATAGATGTCGGTATGAAGGCTAAACCTGCAGCGACGTTAATATCTGCCGCTAGACGGCGTATGATATGATTCCGCAGTCTAATTAGCGCGCTCAATGGCTACAAATGATAATTCCGGCTGAAGATACGTCTCACGTCTCCTTAGGGCTGTACTAAGACTTCCTTATTAACGTGTTACACGATTGCAATTAAATTTGCGTTTAACATAACAGTGCGCCGATGTAAAAAGCCGACTAAATGGTTGCATCTTAAGGTTGCAATGGTTGCATACGAATGAGGATATGTCCACTTTGTTTATCCTCATGTACACTCATTCTCAGACGTAGCGGGAAGTTTTCAATCCACCAATGGACAAACCGACTGCATCAGCAAAATTGTCTCCGACGTTTCTCTTTGCACGTTGAAGTTCTCAGCCTCTGACTCTTTCAATTGACAATTGTTCTTCTGCCTGCAATTCCGTATGTGTGCGTGCCCAATTTTGTTGGCGTTGTTTTTACTGCATTGTTCAACATTGTAAATGTTAAAAATGTGTCGCTAGAGGGCCAAAAATCGGGCAGGAAGCGTCACTCATCACTCCTGAATAACAGAGCGTGGAGTCCAATTAGTCCTGCCCTGTTGCCAGAAAATTTTGTAGCAACACCAAATTTTGTAGGATTTGGATGTATTGATGCGCGATTGGATGTATTGATTGCTATGACCCAAAGCTAGATCCACACTATCTGATCTACAATTTGCTGATAATACTGCTAACGTTACATGTAGACTACAGTACAGTGCAGAACTCACTGCAAGGGTAAACTGTGTTTTTAAACAGATTGAACACAAATATAAAATAGTATCAGCCTAAGTGGACCAAAATTAGTGTTCCAAGGTTGTTGGGTTTCTGGAAGTGCAACATTCGACTGATTCAAGAATCAGGTTATTCAATATAGACGCACGTTTATACTTTCCATATGATGTGGGTAGTGGTAATGCCCTAGTTGATATGACATATACCTATGGGCTAAGAAGAAAGAGGAACATTAATGCACCAGGATACTGTGGCCTCATAAGAGATATTCCTCCAGGCTGGGAGCCAATGATGAATGATAACTTTGTTTGTACTGGCGAATTTGTATTGAACACCTCTTCAGATTTTCCAAACTTGAGATCACTGCATTATAAACCATTAATTTCTTTGACAAAGAGCCGAAAGGAGTGGATCAGATTGTGGCAAAACTACCAGATATGAGCGTCACCACAAACGTATAATCATTCCCCTTTATGGGCAAGCACACCTGTAACTACACAGACTATGTGTATTAAAATGTAATGTTTTACAAAAATAAATATCCAATCCAAAGTAATAAGTAAGAGTATATGAGATGGGGTCCAATTATCAATGAATTCGACCGTGTCCTCGCGCAAATATAATCGATTTACACATCCATAATAACTGCTAAGAAAAACGCGATTGTAGACAATTATATAGTTCCTGTACTATACAACGTATGACTTTAATGTAAATTATTATAATAATATTAATCTTAATAGTAAAACTTAACTAGCAGCAGGATAGGAACGGTTATTCCGCCGACATTCGACATACATTGAGGAGGTTTACAATAGAACACGAACGTATCATAAAAGAATAGACCCGTCGAGGACAGATGACTGGAATACGAACATGGGACGCATGACGGAATATACTTTACCCAAATCGTATCAAATTGAGACAATAAAAAAAGTGTAGTGACAAGATTACGTTCTCGCCATTTTTGCATTTACTTTACGAAAGAGGACGGTTAAGAAGGAACTGAGATGATCGGAGTCAAAGGTGAATAAGATTCTTCAACATTATGTCTGGCATCGGCAATGAGATGTAACGACGCCAAAGGCTACATAGCGTAGAAAAATCTATGCAGATCTATGGTATAGGTTTTTTTTTTTGCTATATATGCGTACCTTTACATAGGACAGTACACTGAACATACTCACATCGTTTAAAACATCTCTTATAAAAACGATCTATCGGTAGGACAGAATCTCATACCGTGTAAAATAAAATTCCGAGGTTAAGAGTTCTGGCAATTGTACGCTAAGTCAAAATCAGCAAGGTATTTCCGATTTTAAATACACGTAACAATGTACAAATTGTTATGTGGATGATTAAAGTCAAATAATGATTAACGCGAATAATGGACGAATCCCAAAGAAGTGATGCTTCGAGCAAACTTCAATGGAACTTATCTTTACAACATGGTAATTACAAGACATTCATGTTTTAAAACGCATAGGATAGACACACTGTTTGAGTTTAATGTACTCGCGACAGGATTATGTGTTCATGAGAATCGACGAAACATGAAGAATTGTGTAGCTTGTATAAGATGCATGTCGAATATGTCTAAAGCTCTTACATACAATTATATAAAATTAGCACAGTCGGGATCCCGTTTCTGTGTGAGGTATAAATGGTCGCCAGCGGGATAAACAATAACATTTAATTAATTTCTAAGTTTCAAAATGCTTTATCTAGGTGATAACAAATAAAGTAACTTATAAATAAATAAATAAATCAATATATATATACATATTATTTGTATTTACAAAACTATATATACATATACATTATGTGTATATATACCAATTAGTAACTACTTTCAAGACTGTGGAACATTATAGGTGTATAAATGTTGAAATAAATTATTATAATGTGGCAATCAAGTTGTGTGTATACGTTATTCGATTGCGCGGGTTCTTTTTAAAGTACTTCATATTTATTCATCTTGTTAAGCACGTGACATCCTGTTCCGCCTCTTCGTTTCCGCTTGACCAACGCACAGTGGTCAAAGTTGCTATTCTAGGTGGACAAAATTATTGTAGTACAATTTATAACTTGATGACAGTCGAACATTACAATTTCATTGTGAAAAAAATTTGTTTTATTATTTTAATGTATTTATAATTTTATAATTTATAATTTTTTTTTTAATTTATTTATTATTTATAAAAAGTAGAAAATGCAAAAATAATTTCGTAGGACGACCAGGACCTCTAGATGTTGAGGGCTGCTGTTCTCTTTCCATGTATAATTCAGGGAAGTAAGAAAAACCCGCCAACCCCAAGGTATTCTTTTTCGTAAAATGGTCTTTTATGCGGTGACTCCCCGCCCATTTTTGGGACATAACATGCGAATCGTCTAACACGGCTTAAAATAATATTTTCCGTATTTTTATCGATATCCGTGATATCGAAATAATTTAGTATATATGTAAAGCTTATTATTTCACCGGTGCAGAGGAGGCGGTAATCGGTCCCACACTTGGTCGTTATTATTTATTTTTTGGTTTCTATCGTACACCGTTATTGGCAATTAGAGTATGAATATCATAATCTAGTATATGTTGGGAAAGCTGCGAAATTTTCATTTCTTTCCGTGGTTCCTTCAACCATATCTCGGATAACTGTTTTCGCGAAATTGCGTATGTTCCTGAAATGTGAAAATTTCTCCGAAAATTGCAAAAAGTAGCATTATCTTGTATAATATATAATGCCCAATTCTTCTTGGGCATTATTAGGAATTTAGTGTAGATAATATTACAACAACAAAAATCGCGGGAGGATGCTAGAGTCAAACTATAACCTTACTTTGTTTACCTTTAGTTTAAGAAAGAGACAATTTTAATTGACATTCATTCAATTTACTTTCTGCTTGTATTTTTAATGCCAAAAAAGAAAACGTTAATTACTTTTAAATTTACTAACCTTTCATTTTACTATGCACACGATAGAAGTGTTCTCTTTAGTCAATAACTTGATGTAAATGACGCTTTTAGGTTTACGTATATTACTGTAATGTCAATTTGTCAATAACAGACATTGCAGTTTCAGACTGTTTGACTCGTCGTCAAGGGATAAACAAATGATAGTATTGAGGTATTATGTTCGAATTGTTTGCTTCAGTGTGTCTATTAATAGTATTTCTCAATTAAATTTATTTTAGAATGACTGAGAAATATTATTTTTGTTCAGCTAGAATAAGCTTTTTGACCACTGTGCAACGGCAGCTCTAGGGACGGTTGGCGCGGATTGGCACTTTGACCATTTTCAAAATCTTCAGTTGGAAAAGTGAATAGTGCACGTGAATAGACGTTAAAATCAATAGCTCCTAATCAAACCATAACCGTCGAAAACACAATAAGTCTTTTAGATATATGAGCCATAAGAGATGAAGTTGTTTCATCACCGATATTAACTTAACCCCGAAAGAGTGTCAAATAAGTATTAAGGAACACTTTGCATTATAATCTAGAATTAAAAGTACGGGTGTTGGGGTGATGAAAAAATTGTAAACAGTTCTAGTTTCCATTATTTGATAGATATGGCCAAAAATAGGTGATACGCAATGAATGATGAATTTTGATAGATGCGGACTGATGCGGACCTCGGCTTCTCGACGACGAAGTCTATCAATAAGGTAAGACAACACTTGACATTAATTTTTGATTGGTTATATAATTTTCTGGAAAATGTGTGTTTGGAATTTTGTAGCTATATACTCACTACATTTTTAACGATTATTTTTGTCATCGATTATTTGAACGAATCTTTCTCTATATGTATAGTCTAGAGCAGACTTTCAGCACTGCTCAGCATCAGCATCAGCCGTATCAGCACTCATCGTGTCGAACCTGCTGCCGTCTGTCGCATACTTTCCAAAGATTCGTTCAAACTATTACGATAATGGGGTTAGGATTCTGTCTTTAATTTACGAAACAAGAATTGGAAAGAATTTTCTGATCTTTCAACTTGTAGCGTCATGTTTACAATGACCTGGCAACAGACAATACTGTTAATAAACATTTCTACGAAGTAATGTGTGTGTAAAGTTCTGTTGTTATTTGTGATCCGATCAGTGACATATCGCCAACAATGCATCTAATCGGATTAGTATTGATACTTTTTGTTCAGTTACATTCAAGCATTACATGGGAGGTAAGTATCTCAACAATAATTTGATTTATCTGAGGTAAACAATTTAGCTATTACATTGTCGTTTTGATATCAACTAAAACGAATGTTACAGATACCGGAAACTTTCGCAAAGACCGGCCATTCGAATAACTGGGCTGTGCTGGTTGACACATCACGATTTTGGTTTAATTACAGACATGTAGCGAACGTTTTATCAATATATAGGAGCGTCAAACGCTTGGGCATTCCAGACTCTCAGATCATTCTTATGATTGCGGATGACATGGCTTGCAATCCTAGAAACCCAAGGCCAGCAACCGTATTCAATAACATCAAGCAACACATTAATGTTTACGGTGATGATGTAGAGGTTGATTACAGAGGCTATGAAGTTACTGTAGAAAATTTTGTCAGGTTGTTAACTGGGAGACTAGCCCCAGAGACTCCAAGATCCAAAAAGTTGTTAACTGATGAAGGATCTAATATCTTAATTTATTTAACTGGTCACGGAGGAAATGGTTTCCTAAAATTCCAAGATTCTGAAGAAATCACTAGTCAGGAGCTTGGCGATGCATTGGAGCAAATGTGGCAGAAACGTAGATATCATGAAATTCTGTTTGTGGTCGACACATGTCAAGCGAGCTCTATGTATGAGAAATTTTATTCACCAAATATCTTAGCTGTTGCTTCCAGTCTTGTTGGAGAGGATTCACTTTCTGTAAGAAACTCAAATAATTCATTCAAGTAAAACTTGAATTTTAACCTTTTGTCTAAATATACAATGCATAATTTTTGTTTCTGTAGCACCATGTGGATCCTGCAGTAGGTGTATATATTATAGATCGTTATACATATCATGCATTAGACTTTTTAGAAAAGGTTGAGCCGTCTAGTAATAAGAAGCTTAGTCAATTTGTGAGTGACCTATTTCATTACAGTTTTGATAATATGTCTGCATTACTGAATACTACACAAGTTTTCTTTCAGCTTGAGGTGTGTCCAAAGCACTACTGCTTGTCAACAGTAGGTGTGAGAAAAGATTTGTACAACAGGGATCCTAATAAGGTGTCTGTAACAGACTTCTTTGGATCATTAAGACCCATAGAACTTACCACAAGTGTACTGAACGTCCTGCCCGTGAAGAAAAACAAGACCCAACCTCATGATGCAGAAGGCAAATACAGTTATGTCAGTCAGTTCCCCGATATATCGCAATTTACGTAATTTAAAAATGACACATGTTGATAAAAACAATTATTCATCCCGTCATTATTTCACCTTCACTGATCCTAAGAACATGCACCGAAGCCGACGAAAACCTTCCTTCGTGCGCGCTTGTGATTTCGTAGTATTGCTATTCATACGAATTGAAAAAAGGAACATTATGACGAAATGTGCATTAATGTGAATTTTATCTCCGTTGAATATTACGATCATAAATTTGTGACGTAAGTTTCTCGGACATATATACTCTTCCATGAATCAAGACAGAATGAAAAGTTTGATTGCATAACACTCTAGCGCACTCCGTCGTTGACAATGATTGACGTTTGTCACAAATTCACGTAAATCATATACGACCATCCGAAAATATTTGCCTGATTAAGTAATCGCCAGAATTATTGCACTACTGAATAGTCCGATGATTGTGTACATTGTGATACAAGAAAAAAATAAAGAGTCGCCCAAATTTCGTGGAATACCTTGCTTTCGCGCAATCAAATATTCCGGTCATAAACGACAGCCTAATTAATGAAAAGAGTGACAGTTATGGTAAGCATGATTCGTTCCACACGATAGATGGTATGAATCATCGCACTCTTACGAGAAAGATAAAAATTCTGATTGCGGGGCAAAAATTTGAATGACTCAAGTTTCCATTGATTACGTAAGAATTGTGACATATTTATTACCGATATCGTTCAGCTTCCCGCAAAATCTCGGTCAACTGAGTGGAGAACTGCTAAAAATACACTTTCACACGACACAGAGTGCAACTTGTACACATCTTCGCTCATAAGTAGTCACGATATGTGAGATCGAGAAAAATCAATCTGGCAGATGTAACTTATTCGTAACAAAGATGTGAGACGTATCATTGATAATGCTCAATAGAACACATTGCCTTGTCCTAGACCCCCGAACGTGGTCACGGTCACAGTTATGTTTTTTTTCCGGTATTATCACTACGGATACCCTGGCTAGAAGAGATGAGAACATTGAAAGCTAGTGAGCGACGTAAACAGCAAACATTTTTCGTATCGCATAAACTATTGCGTATCATACGTAGAATTTTATGACAGTTCAGCAGCGGACCCGTATAAATACGAACATTCGGAATAGATCTTCAGTACGTGTATCATATCGCCCAGCTTCGAGCGTATTCGAAACATCGAAAGTCAGTCGTGTCGCAATTGAAATTGACTGATCCCAATTGTGTATTTCTTATACTGTTTGTACCTCTGAATTCGTATTAAACACCTGACAAAGAGTAAGTAACCATTAATAGCAGTGCACGGCAAAAAGGTAGATTTAATTAAGTAATTTACTATTCGTCGAATGTAACGTTTATGGAACTTTATGTACATTTCAGATGCGCGCTGACATGTCTTTTTATGTCCTGCTTTTTCTGACATGCACCGTTGCAGCCGCGTATAAGCAAAACGAAGCGTTCGTAGAGGTGCACAAAATGGAATCTAATGAGTTATCGCGGATAGATTATTTGCCCCCGCTGAATCCAGCTGTCCATGAGTTTCCAACAGCTCCGAATGTTCCTTTACTACCGATGTGCACGAAGGAGGGCTATTTCCGGGATCCATTCAACTGCGGAAAATTTTATTACTGCCACTACAGTGAGGCAGTGCCAATCGCTTTTTACTGTCAGTCGGGCTTAATATTTAACAAGATCACGGACACGTGCGACGATTTACACATGGTCCAGTGTTGAGCGTGGGGGATGCGCGAGATATTTCGGGTGACAACGATATCCCGATTATAGATAATAAGTATTTATAAAACGATGTATTTATTCGAACAAATTCTGTTATGTTCTTGACGACGCTGATCAGCGGATGACAGACGATATTCCACTAAATCATAACTTATAATCATGATTCGTTTATGTTTTCACTCGTGAGACATTCAAGATATCGTACAAGTGTAAGATAGAATTGCATCTACTTCGTACGATACACTTGACAAATAAATAATTATCACTCTACACGTTTGTTCTCACTCAATATTCATGCGGTCGCAACTGTCGAAGTTCCCCGAATTTAATCCAGGATAATTGGCATTCAATGGCATGCAGGTCGCGATGAAATTTCATACCATATTAACGATGAAAGAATGACAGATAGACTTAAATGCAGTGTGAACGGAACAATAATTGAGGATTCAATCGGGTACGTGGATTGAAAGAAAAGTAAATTACGATGTCGTAAGAGTAAGTGTTCTTTATTCTACTGAAAAGAGGTCACTTTGACCGTGATGTGTAGATCAGAGAGACCCTTTTGAGAGTTCCATTCAGTCCATCGGGGAGTAGTGGGTTGCGATCTAGCATGCTACCAGGTTCTTCCAGTTGCAGGTATTGATGGTAGTGTCGAAGACAAGGCCATCGCCGCACGAGAAGGGAGTCGCTTGGTAAGTACCGTTAACGTTCTGGCACAAGTAGAATTTGGAGCAGTCCTTGGCATCACGCACGTATCCTTCCTGTTTGCAAATCTCGTTGCCTTCTACTGGTTTCGTTGGCTTGGTGGGTGGTTGAGTGGGGTTGGTGGGATCGACTGGGGGCTTAGTTGGATTTACTGGGGGCTTACCAGTTGGGACTGCGGCGCCGTTCCTCAGGACATGGTTAAGGGTCTTAAGAAGAGGGTACTTTTCGCCACAGCGTCCCAGGAAGTCGTCAGTTTCGATACTCCAGAGCATAGCGCCACCGAGGTCGAGCTTCTTGATGTATTCGCATTTCTCAGTCAGGGACCTGAATGTAGAGTGTAACATTTCTAATAGTGTTATGATGCGAAATTAGCCTGTATATTTTAAAGGTATGGTTGCCTATCGTAACGCTGATATTCTTAAGATGCCCGACTGAAGAAGTCTAGTATAAAGACCGGGTGTGTGGGTAGTTAAAGATGAAAACGACATATACCTGACATCGTCATAGCCGACCCATTGGTTGCCCTTGACGGCGTATGGCACACGCTGTTCCTCGTCGAAGAACACAGACCAGCCGTGTTGCTTAATGTTCACGCAGATCTCGTTATATCCAAGCATACCAGGCTCACGAGTGTACGGTCCAGCGGACGCGGGTCCGGTAGTGGCCGCTCCAACTCCGTTGTTTTGAGCGTTGGCCAGGGTGAACCCTCTACCGTAGAATGCAACGCCAACAATGAGCTTCTCTTTGGGACATCCGTTGTCGAGCCAGTACTTGACAGCCGAGTCCTAGGAATAAAATAGTCGAAAAATAATAAATGATCATTAAAGAATTCAGCAAACTTCGAAGGAAATGTCCGAAGTTACTACATAGATCAAGACGACGATGAAGCCAGATACGTACAACGTTAAGTTTAGCGTTATTTCCAGTTTCCCGTGCGGCACGGTAGAGAGGAGCGTTGATTCCTGTAACGGATTCCCAGGCACCGTGCAAGTCGTAGGTCATGAGGTTGACGAAGTGCAAATACTTGGTGACCTCGGCGATGATGTAGGACTGGCTGGCGGAGGACTCTGCGGCACCAACGGCAGCGGAGAGGATGAGATCATGCTTGTCGAACTCGTGTCTCAGTTCCTTAAGCAGAGAGACGAAGTTCTGCTTGTCCTCGGGCTTGCCACCGCGCTGGTTCGGGTATTCCCAGTCGACGTCAAAGCCGTCGAAGTTGTGCTTCTTGACGAAGTCCACCACGTTCTTGACGAATCGGGCACGGAGGGTCGGGTTGGCGGCGACCTGGGAGTATTTGACGGATCCCTCGTTCCATCCGCCGATGGCGATCAGAGTCTTAGTTCCAGGGCTTTGTTGACGGAGCTTGTTGAACCTGCCGAAGCCGTCCTTGCCGTAGTCGTTGGGAAGGTCCTGCCACGAGTCCAAGACCTTCACGTTACCGTCCTCGGTAATGCCAACGAAGGTGTAGATCATGTGCGTGCAGAGGTTCGGCTCGATGTTATCGATCTGGAACTTGCCATCGCCAGGTCGGTAGACAGCCCAGCTACCGAAGTAGCACACAACTTTCTCTGCAAGAAGCGAACTGATGTTAACAAGAGCCTGGAAGTCGAAGATTGAAATATTCTGATTTCATGGTAAGGCACTTACTTTCGGCAACGGCGGTGGCAGCCAAGGCTGCGAAAGCCGCCAGAATCAATGTCCACGAGTTCATCTAAAGCAAGATTTATTTGTTTATATGAGTCAAGTTACGCGTTATATTGGAATTTGCCAAATAATGTTATAGCTTGTACTATGCGGGTGATAATAATGCGGAACGTTGCAAAGTTTCTCTCAGAAGGCACGAGCAAAATAGATACTCTACGAGAGAATATGCATATGAACTAGGTGATGCATCTTGTGGCACTAACGTTTTTTTTTTTTATAGTATGAAATGTTTCATGTAGACCTAATGATAATCGTTCCAGAGAATCTCCTCTCTTTACCTTATCTACCAATTCTCGATTCCGTCGTTAGCACTTGGCCGTCTGATGCCAAACTTTGATGTTCCGAAGGTATTTATACATGGCGTGAAATTCGATAACATTACGTTTTTGACATATCGCCCGTGAAGGACAATGAATAATAAATTAATAATATTCAGGCACACGCGGGTGTGCAAATCGCACAGTTTGTATTGCACATTATCAACAGCAAGGGAGTCGAGAGTAAACGCACCTGTAACATTAATGCTCTTTCGCAAGCACCTGATTCCACAATCAGTCAAATTTAACGTCACCGACATATGTTCTGATTGTGTGTCACGTACAGATGTTCTAGTTACGGTATAGACCTTACTATCAATGATTTCATTGCTATTAGTATTAGTGAAGTAGAGTTCCATACTCCCTGGATGAAACAGGAAGTCGTAATTCATTTCATTGATAAAATGCGTATTTTCAAAAAGTCCTATCGTATCACTATAACACATTCTTCCGTTGAAATAAGATGCTCTTGTTTAGAAATTGATAGTGTCGTTTGCGGTAATAGCAAACCCCGAAGACACTGATGAACGTAGAAATATATTTTACAGGCTTGTCACCTGTGTTTAAAAAACGTAACTTTGTATTTCCACAAACCGTACAATCGTTCTCTGCCCTTCCATGAGCGAATGGAGGTGTACAGGAAGGAAGCTCGCCAGAAAACTATTTTGATTCATAATACACATGCAAGCGTCGATTGAATGATCAAAAAATGTGACCGGAAACAACACAATTGTTTTGACTACATCTCATCATGGAACAATGAACTCTTATCAAAGTGCCTATAAGATTCAGGCTAGACTACTATCAGAATATTATTACTGTAACTCGACGTGCAGCTTTATTATCAGAACATCTAACAAGTATGTGAAGCATCGAATATAAAAGTACGTAACAATATTTCGATACACGGATCTATACGGCTTAAGCCGTCGGAAATGCGGATCTGAATCATTGTACACACAATATGACGTACACATCTTAAAGAAACGGAGTTTACCTGATAAATCTGAAAAACGATAAATTCCGTTAGTAGTAGTATGTGACAGTTGTAACAGAACGATGAAGGTGCGCAATATAATAATGATTTTTATGTACTTCGTTCGATCTCCGTACGGAACAGTATTTGTCGTGCAGTAAATGTTCGGTCTCGGGAAATATGAATTTACGTCGGATCGTAACGTTAAATCTGGTATGCACATAGAATGATTGAATATTGTAGCACACTTGAAGTATTCCAATCCAGAATCTTAACGCGATCTATGAAATTGCGACGTATTCCGTGCTTGTGCTATTCCAAAAATGTTATAAGAAACGATCTCAATCAATTCATATTGTCTTCCGCGCCAATTCGTTAAACAATTACTTCAGCTATTTTTACCAGATGCGATGACTGCACAAACACATCAAAGTACGACTAAAATATCGTATTTAATTCACTTTGTTCGTAAATCGCTACAATGGAGTAGACCGTTACTGGTAATAATAGTTAGCGTAGAACACAGGGATACGCGTTGTGCGAAATAGACATAAGTATCTAATCTGTTACCTTAAGTGCTAATCCGGAAGAATGCGTGAAACTTTTCTCTCAACGGTACTCGTCAAGTAAAGGAAGAATTGACTCCGGTTCACGTTTCTCGTAACTGCAATCGGGAAATGCATGGGCACGGCCCTTTATATACATCTATCCATCGAAGTTTCCTCACGCGTAAGTCAAATAAAGGAGATCGTATAGTGTTTTATTATCATAATCCCTTGTTCTTTCTCGTACGCGATATCAGACAACGCCCAATTTGTCATTAACGAAGAATACATTTTTATGCGGCGTAATGCTGATTAGGCCCCTTGTTGTCCGTATGCTTAACGACTTTATCCCTTTCAGTGAGTGTGACAAATCGTTCGAATTTCCTAGACGAGGCATGTACAACGCGCATGTAGTCGCTGACGATCGGTGTTTGGACAGACTTCGTTTACGAGGTCGCATTCTTAGGAAGGAATTGCTTAGGTATCTCTCCTGATTTATGGGAATTGTTTTGAGACTTACGATGCAGTGATAGACAGATGTGATACAAGTTCTTTGAGATATACTAAACAGCACTAAGGGGATGATGTTACATTACTTTTATTTGCATCAGGATTGTCTTCAGACAAAAACAAAACTATGGTGGGTCACAAAGTAAAATAATGAGTAAAAATCTGTGCTTTTAGAACATTTATTCCATTTACAAGTAATATTATTGTACAGTAAGACTTAAGATACATATATATATAATATATTATTCTAGAAATATGCTTCTATCAACATGTATCTATTTAATCAGAACTTTGAATGCTTCATTTTTTTCAATTGTATTATCTGCTGTGCCTTACGGTATCTCCTCCAATACTCAAGTGTATCTGGTTCTAGTTCACGATACGATGGTGGAGGACCCAATCTGAGATTCCATAACCAACTGGGGTATTCTGAATCTTCTTTTAACTTAATCTCTTCGCCAGTCTTATAGATATTTAATCCGCAACAATGACTGAGTAACTTATTAGGATCTTTTTCAGGATCGATATAAACCATTTTTATCTTGCCTGTTCCTTTCTTGGACATCTTTTTCATTAATCCACCTAAATAACAAATCATTAAAATTAACATTATGAGAATAGTCTGTGCATACGTTCAGACGTCTTAACCTATACATCCGTGTACGTATTCGAATTCGGCACAGACTGAATATATGTATGATGTGTCGTACGAATAGGCTTACCTGGTACTGCATAGCATCTAATACACTGCTTAACAGTTGTCAGGCTCGTCAGAAGATTAATTTTGGGAATAATGTTCATTTTCTATTTACTTCCGAAGTGTGACCGCACACTACCAAATTCCACGCATTACTGTACGCTTCCATTGCGGTGGTGATACGAATACGACGAATGACTGAATATGCTTTGCTGTAAAATAACATTATTCCTTGCGTAAAGACTAACTGTAGACACATTCCTTTAATTTGTGTAATAACCGTATATACATCCCTACGTCAACGTGTTTATGTCAAGAATGTTTTAACTATTTAAATCGCAAAATACTTTCCCCTCACACACATCACGAACCGTCATTTACATTTTTCAAACGTTTCGTGATCATTTCTTACTGACACCTGATGTGTCATGTCACTTCCAGTGTTTATAACATACATCGTATATTCTGTCCTTCTTTTAATACTAATATATTATGGGAATATTAAGGATAATTGTGTCTATATGCTTGCATATGCGTTATTATGTATACGAGAACCAATATCGTCAAGCCTGCACGTGTGCGCGCAATGACAAACAACCAGTGGATACTTGTCAATACTTGTCCAACCTGGTTCGACCGTCGAACTCGATTGCCACGACACATTATGAATATGTCAATAATCTTCAAATGATTTGGAGGAAATTTGCTAATTCGTTGTACAATCTAGTAATTGCCTTTTTATGTTGTGGTTATGTAATGCCAGTAAGCAACAATACACCGGCGCGAGTACGTGCTACCTGTTCAAACATCTTAATACGCGTTGACTCATTTTACTTGAACGATTAAAAAATATTCGATCACATCAGCGTTTTATAGCCTCCAGTCGTGGCGAAGTATGACGTACAGTATGCACCTAAGATTGGAATTATTGTAGGTCAAAAAGGTAACGTTCGGTATAAAGGGCAAGTCAACAGCAATTCAAGGGGAAAGTAGAGAAGAAGAACACTTTTTAACCATTGCTCCGGCTTTACCCATTTTGCCTGGTGCACCGGTTCCAACTAAATTATCTAAACGACCCTACAGCTCTTTCAGGTAATATTCTGGTTCGAATGTAGTAACAACACGTAGCTTAGATTTATGTGTTTGTTACAATGTTCAGTTCCAGTGGATCACCTTTTGATGCAGACAATGCCGAGGTTGGGGGTTGTGACGCAGTTACGCTGCAGTGGACAGGAGAAGGAAGAACAGTTGTGGCAACTAGGACAACTGTGGAGCGCGAAAAAAATCCTGACAGAATATGCCTTGATAGGCGAGGTCTGACAACATTTCCCAACATAGTTGGAGAACCAAAGCTACGGTTAATGTCCCTCCAGCATAATCTACTTACAAAAATTGAAGGCTGCAATTTTGCTCAATTGACAAAGATAGTGTTTCTTGACTTGTACGACAATCAAATTGAAAAGGTGTGCAATCTTGATCCATTAGAAAATCTGAGAGTACTGCTGATAGGTAAAAACAGAATTAGAAAGATTGAAGGATTAAAGAGGCTTTCTAAGTTAGAGGTTTTGGATTTGCACGGCAATCAGATTATACAGATCTCTGGCCTGGAAGACCTGTCATCCCTGAAAGTGCTTAACTTGGCAGGAAATAATATAAAAGCTATTGGATACAATGACTTTGGAGGATTAACATCTCTCAAGGAGTTAAATCTTAGACGTAATAAAATAAAAAAACTATTGGGGTTTGGGCAAACACCACAACTGCAGAAATTGTATTTAAGCAACAATGATATCCAAAAGTAAACAATCCTTTTAATCTGCTCTGCATAGACAACCATATAGATTTTCTTGAGATATCAGTCACATTGATTAATCACGTTTCAGGATTGAAGATATGGGAAGTTTGGCAAAAGCTTTACAAATCAAAGAAATAACAATCGACGGAAATCCAATAACTTTAAACAGTGACTACATATCCTTCCTGGTCTCATATTTGCCAAGTCTTCAACTTTTGTCCACTACACAGATTAATGATCACATGAGAAGAAGTGCCATGGCTTGGAGAACTAGCAAAGAACAGTCTAATTCTGCTTTTCTAGATCTTAGTACGCAAGTCTGTATGAATGTTCGGCGAGAAGAAGTGATTTCAAATGCTAAAATCAACTGGGAACTTCTTAGATCCCGAAGTAATTCCTTCGCTGGAAATGGTAGCAAAGCGAGTAATGTGAAGTCTATGGATGTAACTGGCGTTCGTACACATGGTCCAGCTAATTTCAACACTGTCAAGCCAAAAAGTTTAGATAAAGCCAAATCAAAAGGTTTCGGAAGTCTGACGTCGGTAAATGAGAACGTTGAGGCAAGGAAGATACAAATAAAGAAAAGGAGTAATTCAAGTGATAACTTATTCGCTTCGGACGATGCATCTAAAACGTTTCCTTTGGAATTTAAGCTGCCACCCATTGTAGGTTCCATTATAGACAGTTTGACGAGTTCAAAGTTTGAGGAAAGATTATTGAAAGACCATAAGAATAGTATCGTAAGATCAGCCATAATCGGTGATGTAAATAGCGATTCAAATTCTGATTCGGATACATCTGAAAGTCATGAAAGTCTGAAAAGTGGTTTACGATGTCATCTATTGAATTCCAATGGTCGTACTTCTTCCTTGGAGTCTGACAAGCAGTTTGTGTCTCAAAATTTCAATGTTCCAAGGAGTAGTTCAACGTCTGCATTAAAAATGTTGGATAATGAGAAATACATCGGTAACAAATCGTCAAATATTAAAAATCATAAAACGTTTAAATATTCTGATGCGGTAACAAAGGGTCGAGCCGAGTTATACGAGAAATCCGCATATAAAGCTGCGAAATCTTTTCTACATCAGAGTAATAACAATAGCTATGAACAGAAGTCGACCATGAGTTCTTCTGGATATTGTTCGTCAACTTCGAAGACCAGTAGTTTAGATAGCTTTAAGTCGTTGCTAACTGATTCCAATAGTTCGTTGACAAGCAAAAACGTAGTTCATAAGTCTCAAGACTGGGACAGTGAGAAGGTCAGAGTAAAAAGTGCCCAAGGAAAGAAAGCAGTGTATTATAAGAGTAATCGAGCAGCAACTGCTAGAGCGAAATATAGAGCTTTAGCACCGCAAAGTCCGCCCGCTGAACAAATTCCACCAAAAGAAAGGGAACAAGGTAGGATAACAATGAAATCGCACACCTAATTATAAATTTTATGAATAAAACATGCACTTTGAATACATTCTTCACTACTGACTTTAGCCACTAACTTTCGCCGTATTTACAGGTGGGGACTATTTGATAGAAATCGCTGGTCGATGTTTAAATGTATACGGCCAAGGTGCATTGCGCTTCATCGATCGTCCTTGGGACACAGTAAAAGCTCAAGACGTTACTATAGTTAAATTCAATTATGTACAATTCAATAGCGTGGCGACGGTTTTAAGTAAATTGAAAAATAGGTTTCCAAATGCAGAACACTTCATATTTAAGGAGACCAATATCAGTTATCTCGGGCAAATGAATGCCTTGGCCGAAGTCCAAGGGTTAACCAGTATTCAAGTAGAAACTGAAGGAAATCCCATTATTTCGAAGGAGTGGAGGATGTATGCGATATTTCGATTAGCACATTGGGGTCTAAAGACAATTAATGGAAAGCAGGTTTGATATTCTTACCGTAGTAATACTAGAATATGCAAAAAAGCTGGTAGATATCAAAAACATACCTATTTTCGTTCGGGTAGATTGCGGATAAGGAAATTGAATTTGCAAATCGGGAATACGCTGGGCTTATCGATATTGTTATGAGTTCACTGCCAGAATCCTTGTTGCAACCGTTACTGCAGAGGCTACACTTAGAGAAGATGCAGAAACAAAATGGAGAACAAATTACTGCCAAACAATTTCTATTCAATAGCGATCCCGCTCTAAGAAGTGTCGTCGCAAAGGAAGCGTTGCAGTGGAGGAAAGGAAACGTAACGCAGGTAACGAAGAGAAATATTTTCTCATTGTCATATTATGTACTGTTGTAACATAGTCCCCGTCGGTCTTAGACATATTTTAATGTTATATCTTTTTGCGATTATAACACGGCCTGGATCCATAATCAAACTGAATTTGTTATAGGAAGATTTGATCTGGCGACATAAAGGGAAAGTTCATCTGCTAAACTTAATTAACTTGACCGTAGACGCGATACATAAATTGCAAATTCTTGAAAGGGAATGGCCAAATATATTGTACGATATTATACGGAACACGTTATCTGACTTTTCAGAAATGGATGTTTACATGAAACGCTGTAGCAGAATGCTTGAAACTGATAAGTAACGTTTCCGCGTAGGATAATCGTGTTCTAGCGATATGTTGAACGTATGACTCACATCGAGACATATCACACCTTTCGCGCGTATGTACGCCGAGAGACACGTAATATGCATGTTCCCTTCACGCCAAACGATATTTTAGATGCGGTTTTAATAACTTTGCTTCTCATACCTGCAGAGCTA
Source organism: Priocnemis perturbator (assembly GCA_963942575.1). Classification (NCBI taxonomy): domain Eukaryota; kingdom Metazoa; phylum Arthropoda; class Insecta; order Hymenoptera; family Pompilidae; genus Priocnemis; species Priocnemis perturbator. The sequence goes on along the minus strand of OZ012644.1, from coordinate 17,031,259 downwards.
ACGCATATGTACATAGAACTATTTATAATAGGTCGAGCAGATATGAAAGTAAAGAGTATCGTAATCTGTTAACGGCACACGATGTGAACGTGAAGAAAACGAAAGATTATTCTGGTAAATTACACTTGAACTTAATCGAACGACGATTCATCATTTTCTAATAATTCACAGTTCCGCTTGTTCCTATATAATTGTTAATGTTTTAATACTGAACGAGTTTATTATAACGTTGACGTGTAATGATCAATTTTATATAGATATTGCATATACGATGTAGATCGTAGCGGTAAGTCAAGAACTTATGTATTGCAAATGATTGATACAAAACTGAAATATACAACGCAAACTTCTCTATAAATCAGTAGTCTAGAGCCTAGAGCATATTACCGTTTTCCATAATGAGGGTTTCTTTCCTTAAATTTGTATGTACGTCCTAGACTTATACAGATGATAATGATACACTTAAAAAGGGGTAAGTAACAAGAAAAAATACGGAACTTATATATATTTATGTCTCGTCGAACTACTGTTACCCTCTTATTTTCTACCTATAATAGACTCTACACTGAACGAAATTGCTGATTTCTTCTGCAAACACGATTCATCTTTGCCAGTCGACAAACTCCGTATGTCGTGTTCCGTAGAATCATAGTTACTGCGACTCCCTTTCGGCTTACAAGATTCCGACAGCTGATTGAGCCACGGAGACGGAGAATACGCGGAGTAAAAGGTTTGTAACTTCATTTCTCGTTCAGGATCCTGCGGCGGATTGTGCCGTAGGGGTGATAGAGCGTCGAGTAAATGATTGTCCGGCGAAACTGCAACAGACACAATAAAACACTTGCTGTATTGTTTTCGTTATACATATTTGAAACAGTTACAGATTCCATGAAACAATCGTTAATCAAATATTATGTTGCCACTTTGCAAATGTGCGACAAATACGCCCAGCTGTCAGTGACAAACTTCGAACAGAATCCACCGATATAATTTGACCAGGGAGAAGTGAACGCGTATACTGTATTTTAATTCATATGTTTTACAAACTTTGTAATAATCAGAAGAAGCAAAGCCAGAATGAAGTCTGATAAAAACTGACAGTGAGCCCCGATAGTAGAATCAATACTGGTCAGTAAACTCACGAATAAGATTATGAATCCCAATTACTGAAGACACTTATGAAATACGTACACGCTGTCGGCAAACTATGTACCGCATTCAACCCGTAAAAGCCTTGCGTCACGCTGATGCTCGTCTGGGTAAAGTGCAACTGATGTCGTTGAAAATTTCTCGCTGCCCTGCGACATGCCGATCTCTGTTCGTTTGCAGAACTGTAAGAATTGTCGTTGGGCACTGATACTCTTGCGGGGTTGTAATTGTCGGCGAGGTAATTGTTGCGCGCCTGTTGCTGCCTCCTTAAAGCAACTTGCGCTGCCATTACTCGTTGACGCTCGACAACGAGCAAGCAGCAAGGACAACGACAGTCCTTCCACGCGCAGGACCGTTTGTGTCCTTTCAAGCCGGATATCACCCCATGATTTCGGCATCTGGCGCATTTTGGACTCCTCAAACGTTGCTCGAGTCCCGAACTCATTTGGCCCGAGGCACTGTTGTCAGTCTTCATTTCTGTTTGTTTTTTTCCGCGCACAAGTTCTTCCGTACCCCTCAGTATCGGTATACGTAACCAGCGATTTTTATGTCACTCAACTGTAATAAAGGATTCTAAACCTTCGGATGACGTGCGGGACTGTGGATGCTATCACGCAACATTTTCTCTGTTTAATCGTACCAGAGTGTTACAGGTAGTTCGGTAAACGTAAGAACGAGTGAAGAAAACAGGTTGATCAGTTCGTTGTTCACACGGTGGATAAATTGGAAGAAAACTTCAACATTGCGCACTGCCTTACAAGATGTCCAGATAAGTAAGACGTGAAGCTGAAGTTACACGATAGTCTATCACTTCGGGGTGACTCGGTTATGACAAGACTAGTACACTGAAGTAGGGGTCGTACGATCACTCTGTCTCCCGATGGAAGGAAGTCCCATCCCGATGAGTTATATGCTTATAAGAATCTTTCCTCACCGTCGACGAAGGGGGTGTTCCTCAGCATCTCCTCCTACCGATTCAAAATGTATTTTTAGATAACCGAGATCATCCCATTGGCTCGAAACCCGAAGAAACTCCGCCAGTTTCATAGGTCAGGAGCCAATGGACCACGAGTCCGGTCGTCGTTTTCTTATTACCAGTAGCTTGTAACATCCTCGTAAGAAGGAGGAAAAGTGCTCTAACGGACGATCGCTTTGATTACGGATATGTGATGGATGCGTATCACTTTTTCAGGAAAGATCTAAAGTTCGCCTCCACGATTCCGCGCACATGGACACCTCTATGCCTTATACTTAATGACGTATTCTCAACTCCGTTACAATGAAAAATTGCAGTCTGTTGCCGTGGATTTTTTCAGCGTCCTTGAGATAATGCACTTGAAGAAGACACCAGTATAAGGGTTCGAGCTTAAGACTGAAAACTATATAACATCGTCGAATGATACTAACAACTAGAATGTTAATGCACCGGAAGTGAGTGCATTAAAACCAGTTCGGACTAAGAGAAGAAGCAACAATGAGAGCGAGGGACATTAGCCAGGTGGCGATACACGATTCAAGGAAGAAGAAGAGGACCGCCGAGGAAGTCCATGGGGTCATTCATACGTTACGAAAACATACTGGAAACTAATATTAACTGTGTGTTGGCAACATCCGAGAGGATCGTATTAACGAGCTCTTAGAGCAAGATCACAGAAAGAATGCCATGTGGTCGCAGCTGGCGGTGTATACCATTGCTAGTGAAACGGGATTGTCTCTCTTCTATTTTTGCAGTGTGCAATGGACCGTTTACGTGGGCGGGGATGAAGGGTGTGAGCTTGAGGGTAGAGCAGAGAAAGGAGAGAGGGAGAGAGATAGAGCGAGGAGAAGAAGAAAGTGGCTGCAATGCGTCAGCGGTCAGACTTTGATAATTAATACCTCTGTTTGCACCGTCTCGCTGTTTAACTCTAGCTTTGCACAGCGTGACTTTCGAGTAACGTATCGGCGATACGTATTTTTGTTCACGATGATTCGTTTCAGTACTATGTTTTTTGTTACCCGCTATTCAAGGCGTCGGCGACGACGGTACGATTAGTTACAGACAGTTCTTCATTAACTGTTCAAATCTAGATTTCATTGTCATTTCATATTGCATAAATATAGTTAAATAAAACATAGTTCAAATTCTAATTGTTACACGATACATTGTGCAAAGGATTTGCGTATAATTATTTCTTCGTAATCATTACGTTACTGAACCAATCGTCACACCGTTCACATAAATAACGTTTGGTGTAAATACGGCGTTCTACCATAACTTTCGTAAATCACTCACTAATCTTCTTGTACGAAAAGTCGTTCCGTCGCCCAACGCAGACGAAAAGACGGATGGGCAAGTTTAAATTTATATGCGTCGGCAGGCACGCGTGAAACGCACCGAGGAATTCACCCTAATGAGCGTGGAATGAAGGGGTGTCATTTCAGACGATTTTTCCTCTCCTTTCTCGCCCCTCACCGGTTAGCCTCAGCCAAGGGTGTTGTCAGTACAGCAAATATGTTGACAGGCCATTCAACATCTTTCTTGCGTTAGCCCCACCGATGTCGGGCGAAAGATGCGTGACTAAAACGATGTTACACCTCCGCCGGCGTACATCTCCAAACTTATCTCTCATAGTTGGGGTGTCGCTGTATACAGTAAGACTGGGCGAGAACAAGGAATATAGTTCCGTCACGTCAATATAAACTTTTATTTTGTACGTTTGTCCATGTTGAAACTTATTTATTTTTACAATACGGTTTAAAAATTGAGCGGAAGCAACCGCGCCCATCTTTACTTTGTTTCATTACTTAATAACTTTAGTGTCTATTTCAAAGTGCGTTTCAGTATGTCAGTTAAATTAAAAAAGAAATCTTTCTGTCGTCATTTCATCGGGTGATGATATTTAAATTATTTTTATAGAAGTGAGGAATGTCCCCAGATAGCCAAACCTGCAATGCCAAGTTTTGTGCAGGATCTGTAAACAGAGCCTGTAGCCAAACTGACTGCAGATTGGATGCAGTATCTGTAATGTCTGGCTATGTTGCCAAATTGGTGCCAAGAAGGCAGCAGAACCTGCTAAGCAGATTCATGACAGATGCCGCTGCGGTTTTGCTAACGTAACCTGTCGGCAGATGGGCAACAGAAATCGGGCAGTTCTGTGTTCCAGCGTCTGGCGGCAGATTGGTTGCAGGACGCTAACAGGATCTGTGTAGCGTATCTGATGCCAAATTGGCACCAAGAACGTGCCAATTCCTGCACACTTGAGAGTTTGAAATTTGCAGTGGACGGGCGCGTACATTGGCATATACGCGATTTAATAATCGGGGGAATCTTTTCCATCCACGCACTCGCGTTGAATAAGTTCCTAAAGCCCATACTACAATCAAATAAGAAATTAAAACCGCCTTAGGCAGCCGTTTGTAAGTAGCACTTCTGCAGATAGACGGTTCAAACGTGGTACACAAGTGTTTGTTTTCATAATCTATCGAATGGTGCCTTACAAGATAAATTCGATTCTAGGGCAATTATGACCATTTTAAAGCGTTTCCCGAGCGATTCCTGCAAACATATAGTTCCGTCTTGCTCTCTGTTGCGCTGACATTGGCGGAACGGAGACGGAGCATAGTTGCGTCCGTCCATCTGGCACTGCGCATGCGTCGAAGAGCGTCCCGAGAAGGTGGCACCAGGTGGCACTGAGCACCCCATTTCGTTCATTCCGTTTTCGTATCTTCACGTGTCACGTCGTGGTGTTGTGTACGAAAGTGAATTAAAGTGCAAGAGTGCACAAAGAACAGGAAGATAGCAGAGAACATTGCAGTGGCTACGTAGACGTATTCCAAAAACATGTAAGATTATGTATTACTTTTATGACGTATGCCTCCCTTTGCATTTCTGCCAATATTTTCCTTCTTTTACAGGATGCAATAATATGCAACAATTTGCACATACAACTGCCCATGGGAGAACAGGAAGAAAGCAGAGAACATGCAGTGGCTGCGTGGACGTATTCCAAAAACATGTAAGATTATGTATTACTTTTATGACCTATGTCTCCTTGTGCATTTCTGCCAATATTTTCCTTCTTTTACAGGATGCATTAATATGCAACAATTTGCACATACTACTGCCCATGGGAGAACAGGAAGACAGCAGAGAACGTGCAGTGGCTGAGTGCACGTATTCCAAGAGCATGTAAGATTATGTATTATTTAGTTGCGACAATAGTTGCAATTTATACATTTTATATATAATAAATTACATGTATATTTTTGTATAAACAGGTTTAAACGAGAAGCAGAACGGCACAGGGTCCATTATCCTGCAGCGTTAGGAGGAATAAAATAATAGGTATTTTATGAGAAGAAACAGAACACAATTGTTGCAGAATTTACATTCGAAAGCAAATATAATTGTACATTGTTTCGTAATTATTAAGGTCTGCGAAAAATTGTACATTGTTTCGTAATTATTGTGGTCTGCGAAAAATTGTACATTATATAATTAATGAATAAATACATATTTCATTACAACAAATATTTGTATAATAACATTTCTATTTGACCTATATGAAATAATGGTTTGCAAGCCCTGCTGCCGTTTTTGTGCCAATTCCGCGGCAGGTCCTGTCACAGATCTGCTGCCGTTTTGGTGCCCATCTGCTACCAAAACCTGTTTGCAGGCCCTGCTGCCGTTTTGGTGCCAATTCCGCGACAGGTTCTGTCAGCAGATCTGCTGCCGTTTTGGTGCCAATTCCGCGACAGGTCCTGTCAGCAGATCTGCTGCCGTTTTGGTGCCAATTCTGCGACAGGTCCTGTCAACAGATCTGCTGCCGTTTTGGTGCCAATCTGCTACCAAACCCTGTTTGCAGGCCCTGTTGACAGATCCATAGCCAATTTCGCTAACAGATGGCTATGGATTTGGAAACAGAGTCTGTCATTCCTGTTTCCAGTCTGCTGCCAATCTGCGCGCAGATGGCTATCTGGGTCGGTCGTCCGATTCATTTGTTCGCGGACGCAGTGAAGTTACTCTTTCTACATTAATACACTGCATATCACATGTAATTGGCGGGGAAGAAAAAAATTGCTAAATCGATCTGACAATCGGATAACCTATACCCAAATTTCCGTCCGTTTGAAAGAAAGTCGAATGCCACACAAACGAACTGCACGGAGAGCCGACATCTTAACGGCAATCATGTTACAAAATTGCAAGTCGATGCGTTAGATCATCACAGCGCGATTGAAACGCACTACTAAAAACAAAGTTAATAGATACTTAGTTAATGGAAATGATCATTTCGTCAAAATACTACAACCCGTCACCGAAGAAATCGTAAAATCTCACTACATGCTTCGAACTTTTTCACAAGCCTTACAGTACGTACGATTCTCTCAAGATGAATCATGGTTTTAAATGGTACTATTTGCTCTCAATATATTACCAATCGCAGACTATGCCGAGAATAAATTTAAATGAAAATTATTTTTTAGGGGAAACTGCTTATTAAAAATTGTCGAAAAATAAAATCTTTGGAGAAAGAAAAATAGTGTCTACGAAAAATCGTCTTCCATCGTTATCGGGCCAGTACATGAACTCAATGCCGAAATCTTGGCAAAGGCCGAGGTGCATAGAACGTTTATCGTAAGTGAGATATCTTTCAGTGACGCGTTAATAAGAGAAAATAGAAACAACCGTGTGTGGATGCAGAATTATTGTAGGACGAAGACCCAATGGTTCGTTAAGTGGGATCCGCTCGACGTTATAATTAAACATTACGAGTTGTCTGAGTAACTGCAATGCCACACTGCACGACCAACTTCGCCTGGTATCTCGGAAAATTCATTGTCGGATTTACTGGAATGTTATTTCTCTACGTCGGATTCCTGAAGGAAAAGTGAGTAGTCGATGAACTATTGAGTTCACTTTATTTTTATGTGGTTCTTCCATTTCAGAGAATACAGTTGCCTCTGCAGGCCAAGAATGAGGGAGTTCAATCGGCAAAAGGGCGAAAAAGGCGAAAAGTGAGTCGTGCCGGTCATACGCGCGAAAATTCGTTTTTATAATACTTAGACCGTTATTCGGGGAAAGAACATCTTCGAGAATTTCATTATCGATATTTTTTTAATTGTTAACGGGAAAGAAAAAATGAGCTTCGCAGAATTTGCGTGTTTGTATGACCGGCTCTATCAGACTTACGGATCAGTCAAATTTAGTAATACTCAGTGTTTGCCCTCAATTAATAGACGATGCGACAGGTGTCAATGTACAGAAGGGTAAGTTTGGCTAAATACAGATTATTATTTAATCGTTAATGAACAAATATTAATTTGAATTCAATTAACGGCAGGCAACGAAGAAAATTATACGGCTGCGGTTGCAAGAAGCAAACACAGTTGTAAGTATACGCTAAGCATGCGGCGCTCCTATTGGAATAACTCTGGCAAATTTGAGAATTGTAGACGCGTAATGGTTATGTGCACATTGAACAACTAATGTTCCTCAACATGATTACATACAAAAAGTAAACATACAAATACCAATAACCCTTCCTCTGAGCACACGACCCAGTACAATACCGTAAAGTAATTGTAATAGCACTGTATGCAAACTTGTACGTTCCATGAAGTTTTTACATCCAACATCGAATTCTACCGGTTTCCCGTTTCGCTTCTTCCGATCAAATATGTTTCACGCTGAGTCTTGAGCATGCATAACGATCAAGTTCAAAATTAGAATCTCCGTCTTTCGTACGTCGAAAGAAAAGACGGGAAGCGACATGACCGGACGAATTTGTGTTAAATGCAGAAACCGTTTCTCCATATCAGGGTGCAGGACGACGACAGAGGATCGGACGAGCAACCAGAATACTCCACAGTCGGCGATTGTTGCTGCACCGGGAGGCGACCACAATAAGAACGACTACGGTAAGTGAATGAAACTCCCACCGAGTTTGCCAATCACATTATCCCGATTACCGATGATTGCGCCGCGATTATTATATTTGCACAAATGTTTCAGCGTATGTCAACGCGGAATCCATCGAGCGTAAAAGCAGGTCAGGCGTCGATAGAAATTCAAAGGTAAATAGATATTAACTTAACATGCACCCATATTAAAAGAATTCGATTCTTCATAGTCCTTTGCCAGTACTAGAATTACTAACACTTAATTTATCGTTCGTACCGTATGCGCGTGCATTAAAAAAATTTGTACTCTTAACGCTGCGTTATTTAGAAGTTTATTTCTAAACTTAGTTGGCAAAATCAAGTGTCAGTCTGCAAAGGAGGCAATCCCAGGCACAATATTCCAGATGTTGTTGTGGACGAGACGGTGGTTTCATGAACAAACGAAGAAGACGCCAGGTCGATGCACAAAAACCTTCCATAAATCGTCGTACCTCCGAAATAGGTGCTGTGCTTCGGGCATCATACGGAAACAATGAGTTTACAAGAAATATCACAGAGAATTACGCACACGCAACACCGAACGCAGAAATTGTCCGCAAGGAGAATCGAAGAGTACCGCCGAAAACAACTGATAAAGGTTCCCAAAGGAGTCAGACGACACTAAAAATAGAGCAACACATGAAGTATCGTTGGCATGATACGATAAAGAGTAAAAGAATCATCAACAGAACGGTCTCATCGTTTGTGAAAGACGACACACCGTCGACTACTTACTTTGACGCGGTGAATTCCTTCACTCACGACGACCAGAAACGAGTAGAATCGGATTCTAACATTATTCTTGGAAGACATGAGAGATCGAAACAACGTTCTGCACCGGCTACGTCTTTATGTATTGAATGTCGAGCAAGGAACAACGTTTCCACCTTTCATACTGGCGCTAAGTCGTCGAAGTCCGATCAAAGGTTGCACGGAGAAGAAACTACAGGATCCAGTGCAAACCTTCTATACGCGAACACGACATGTATGAAGAGAAGGGACAAGAACAGTAGTAGGTCTGAGTCCAAACTCTCGACCGACTATATCGGAGATTGCTCGGATCGAAGGTACAATTTGAACGACAACGATCGTGTAAACGAAGAAACGGACTCTTGTTCCTGTTGTGGCAAAAGAGAAACACCCGCGTCGAGGTCGTTCAAGGAGCATAAGAGTTGGAAGAGCGGAAGTAGAGTCTTTAAGTCGAGCTCACAGTCGGACGTTGACTCGACTGTGCTTCGGAAAGGAAGTTTTGAGAATTTTCCCGGAGGTCGGCGCCCGGTATGGACTTCAGATCAATGTACCTCGACAACCACAACCGCCGACGGATCGTTCGACAATCGTAAATTCGGCGTCGTCTCCAAGTCGAAGAAATATGCCCGTTCATCGCGGTTAGCTTCACCGATACCCTCCCGTGAGGATTCGCGAAGTTACGGTACGGACGAATTACATCCTGGCAAGCGTAATGTGCAGAAGAAGATTTCGTTCTCGAGAATGCAACCTACGAGGAACAGTCAATTGCAGACGTATGTAAAAGTTGTCGACATTAAACATAGTGATCCGCATAATTTTAAATTTTTCATATATACTTTTTTGTGCGTTGTTAATGGCCAATTATTTAATTTTTACAATATTATCCTTGGACGTACTCTATTTTACAGGATGTCCAGTCGTGAAAATATTCAGAGATCATTGTCATACCAAACAACCCGTCACATATCAAGCGCAAATGAAAGGAAATGCACTTGTGGCAGAAATAAGTTCTTACAAGATGAGACAGATCAAAACGCAACCAGTGGTTCGTCAATCGAAATCCGAAACATGTCCGAGGCAACACTAAAACAATTACTTCGAGCGCGTAGACAGCGTTGTATTCCATCGAGACACCTACTAAGGTCAAAGTCCTTCGAAAACGAAACAACCGATAGCCAAGCCGGTTCCGTCTGCAGTTTCTCTAGTTCCTTCGTTACCAGCCCAACTGAAAACTCAAGTCAACCCGGTCGTGGCCGCGGTTGTTTCTGTTGTAAACGAGCGCGAAGGGCAAATTCGTACAAGAGTCCCAGGAAGACGTATAAAACCACTTCTTCCTCAACCTCGAGTCTATTTCCAGATTCAATGTATAAAGTCAATCGCACCGATCAAGCAACAAACTTCGAAACATCATGTACAAGCACCTGCAGCGGGAACGTTATTGAAACATCGAGATTGGAAGCGCTAAGAGAAGTCAGGCGAGCAAGTTCGTCGTCCTCGTCTGCCTCAGCGGGGAACGCGAAGAAGACCAGCAGTAACGATTCCTTCCTGTCGGCTGTCAAAAAGAGAATGCGCAAACTTGACTCGCCGTTCGAGATGAGATTTTGCACGGCGCGAAAGTGGAAGGACGGCAAGCGACGTTCGAGAAGAAAGCGTCGGAAATCTGGCATCATCTTTAAGGGGAGGAACGGCTATGACTCACACGAGAGTATGCCCTGTTGTATAGAGTATTACGAGGAGGTTCAGAATGCGCTGCTTGTGGCGGACGATTATAGGAACCGATTGCCGGTGTTGGAGGAGAGTGATAGAGCGATCGACGAGGAAGACGAGGAAGATGGGAACGTTGAAGAGAGCTCAGCGGTGGACACGAACGCTATGTCTGAAGATTCCTGGAGGAGGGTGCGTTTTATGGACGATGAAACGTCGCGCGAGTGTAACGTGATTGAAAGAGATGATTCTACGGAGTTTGGCAGTGAGCGAAGAAAACGGAAAAGCGTTAATAACAGAAGAATAATTGTTACAGTCACGTAATTACCTAGACTCAATGAATCGAACCGTGAACGGAGACGGTAGATGATGACAATGGTTTGAAATGCAGGCGCTAGCAATGAATCAATGGAAATAGTCGACTAGAAAATCTCGAATAATTGGAGGCAAGTATATATCGTGCTCGATCAAAGGATGAGCGTTGTTATAATATAAGACAACGTATAGTTGCGACTGGGACAATGGCATTTCGAGCAAACGTAACGAGAAGACCCGAAAGAGAAAAGCATATTCCATCGCAGCAGTTTTGTACATAAATGACTACTTTCCCCACATGTCAGTACTGTATTTCACTGCAATAAATTGCAAGAATACCGTAAAGGCGACGGTTTAAAGGTATTGAACACGTCATCGCTCGATTCTGGACGGAGTAAGCGACCACATAAAGCGTAGTACAACGACATGTGATCGGAACTGGCGAAGGACAACAGTAACGAGTACGTATAATTGGCAAGCGGCGAGTTAGTCGCGAGTTCGTCTATGAATAAATTGGACGTGCTTGTAAAGAGAGTGACAGGACGGAGGAGAAGAAAGAACGCACGACAGAGAGGCAGGCCGCGTAAAGAGGACTTGGACGCACGGAAAATCCGAAACTCGATTAATATGCGTCCCGGCCTGTAGGTGAAGAGTCTATAAGTAGAATCCACCGTCGCGGCGCACGGAGTCACTCATATTCATATATTATTCTCTGCCCCCAGTCGACGAAACCCTCCTTTCTGCTAACGAGATATGCCCGTTCATATACTTTAAGCATCTCGTTGGCCAATTATAATCCCGGAAATGTACGTTACCCTATCGTTTCAGGGTTCTAAATACTGATCTTTGTATACGATTGAATTTTGTGATTTGCTTCTAGGGATGATGCTCGTTACAGTTCTACGAACGTTTTTTATTTCGTCTCCTTATGTACATGGTGATAAATTAATTGTAATCATCTCTGATTCTACAGTGGGATTTTGTATACATTTGGCTGTGATGTATCGCTCTGTTGATAAACTGCAAGTAGTAAGACGCCATAAATCAAAAGCGACACTGTACAGTAACGTATTATAATCTTTGCGTGACAGAATGTGCTCACCGTTGACCATTTAAGGTTTATTCCTCTATACAAGTCTTTTTGTACGTAACTGTTATATTTGTAACACAATGTATCTCATGATTTTGTACTTGTGCTCGTTCAGGGATGTTTCCTTCTATCGAGAATAAAAGACCATTCACGAGTATTGCATAATCACTGTTGCCAAGAAAACGGTGGCGAGGAAATCGAAATTATGCAAACATCTTGTAGTGCAACTTCTGATATCAGGCGTTCACAGATGTTGATAAGGAAAACGATTTCTACATAACGTTCTCGTAACGTTATTAACAAGGTACCACGCGACGCCGATTACATTATTTTTTTCTCGTTGCGCACATACCCTCATTGGCACTCTTGATCGATAAGAAAGACTGATTAAATAATTCTCCAGCATCGTACAATCGGGCGTCTTAATCCGACGTAAATAAGACATCGGAAGCCTGGATAATTTCATTCCGCCGACTTGCATCCCATAAACGGGGAAGTGTATTTGTAAAGTCTTCCCGATCTTTTCTCATCTCAATCTACGCGGAATCTCTCTGAATGGCAGGCTTTGTGAGGGAAACGTCGCAGCTGCGCCCCTTTCGCCTCGCATTTTGCACGCATTCCAATGAAATAAAACCAGAGCGACGTCGGTGTCGGCTCGAGTCAAGAAGAAATATTTCGAAACGGGAAGATGTTAAATGACCGAACTGTCCAACTGTCACTCCGCGTAGTACCCAGTGCTTTAAGCCTTGGTGGAAACGCGAGCCAAAATAATTTCATAAGTTTGTAGCATCGTTGGTTGGATAACACATGTATCGTCTTTCTCGCGGGAGATGGTTTAAATATTTAATCGTTTCACACATTTTTGCATTCATCATTTATTGTGAGATATGAAACTTAAGTATATATAATCTATTTTAAAAAATAACTTCTACTACGTCACCATAGCTATACATATGTTGTAATAGGTAAAGACGGTACATATTTTTGTTTATACAAATAGGTACTCATCTATTGGAATGATGCGTTGATTGTTGAAGCAATTATTGATCCAATCACTTTTTACAATTTTCAGTGTTCTGTGTTTCAGTTCGGACAAGTTTCGATATTCCATGACCCGAGAAGAAGATTCGTTCTCAATGAAGACATGTGTAACAGATTCGTCCAAAACTTCTTTTTCCGCACCAGCCATGAAACGTAATTTATACTTTGCTGTATCCGTTGGATCGTTAAAATACCCTATGATATTTCGAAATAGTGAAAAGGGAGAGTCTCCTTCAAATAATTCCCGATCCATTTCAATCTCTTCATTGATGGTGAGGTCCAAATTTACTACCTGAGAATAGAAATTATACTGTATTTTAAGAGTGACGTGTATGTGTATTATATGTGTATCATAATAAGTAAATAATACCGCTTCATCTGCTTTTTCCAGGGAACGTGCCAAGCTCTCTTCATCCGCGTCAACAGTAAAACTGTCATAATATTCATCGTATCTTTCGGTAAGGCGATTTCTAGTTGATTGACGGCTACATATTAAATTCCATGGCAGGAAGTCTTTAAGCGATGACCAGTTTTCCTCTTTCGTCACGTACTTTAACCAATCTATGCTTACTACATCATACTTTTTGCTCCGTATTATATTCTGCGCCTTTGCCTGAAATAACGAAGTAATTACTCGATGAAAGAGTGTCGTATATGTGGGTATGTGATTATGGTTATATACATATGCTTGTACCGTTTTAGTATTCCCAATGATTATACAAAACGTTTCTCGTCCTGGGTTTTGAACTACTTTCGCTCTATGTTGGCAAAGTATTTCCTCCGCTTGTTCCTTAGATAATTCATTGTTACCGTTTATTACGCAGATCTCTTTACCGTGTAACAATCTTGTAACTGGTATAATACGATTATTCGACGATCTCGATTTAACGCACTTTTCATCACTTTTGGAGAGAATCGAAATAGGTATTCTGGGTGCTTTAACAACCGGTGCTTTGTCAAGATCCGCAGATGGGATTGAACGTTTTGTTAACTTTTGAACGATACCTTTATCCTGTACATTCGTCATAATTATGAGATATATCATTGTTATGACTGGCACCCTCGCTTATCATACCTTAACAAGCGAAAGAAGTTCCGTCGTTGTACATGTACTGAACCATGGTTTATCTTCTCGAATTCTAAGAACTCTGGGAAAACGTAAGGTGTATCCTGTTGGATACGAAGTAGTTTTTATCATTTCACTCGCACGTACTGTTAACACCACAGAATTCTCGGGAGGAATCCATAAATCCGGTGGATCCGTCTACAATGCATTAATAATACATTATAAGTAAAATGAATCTGTCATTTCCGACAATGTTAGTCCTTTGTTCGTAATGTCGGTATGATATACGAATGAGATACCCTGGGGCCAGTTATGTTTGCAGGACATTCCTTGGTCCAGCAAGGTTCAAACTTTCTTTGTAGGTCCCTCAATTGTTCCAGTGTGATTCCATTACTTACTGATACGACCGACAAAAATTTCGAGGGGTTTTCACCTCTTACGTCCGGCACACACGCGGCCCCCGTCATGAAACTCTTTATCAAGCCCGTATGTCTACCTTCTCCGTAATATCCACCGAGAATAAGCAGATCGACATCTTCAACCAGACCGCTAGAAAACTGCAACATATTGGATGTTTGCGTATTCGTTGAATAATTTTGTTTTCATACATATGTGACATACTACATACTTCCGCTTTTATTTTGTAACATTCGCTACCCTCACGAACATTTGGCTTATACGTAACGTCACATTTCTTCAATACAATACCTTCTTCCTGTTTTTCGATACATTGCTTAAATATATTTTTCACCTCGTTGCTTCGGACAGATAAAAGAAATATTCTGTTGTAAAAATGTATTTTCCAGAATGTTTTAAAGAAAAAACAGTATGTACCTATGAGACACTCTTGTACTCTCGCATCTAACCAGGCAACCAATTTTTTCCGTGAAAGCTTTCTGTAATATGTTTAGCCGTTCTAAATAAGGCTTGCTAAGGAGCACTTCATCGTTGTACATGAGAATATCGTATGCGACAAAGCATGGTTGAAGATGACTGTTTGGCGACAGCTTCTTAACATCAAAGCCGACGCCTTTGGTGCTGAACTTTTGGTTTACTTTGTGCCAGCCCATCAATTCACCGTCCAGAATAACAGATTTGCAATTGGGATTTAACAACGCAATAATCTGTCCTGTTAGAAAACCACCTAGAAATGGGTACATGCTATTTAGTACAATATTTCTACCTTCTCCTTTACTAAATTGAAGTCGGTGTACCAAGTGTACCTGATGAACTAGTTTGTCCGTAGCTTGCATTATTCGTGATGTCGAATCCTTGGCGCGTAAAGTATTTAATAACTCCGTCCTTCATATGTATTTGAGATCGTTCGCCGTCAAGCTTGCATTGTACGAAGTATTCCTCATTGTGTTCAAACAACTTATCCGTATCTTCAATTTTGCACATCTCAAGAAGCATCGGCTTGACGCAGTTAAAGATCTGAATGCCGTAATCAAATCTTACCTTGGGGTCGTGCAATTTTTCACAGAGGTAACGTAAATCACACGTTACGTCAAAACAATTATTTGCGTCTCTGTGAAATGCTGTAAATGGAGACGTTTTAGCTTTGTACAATTACAATGCATTGATCAAATACGGTAATTTCGGAAAGACGAACCTTGTAATATCCTCTTTCTGCCCATACCAAGCCTCAAGTCCTTTAAGATGATACGGGTTACCCATTTAAACTCTAACGCAGTTATGTTTTTCAAGAGCACTTTAAACACTCCGTCTTTCTGTTGAGGCACCTGATTCTTCTGAGATATCTCGTCAAGAAACTGATTTATGTGTCCGATCGTGTATGAGGAATCAACTGCTGGCAGTCGATTCCGTAATGTAAAGTATGCAGTTTCCGCGAAATCGGTTCCGATAGCTTTGCCAGCAATTGGAGCCCTTGAAAAAAACAAAATTAACTTTTCGATTGTTCCGAAGATATTCAAAATTGTGATACACAACAGTGAAATCTCACTTGTAATGTGTTAATCGATTAGCATCTTTACTCCCTTTGCCAAGACAAAATACACGAATATAAAGGTGTGCCAGTAACTTTTGTTTAAGATTGTGCGGCCCACGTTCTCGTTCGAGCTCCGGTAGCAATAATCGTATTAACGGATATAACGATATGTCCTAATAAGAAAGCAGTCACTTTATAAACGTATATCAAAGTTGTCCTAACGAACAGTATTAATTCGTACCGCATCTGGATACTTCTGCTTCATTTCTTCACCCTTTTTACGAACGCTCTGAAAATATCTTTGTAAAATGTCATCCTTCTTCGTTGTACGTGCCCCTTTTATGAGTTCCAAAATTTTGCAGAGGTTTGCACAATCAATTTCCGACGCCAATGTTTGTGTCATCTTGTTCAGATAAATTCTTTAATCGTTGATTGAAGCCTATAATCAATGCTGTTCCTTTTAGCACATTGGTAGAAGAAATATTTGTGAGCGATGAAGAGGGAATTAATTAAGCAATATAAATAAAATGTATTTTTTTTAATAATTATCAGTATAAACAGCAACGATAATACAATGGTGGCGGCGTATGGAATAATAAATTATGCAATGTGTTATATTAACAATGTACAGTTATTCATTTATCAAGGAAGTTGGTTCTAATATTATACAGTGATGTATTTTTCAAGATACATTCTAGCCAGAAGATGATTATCAGAGTGCAAATAGATGAGATGTAGATTGAAAGCAGCTTCTTGTTTCAGATCCAGAAGGCTCGAATTCTCCCGTATTATATCGTCTGGCTCTGCATCAAGTACTTTCTTGTAAAAATGTACAGCTCCAGGTAGAAGGCTCAGCTGATGAAATGCGCGCGCCATGTTGTAATTAACTTCCTGTGTACTGCCTTTGCCTCTTAACTGCGTATACTTTTTTAAAAAGGCCATAGCTGAAAATATGCTCTTATAGGTAAGTATGTTTCATTCTTTTATTATTTGACTATATTACTATATCTCAATTATTTCGATATTTTATCAAATTACCTTGAATGACAAGATGATTCTTCTTCGCAGACAACTTCTGACACGCCATTTGCAACATAGTTACGGCAATGAGCATTGCCAGTAATGCACTGGGAGCAACTCTGAACAGCGACACGTAATCGTTCAGAGCATACTTGTATGTACCGGATACGAGACAGTTATTCGCGTGCATTATCTGTAAATATGAAAAGACATCTTCTCTGCCGAGTAATCGCATCAGGAACCTGTTATGCCTGCAGTCTTCCGCTTTCTGTATAAATATGTTCAGTAAATTCCACGAGTGCGGAGTCTGGCAGACTCTCACCAACTCTCTCACGATATTGTAACCGTAATATGAGTCGTTGTTGTGAATGCACGATAGCAAACAGAGAAACACAAGATGCGAGTTTCTTTTGGCGAATTTTTTCGAAGTCAACGCACTGAAGCATATCCTCTGAAGCAAACCATACTTCTTCAACTTGCAGGCAAGCCGGCACATCTGTAAGAACATGGAAAATTCGGCCTTCTCGTTTGGGTCCGCACTGTTGACGAACGTCGGTCCATTTTCATCAGAAATTTTCTCCCCGCAAGACAGACGATGGAGGGACAAGATTTCAAGACGTGGCCGAACTCCGTTTGCTCTCGTTAAAGCGTTCAATTCGAGTTTGCTTCTAATTCTGACACAGTGCCGTGACAGGAGTAGCATACCCGAATGAAAGTACTCGTCGTATCGCTTAACTTTGAAGAGTAAAAGTGTCCTTTGGTATATTACGCCTGGGTCCAACGCATCCACGTCAGGATCTTGCTCGAGAACATCTATGGCCTTTTTGTACTGACCGTTAAGCTTGTACAACTTGGCGAGTGCCAGTCTCGCGCCCAAATGTTGTGGCGACAGTTTTCTGACTACCTCGTAAGACGTTATAGCTTTACTATAATCGGAACAACCTTCCCAACACTCAGCGTGTCGTAACCATACAGCGGCCAAACTAAAGTTCTTACTGTTGACCAATGGGTCCAGCAAGACCAGAGCGCGTTCAAACTCTTTCTTTTCCATCAAAGCCTCGGCCACGTCGAGAAACAAATCTCCCGAAATCTCCGGATTCTCCTTCGTATACAACTTAGGTAGAAGCCTATCTGCCATTCTTACTTCATTAAGCTCGATTAACGTTACGAGAAATTTTGCCTTCAAATCGACGACCACGTCGTCCGGGATGTCGCAAGCTTCGATTTCGCAGTTATTAGGGGGTTCTGTTGCTGGCATACTTGTCGGATCAGTGCCAGAGGTGGATTTCCGTTTACTATCAGCGTTTTCGGTGTTCGCTGAAGCTTCAGGCATTTTATACCGAACCCAAATATTGGTATATTTCGTTAAAATACTTAAAGATCGTTTAAATTGTTTCAACGCTATCAGCAATTCCGTCATCACGTTGACTTCTTCCAACGTGATAAGATGTTCACATTTTGTAAATATATTTTCCATCGCCTCTAGAGCTTGCTCATTATTATTCTCTTGCATGTAACGCTTTGCTAACATTTTCGCATATTTTACAATGTTTTCACCGTCCTCCGGTTCTAATTGATGAACTAACTTTGCGTACGCTTTCAAGTACGCTCTTTTGTCGCCGTTCTGTTCTTGCAAAAGTGCTCGAGTCTCGTACAATTTGATATCCTTTGGATTGCCTTGAATAGCCTTCGAGTAGCATGTGATGGCTTGCTTTATGTCTCCGCTCTCCTGCGACAAATTCGCCAGTCTCACCCATTGATCTGCATCCTTGGGACTAAGATGTGCAGCAATCAAGGCAAATTGTAATGCTTTTTCTGGTTGGTCATTCTCGTAAATCATGGCCAACGTTTGGAATGGATCCGGTGCGCTCGGTACTTGTCTAATATGAACAAAAAAATGGACAAAAATCGAACTCTAAACTCTTTTGTACTCTACATGTCTGTAGTCTGTACCCCAACTTTTACACTGATATTGTGTAACTTGCCTAATGATTTCCATGCATATCTGTGCAGCTAATTCAGTCTCTCCCTTGGCAAACCTTAAGTTTGCCTCACCCATAAGACCCTGCAAGACCGGTGGTAAATTTCTTCTCTTCTTCCTTTGTCTGTACTGTGCCGGTCTTTGTACTTTTCTGCTATTGCTTTTTTGTATGTCTGTTTCTTCATACTCAATATCTTTTCTGAAATCAGTGTAATGAGTCATTGACCAACTACATTCAAAGATGCTTCCCCGGGTTGAATTATATACCTGGAAGAATCAGTTTCCGTCATTTCTTGGTCATGGTCCATCACACCTTGATCCATTCTGGACGAATATTCGGTGAATGTTAATTCTCCATTTAGAAATTGCTTTGTCAGCTTGTCCTCCTCTTCTGACGCCAATAATCCATCTTGATCGTCTGCATCCGTAGTATTGTCAATCGTAGAACCGCATTGGAGGGAATATTCATATTGTGGCATAATTGAATCATTCACATGCTGTACTTTTAATGCTGTTGCTTCCACAAACTCATTCATGTCCACATCCATGGAGCTGATGGCAGTCTCATCCAGTTCTTCTATGATCACCGGTGCTATGGTAGTACTCTCATCAATAATCATGCTGTTATCTCCAGACCCACAGCGTTCCGTCTTATCTTCTGCATTCAATTCGTTATCCATCTTGGCACTGAGTGTTTTTAATAAATCCTTTATGCAAAACAGCTTAATTTAATTACGTACTACACAAAATTCTCTTTGTGAGCTAAAATGTTAAGTCTCACACATTCAGAGTGCATGTTAAAAATTTTTATTCAGTCAGTATGCTTATCTTTAAAAGAATAGGTTTGGAATTACTAATACCTTACAAATGTCGTACAAATCTTATAAAAAAAAAACGGCACTGTTATTAATGATCATAGGCGATAAACGCTAAAATGAAAAGATAATAACAGAGAATGACGTTCGTAGAAGGTACGTTTGTTAAGTCACAAACTAAAAAAGCCGTAATAAAAAAACGTATACTCGTGGTATTTATTACTGCGAGTATGTATACGTAAAAAGTTTTCCTGGAGATGTATAAAAGGTTATAGACCAGTCTAACGTACCTCAGTCGTACTGTGGCGTAGTGTTTACAGAAATCAGAGTATTGACGCGTTGAATATTGTACGGGCACGCATTCAAGACGTCCTATACAATCTCGAAGCACTTTAAATATAGAGCACGTGTGTCAGTAGTATGCCGAGTTTTTATTCCGCTGACAGTTAGTCTACGGTAAACAGTCAGCCTCGTGACAGGCACTTTAGAGGTTCGTAAACATCGCACAACACACTTCAATATGAACGTAACTCATTCATCTTCGTTTCACGGTGAAAAATCGTTCGTCGTTTAGCGAAATGATAAGCGTGTAACTTCAACGAAGTACACGGTGAAAGGTGTCCCGATGAAAATGTGCACTTCAAACGTCACAACATGGATTTACATTGGAAAAAATTTAAGGTTATGACGTGAAGAAAAATACACTACTCAACGAGTAAGTAAACATCCACGTACGTCCTTCACCCATATCTTTTGTGTATTCTTTCAACGTTTCATTGACAAGTGTTAATGAATGATGTTTATTTTTTTAGGTGTTACCAATAGTATGAAGCCACACACATGCTGGCTTTATGTCTCCTTATTACTAATACTCACACTTGGCATTGAGTCAAACAACAATCAGCCCAACTGTTCCTACTATCAAGAGGATAGTGACGGTCAGACGACAAGGACTCCGTGCAATAGCATTCAACAAGTTCAAATTCAATTTTCATCTAAGGTTATCAAGAACGAGTATATTATCGCTTTTAAGGGTTACTACAAGCAACAGGCGAGAGAGAATTACATTAGGGCTGCTCTGAATTCGTCTGGTATTCATAAGTGGCAGATTTTATCTCGTAACAATTTAGCCAGTAGCTTTCCCAGTGACTTTGATGTTGTCATATTGCAAGAGACTGATAAGTATGATGGATTAAGTGCTTTAAGTGATCATCCCTTGATAAGAAGAGTAACACCACAAAGGCTTGTACGTAGGAGTTTAAAGTATATCAATGTAACACAAGATGGGGTTGACAACCCAGAATTCAAGAATTTCAAGAGAAAAATCAACAATTATGTATGTACTTTTATTTACATTTGTTATTTTATTTAACAACATGTACTATGTATGATATTATTATCATAGGACAACCAATTCTGGCAACCAACAAATCGTCATACATCAAGAAGGCTTTTACGAGCCATACCAAGGCAAATTACAACTATATTACAAGCTGATGCTCTATGGGGAATGGGTGTTACCGGACATGGTGTTAAAGTACATACTTATGTATATCGGAAAAATTTATTTTCTGGAGTACACAATATTGGCTGGTTATCTTTGTAACATCATAAATGTGCTTTGTACCATAGGTAGCTATATTCGATACTGGGTTGGCTGTAAGCCATTCTCACTTCAAAAAGATTAAAGAACGTTCAAATTGGACAAATGAGAAAACGTTGGAAGATGGCCTGGGACACGGAACGTTTGTCGCGGGAGTGATAGCATCTTCTTCGAGAGACTGTATGGGTTTTGCACCAGACGCTGAACTTCACATCTTTCGTGTGTTTACCAATGCTCAGGTATATACATGCTTTCAATGTATGCGTGGATACCTTCTCATACGCGTTTCTCGTTTTATATAGGTCTCATATACATCATGGTTTCTCGATGCATTCAACTACGCCATACTTACGAAAGTTACAGTACTGAATCTTAGTATAGGCGGTCCCGATTTCATGGATCATCCGTTTGTTGACAAAGTGTGGGAGCTCACTGCTAATGGTGTAATAATGGTATCAGCTATTGGCAACGACGGACCGTTGTATGGGTGAGTACAAACTAGCAATCTTACTCTTCCTAATGTAAAACGATACAAACATTATAGCACTATTAACAGTGCACTCACATTCAATGTCTCTTATATTGTACGCAGCACATTAAATAATCCTGCTGATCAAATGGATGTCATCGGTGTCGGCGGTATTAATTGGGAGGATCAAATAGCTAGATTCTCGTCGCGCGGTATGACGACATGGGAATTACCCGCTGGATACGGAAGAGTGAAGCCTGACCTAGTTACATATGGTTCGGGAGTGCGGGGATCTGCTTTGCAAACTGGGTGCAGAACGCTATCGGGTACTTCTGTCGCTAGTCCCGTTGTGGCAGGTGCCGTAGCTTTGCTAGCTAGTGGATTCGTACCACCGGACGGAGCTCAGAACGTTAAGCAAAGAGTAATACGTCTTTGGTTTCGCCGCCAATCAGTTTCCGATACGGTTAAGTTTCAACGATTGTAGAATAACAAATATGTTCTCTTATTTCTAAAGGTAACTCCGGCCAGCATGAAACAAGCATTGTTGGGTTCCGCTCGTCGGTTACCAGGAGTTGGAATGTTTGAACAGGGCGCAGGGAAGTTAGACCTCTTACGAGCGTTTCACTTCTTACGTTTGTACAAACCTATTGCAACGCTTAATCCGAGGTAAATGTCTTGGGTACGTTGTGTAATGAAGATGTATTACTTGAAATCGAGAAATGATCTGTTTTGATTGCAGCTACATTGATTTGACGGAATGCCAGTATATGTGGCCGTATTGTACTCAAGCGGTGTACCACACCGGTATGCCAACTATTGTAAACGTGACCGTGATCAATGGTCTGGGAGTTTCTGGCCACATCACAGAACTTGCGTGGCATCCATACACGGGCAACGGGAATGGCGAACGAATAGACGTGTCCTTAACATACAGTGATGTTCTGTGGCCATGGTCCGGCTGGTTGGCAGTTGCTATAACTGTTCCGTCGAGTTCTCGAGATTGGCAAGGCGTAGCACAAGGTGAACGATCGGAGTTCGGGACAAAAGAGCATAGCTTGAACTAATTATAGCCATATTGTCAAAAGATTCTTTTGAATATAATGTGTTCTTGTTAAACGTTTATTTAGGACATATTTCTGTTACTGTCGAATCACCACCTAGCGATGGAGAAAATGAACCAAGGCAGTCCACTGTCGAACTGCCACTGAAAGCAAAAGTTATACCAACACCACCACGCCAGTAAGTATCAGTAAGTAATAAACGAATGACAGTATGTAGCGGTGTATATTAAAATAAAATATGGCAAACGTACAGTGTTGTAATATGTACTATGT
Source organism: Priocnemis perturbator (assembly GCA_963942575.1). Lineage (NCBI taxonomy): Eukaryota > Metazoa > Arthropoda > Insecta > Hymenoptera > Pompilidae > Priocnemis > Priocnemis perturbator. Next base: position 17,008,053 of record OZ012644.1, on the reverse strand, counting down.
AACAGCAAACGGATTTTATGGGATCAATACCATAACTTGCGTTATCCACCGGGATATTTTCCGAGGGACGATTTACGCGCGAAGAATGATCCCCTCGATTGGAACGGAGATCACATTCACACCAACTTTAGAGATATGTATCAGCATTTGCGCAACGCCGGATATTATCTGGAAGTGCTCGGACAACCGTTCACTTGCTTCGATGCAAAGAACTATGGAACGCTTCTTATTGTAGATACGGAGGAAGAATTCTTTCCAGAAGAGGTATTTTACATATTCAGTTGTTACGTCCCAATATCCATTTTTCATCATCTTTATTGGCATAGAATGTTTAACTTGGAATATTGCGGTTTATGTTCAGGTAGCCAAGTTGAAGAGAGATGTTGAGGATGAAAGTCTTTCAGTTATCGTCTTCGCAGATTGGTATAACGTGACTGTTATGCGAAAGGTGAAATTTTATGACGAGAACACTCGCCAATGGTGGGTTCCAGATACAGGTGGAGCAAATATACCGGCTTTAAATGATCTTTTGTATCCAAACTGGGGTGTGGCGTTTGGAGACAAAGTACGTGATGGACAGTTTACTCTTAATCATCATCCCACCGTAACTTTTGCCTCTGGCAGTACCATTGCACGGTAAGATATTCAGAGTAATGAAGGGTAATTGACAATGCTCAGGACTATATAAACCGAAAAGTACATAGTGCTGCGTGAAATTAGGTTTCCGGAGGAAGGTGTTGTCCTCTATGCCGAACTGCGAGACCAAGGACAAGAACTATTAACAGAATCAGAAGCAGGATCAACGACACTCGTACCTATTTTGGGTTTGCTCCAAACTCAAACTCGCAACAGTATCGAGGAAGCGGATCCTAATCAAAATAATGAAGTGCCGGAAACCGATGGAAATGAAGGAAAACTTCACTTGAAAGACCCACTGAATATGTCTGGCCGACTTGTTGTCTACGGGGACTCAAATTGCATTGATGACAGTCATTTACAAAAACGTAAGGATCACTCACCTACATAACATAATTTACATATAAGTATTCAAATATCAAAGTTACAGGGTACTACTCGTACTTTACAGCCTGCTTCTGGATGCTCGACGCTCTCTTAGAATATACGACGACGGGCCACATAGCGAGCGTGTTCTTGGATCAGCAGAACAAGAAGAAGCCCACTCGAAAATCTAGTAACTTAGAAGCCGGTGAATTGCCACAACGAATGTCGGGAAGTCACTTGAAGCGTCACAGTAAAGTGCTTATGCCTGAGAGTATCAGCGGGGAGCATTTTAGACCACTTCCGTCTTGTCCCGTCGCCACACTAGCTCCACCAAAACCCATAAACGAGTCAGCACCAATGTAAGGACCATTCTTCAAAGCCATCGTAAAATGTGACTCATACCCTACTGTCTTTTTAATCGGATACCGTGCGTCGTCACATACGATTTTGATCTGATTTCAGAAATCTCTATAAACCGCAGAAATTACTATCTGTAGGGGGTGCTTTGGTTCCTGCTAACCCATTGCCACACGATCCAAATTCTCTATGGCTAAGAAGGCGGGTCGGTGGTGTAAGCATTCCTACGTTGTATCAAGCGGGCTCAGAAACCGCGGTTCGGGATGCAGAGAGGGATCAACTAGATAGTAATCGTATTGTCGTTATGATGCGATGGAGTTACATTACCGGAGTTATCTTTATTAGTATAATTATTTTCTACTTTCTAAATCGATGGAATTGCTTGATATCGAAGCGGCACTCGCGCAGGAAACGTACTGTCGGCCGATTGCGAAGAGTCATTCAAGCTATCGCTGTACGTAGAGTACCGCAGATGTGACTAACATTGCGAGTTAATTTCATTTTCAACAATATCAATTTTATATACGTCATTTACATTACGTTACACTTTGCAAACCTTCAAAGATTATCGAACGAGTCGGGTCATGAATTTATCGCCATGAAAACGTACAATTGCGCGGATCGAAGACTTACAAATCGATTTGGGGAAATAGGTTTGTATCTTTTTTTTAATATCTAAACAATTGGCAAATATTTTCAGTCACGAGATATGACTTACAGTGGGTTTGGAGCAAACTGAATAAGTTATCACACTGCACTCTGCATTAACAGCTGAAACCAGAGAAATGAAACTAAAATAAAAGTTGCGTTGCATGAAAATTGAGTCCAGTGAAATATCTAGTAGGAATCGTGACAATGCAATACAATAGAGTGTAGAAGTTGCGTCATGAAATTTGGCATGCTGTAAGCATAAATTTTATACCTGTTGATATATACGTTATTAAACCTTACTAGATTTTGCTCTTAAGATTTTCATAATTGCCAAACAAAGCAAAGCCTTTTATTTCCATTAAACAACCAGAAACATAAGCTGCCTTCCATAACAAGTTCATGTAAATAGTACAATAAACAACACGTTCAATGATTTGTAAACTTTGCACTACTGTATGTTCTTTACTTTAACGTTCAGGAGCGGTCACTGAATGTGTATATCTTTAATGCATCCATATAATATAAATTATGCCGCGAGAGATACGATTAACATTAATAGAAAAAAATTGAAAGTTCACGGATATTTCACCACTGTTTAACACATGGAAATTATCTTAGGTATTAGTGATTAAGGGCAGAGAAAGAATAAATATATATTTTTCCAAACTGCTAAAAATTACAGAACACATATAGTCGATGCCGTACATAAGATCTCTCCGTAGTGCTATTAATCAGCGAATATTTTGAAGCTTTGCCTTATCCAAAGTTAAGTATACAAAAGTATTGTTACAATGTAAAAGGGTATAAATTAAAATCGGGTGCTTATTTTAAAAAGATTTCTCAGCACATTTATTTTTTAAATAGTTCCCATTTTCTACTAGCCATAAAACTAGCAGAAATATGCATCTATTTCACACTTTTCTGGCTATAGACCTTATTGACTGTATATATTTTTAATCGGTACACAACATCAATATAACTATTTCAATTATAAAATGGGTTGTAAGTTACCCAATGTGCTCTATCTTGTTGTACAGCATTCTTATGTGACGTAAATAAACTCTTGAAAACTTCTGAAGCTTTAGGATCTTTTGCAACGCTGTAAGCATCCTTAGCTTTTTTGTATGCTGGATCTTCAGCTTCGACTTTGCTGACATTCACTTTGAGAGTAGCTACTTTCTCGTCTTTCTTAATCTTCTTCTTCGGAACCTCATCTTTCTTAGCATCATCTGTCTGTGTTTCTTCACAATTCTTCTTCTTCTTTGACTTCTTCTGTAGGCTCTTTCTAATCAACATACGTTCTTCCATTAATGTAAGATCATCACCGTCTGCGTTAAGAATAATAATGTCTGCTTGTACAAAGGATTCCTGACACTTATGGCATATCTAAAATCAAGGGACACAATGTAAAGAATGATTGCAGCACAGAATATTATAATACTAATCCGTTGTTGCTTACATTAGTTTTTACTTCTTTCAAGGCACGTTCACTCATTACACACCCACAGGACCACAGGAAGCAGAATTTATATTTTCCATTCATTTCTAGACCAATCACAGGGCATATGTATGGACTCTTTCCTCCGTCGGAATAACAATCTCCTTTCTCAGCCTTATTGGCTTCAAATGCTGGGTTTGGTGTTAGATTCAAAGTCTTAATGTCTTTCAGTGCTTTGATATGTGTGGCTGATTCTGGTAGAGTATTGCGATCTAATAAACCTTCAATAACCGATTCTTTACTATATAGACGTCCTAAGCCACAGGCAACTATAGGTTCTTGCAAAGGTAACTGGCGAATGGTGCAATGCCTCCACCTAAAGGCCAATTCTGCATCCTTATCTTTCTGTAAGAGAGTACATGCGAAGAATAAATTAGGCTCATTATTTTGACATGCAAAAAAAACAATGAACACAAAGTCGATTGATCGATAAATACTGACTTACCTGCTCTGGCTTCTTTTTCACCCTTACAAGCTCGTCCCTACGCGGTATGGTACCACCGTCACAACCCATAATCAGAAAATAACACTTTCGGAGAAGAGGAAAATTAACCTTCACGCGACACGTACAAGTGTCAATCAAGTGAATCGGGAATCAAACAAACGATCGGGCTGAACAAGAGAAGAGTGCGTCATCATGCAGTGCTACCACTCTTTAACAGTCCTCAATTCTACGCATGTCTATATATATAGAGACATAAACAACCGAGACGTCGGAAAAGATTGCGTATAACATTGGTTCAGAGAATTGTCACATTACAATGCGATGTAACAACCGCAAGAATTACGCGAACTCTTCCTGAACGCTCTAAACTACACGATTTTTCTCAAAAAGCGTCGGTCGAAACGGTGGAATTTTGAAATGTGATTGGCAGTACTGTCCCAGGGGTGGTGCAGAAATGGTTGCAGACAGCTCAAAGTCAGCTGACCGTGTATCCGCCTGCCTCCACTTAGTTTATGGTTTAGTTGTCGGGCGGGTCGTGAGGCAGCAGCACACAATTGTCATCACGTGAGGTCACAATGGTTTCTGATGGTTTCGGCGACAAGCCAGTAGGCAAGTGAACCTTTTGAATTTCGTCCGAAATTCATCGATCTCCAGGAGTTAACGGAGCAGCGACTGGGCTCGACGTGTCTGGTACGTGAAGATAACTGTCTCGTTCTGTCGTGCGAACGGAATCGGATCGATTCGGGCGCCTTAGCGATCGTTTCGGGAGTGACGTTAAAGGGCTAACTTTTATCATAGGAAGTCGATTTCGTGCCCGACAAATCCGTGCCGAGCGAGAGAGGTTCTGTCAGCGAGTGCGTAGGCTCGCGCTGACAGAATGTCGATCGCGTTTGCGGGATGTGTCTAGGTAGGCCCGTTCTTCTTTCGCATACGCCTCTGACACAACCGCGATGCGATATGTTGTATTATTGATTTTACGAACGCCTCAATGCCAGACGCCATTGGGTCGCAAACTGGGACCGTACGAGCTGACTTCCAGGCAATAGGGTGCTCCTGGGTGTCGGCGTCGATTCAAGGACGACCGTTTTCGCATTCGCCTTTGCCGGACACTTGTCACTTTTCTATATCGATCAGTATGCAAGTTCTGCGCGCCATTCTCGCAGTTGCCTGCATGTCACGTGGAAAGCGCGCCTAATTACATAATACTACGGTGCGAGGACGAGCGGGCCTGCCACACCCCCTTTTTTAATTTAAATTATTCGGATAGCCGGTGCTCGTCTCGGTTATTTTCAATCTTTCCGACGTCGGGCAAGACCTTTAGTGCATTTTGCGTTGACGAAAATGATCGGCAGTTGCGAATGGTATCGTCCAGAAATTCGAATCACGAGACCGTTCGAACGTTCCACGAATCTGTATAGAGCAGGTGGTTGTTTACAGAAAAATTGTACTGTACACACCGTTTACAGCAGTCTTTTGGTTTTGTTTCGTCGTGTGACCGGAAAAATGAATGGTGATAAATCGGCGTGTGAAAGAAGGTCAGCGCCAAATTTTCGAATGTTTGGGCTGGTCAAACTTTTGTTTGGCAGAGCTTACTCGCTTGGGTGTGCACGAGAAATGTTTAGAAGTGTGATAAAATGAGAGAAAGTGATGAACGTATGTCATTCGTCGTGTACAGTAAAGTTTTTAAATTGACACTGCCCTATAGTCAATTGGACAACATTGCTATGTGGTATGTTGTCATACTCACAGAACAGGTCTTTATTCCATTCTCATAGGTTTGAATGTTATCTCCAGGATTTCAGTTTATTCAGTTTCACTGCACTTGATTCAAATTTGTTGTGGTATTGATGGACAATTTATGTACCTATACAAACATAGTTAATGCATAATGCATCTGTAGCTGTTGCTAATACATTCTTTCCCATTACAGGTGTATTAAAGTATTAAATTGAAACCACAACATCCAAGATGACAGAATATTGGTTAATATCAGCTCCTGGAGACAAGACCTGTCAACAAACATGGGAAACAATGAACAATCTCACATCGAGACAAAATTCTCTGTCTGTCAATTATAAGTTCCATATACCTGACCTGAAGGTGGGAACTTTGGATCAGCTGGTCGGACTATCGGATGACCTTGGCAAACTTGATGCCTTTGTAGAACAAGTGACACGCAAAGTGGCAACATATTTGGGGGAGGTCTTAGAAGACCAAAGGGACAAGCTGCATGAAAATCTAATGGCCAATAACAGTGAGTAAAGACGACCTGTTACGACTAAAAGTCCCTTCCTTTAAAGATTTCTCTTTTATGTCAGGATGACAGATTACGTAAATGTTCAGGGGTCCAAAGTTAGTTTGTTAATAGCACGACGATGTAGAACAGTTTTATCTCTCACTTCCAAACCATTTTCCATCTTTCATTGTAGCACCTTGACCATAGAGAGTTTTGGAATTTTATTGACATGTCATTTTGAGTAGTACCATTTTTTACTGCTAATAAAGGACATTATCTTTTGGACCCTTGCAAACAAGTATCGATCGATTCATCATGTATGATGTTCTAATGTAAATTAGTATCTATTACTGGATGCATAAGCAAATACCGTACACGACACAAAACATGCACACCACTTAGAGTTCGTTTTTTTTGAACAGCAGTTTCTAATATGTGTCATTTGATTTATTCAAGTTATAATTAATTTTAACGGGATTGAGAAGTTTTAATTTTAGGATCAATAATCCCTGTTCTCCCAAGTGCCTTCAAGTTATTCAATCATATAGTAACATCTGGATAATTTTGTCTGTGTACAGTAATAGTCGCCCAGAAAAGAATGATTATATGATTGCTTAACGTAAACTGCATCCTCATTAACAATTATGTGAATGCAGGACAAAATTCTTGTTACTGTGGCATACAGTAATCAAGAGTTATATATGTGATGTGTACCAACATTCTCCTACCAATAAGTTTTATTGTTCTAACTTACTTGTGTTTCTTCACAAAGTATTAGTTGCATTTCAATATGAAATACTACAATGCATTAGCTATACAAGGGAAAAGTTTGGTACACATGCATATAATAGCATATGGTCAATATACTTGTAGAATGCTTATTTCTGTATTTGGTTGACATATTCTTTATTTACTGTCTACAAAAGATAATTTTCGGTATTTGTGATGTTGCTTGGCTTGCTTTCATTAATTTCGACCACATTAACCCTCTATCCCTACCTTACTTATTTTTCTTTTAATAATAAATGCTCATACATGTGCACTATCTCCAAAATTTCATATAAGGCTTCAGAGAATTTTCAAAAAACACAAACACGCAGCAGTGCCTATGAAGATCAAACAGAAACTATTAGTAAAGAAAATCTTGATGTGTGGACCACGCATAAAAGTAAAACCTTCCAGAGGACGCAAGGAGTCGCTTGGGTTACTGTGGTCACCAAGCTCCTATTAGCCATTACAAGGTTCCTTTATTTTTCATTATATAATATCATGGTACCCAGATTTCGTATTCTTAGCTTCATTCTTGCGATGCACCATACAACCGTCAATTGCCATCTTTATTTTGCTGATTTTTTGTTTGACTAAGTTTATGGTTTCTCGTAGTTTTCTATTAGTTACTCTTATTATGTCTTCTTTTGCTTATTTTCTCCTTCTACATTGCTTTGTAACATATCGGAGTATTTAACGAAAGAACTCATTTTTGAATAACTCCAGAGTTGTAGTACTATGAACATGAGCTAATGAATATACAAGCATCGGTTGTCATCTCAGGAAAAAAGTCTTTATCTGAGAGATTGGCAGATTATGTCAGCTAACAGAAGTGTAATTGACGTTGTTCAACTGTGCGCAGGTGTTAGCGTGGCACAGTTATTCTTCTCCATTGAGGAAGGGTCAGGCGTTTGTACTTGGTCTTAGTCGATTCAGTGTCAGTAAGGAAACTTTATATACTCCCTTTGACGCTGTTGCAAAGTCGGAACTGTAACGAATCCAGACGTAGACGTTTCCTAGTTCGTCGAGTATTAAAAGGATAAATCGTAATAATGGCCGCACCGACGTGCTCGAACGCGACGCTAAATACTCCGTCTTTTTTCTTAAGTTATTTTGATTCAGTTTCGTCAGCATTGTCGTTAGGCATTTGCGTAGGACGCAATAATAGTTGAAAGAGACGTATGAAAAATTCGCGAGGAGATTGGGACTGGGCTGTAATGGATAGGTCAAACGTCAGTGGATGGGGAGAACTCGAGCCCCGAAGGGGGTCCGGACACCCCGCCAAACACCCCCGTTACTCCGTCACACAAGACTTCGAAGGAGCACTGCAGACAGTGGAGGGAATCGGAGAAGTGTGAACCAGATCTGGCCGCCTGTTTAGGTCAGCATCACCACCAGCGTCACCATCACAACGACCATCATCACAGTCACCACAACCATCATAACCATTTTCCTAATTTTGAAAAGAAGTCATCGTACGGTTCTCAAGGCGCCTGTGATGTCCGACCATCGAACGATCCTTCGTCAATGTATTCATGCTACCACGCGCATTGGTGCGCTGCTTCTATTCCCTCGACACCCCTTGCCAGTCCCACCCCCACAAGTCCGACCCTTTCCCTCTCATCAAACTGTAGCAGCGAAGGAGAGAGCAGGTGGAACTCGACGACGACGCGCCAGTCTCGAAATAGCGAGAGAGTACGCCACAGGTCGGCCCACCACAATTGCAAGTCGCTCGCCGGCGACAACGATGATCACGCTGATAGCAAGAACGACGACGACCACGACGACGGTGCGGACGAAAACAGCGACCAAGACCAAGACCATAGTGGCAATTTGCCCAATCCAGGTACCCATCCTACCACCGCCACATCAGCCCATCGAACCTTTCCCTGTGACATAGCTGTGCGGATCGTTCAACCTGTTGTCCCGCTCATCACGGACTCATTCCTTTAGCGTTCAAACTTGTCTTCTGTAATAGTATCGATTGAATACGCAAGAGAGAAAGAGAGAGAGGTTGTCACTTTCGGGTACCATTCGATTACCGATGACGTCTTTCTTTTGTATCGATGGCGCAAGATACCACTTTCGCATGTGTGGCTTTGTCGTTCGAGGGAAAAAGAGGCTGATCGAAAGTATAGTCCTTGGTACTGATTCGGGATTCGTTCGCCCTGTCGCGTCATAATAAGTATTCGTCGGCGACCGATGATCCTAGTGCGCATTTCCTTAAGTGTCAATTTCGCACAATTGCACTAGATATGCAGTGTCTGTATTGCTAAAATCTTTTTTGCAGAGTTGCGCAAGTGACTTTTTGAGGCCTTCCTTTCATGTTATTGTGCTGTCACAAAATGAGAAGAGGCATCGCTTATTGCTCTTATTTTTCTTTTTTGTCACTGTATTTGAATTACTTGTAACGTACCGTGTCGCTGTGGCTAAATAGTGCAAAGTTGGAAATAGACATATTCGCTCACAGTCACGAGTTCGCAAATTACAGTTGTTCAGTGAATATATCATATCATATCATAAGGGATGATCGGTTTAAGAAAGTCATGACAATCTCTCTCCGTACAATATGTACAGTGAGACACGTCCCGTGTATATTGAGACAAATTCAACATGTATATCACTGGGTTTAATGAACTCTTATACGAAGCGATACGAAACATTGACTGGGTGTAAAATATTTTCTGTTTAGTTCGTTTGCCGTGTTACGCACAAACACGTTATCACCAAAGGTTAAGAAAAGAGGGGAGGATTATCTTATACTTAAATTATAAAACAGCGAGCGCATATCATTGTGCACTTTTAACACCTTTGACAATCGTTCTAACATACTTTGAGGTACATGCTCAGAGGATATTTCTGTTTTCTCCTGCGTCTTGTTTACTGGTTGTATACAAACGTTTCACGATGGTAAACAAATGTCTTGGGACAGCCCTTATCACTGTTCTTTCAAATGAAATTTACTATTTCTTCGTCATGCCATAGGATCGCCGTTTTTCTGTCAATGTCTTCTAAGTTTTTTCTTTCACAGCCTTAGACGCTAAAGAAATTCAACTGCTCCACACGATATGAAACGACATCGTGTGATATCTGTTCAACGTTTTTTCGACACTGTAATGTTATCACTTTTACAAAGCCGTTTATTTCGCATTGGCAAGTGCAAACGTATACCTGTTCCAAAATATCGTTCTTATGTCCCTTCATTATTATCCCTTAATATAATCGTACGATTAAAAAAAATCTATAGGTTTAAAACCTAACGAACTTTCAAAACGTTTAATACATACCTGTGGAAAATATAAACGGTGTGTATAATAATAATAATATTTGCTTTTTCAGTGATATCTTACAGTAACGGCTACCGCTTGGCCACAAAACTAAACTTTCAGACACAGTAAATGCCATCCACTTTGAACAACACATCACCTTAAACTAATTGATCAGAAACTAGACAAATCAATTTAGTATTGCAACTTTGAATATGCAGAACTTAAGCCCTATCCCATGTTAATTTAATTCCATAGCATCCCCTTTCTCTCCCAATTGCAAAGCCTTCATATTGCTTTTTATTGCTACTAATTCATTTTTCGTAAACTGGCAATACAATACATATGATAATACATATATAATACAAAGGAATTAAAGACAAATTATGAGAGCACAAAGTACAGCACAGACACAATTAACAAGAGAGAGTATATACCTATCGATCGGTACATGAATTTATAAGACATTCTTCTGCATGATAAGATAAATTCTGATGATACCCGTCTGTTACCTAATATATAATATTGTTGAGGATTAATATGCCGAGTTTTTATACCATGTTAATCACTTTAAATTTCTTCATTCCGTAGTGTACATCCGTTTGATTAATGGTAGACGATAAGAACGCTGTAAACTGTCTATATAGCATTAATCGCTTCTTTTAATTAAGCTGCTTGGTTTGTTTTGTTATTTTACAGCATTACTAATAAATGTCTAGTGTTCTAATGACAATACATTATGAACATTGCAATCGCTTACTTATGCTTAACGTAAGTCCAACTCAGTTATAACTTTAGGTTCGCGCATGTTCGTTTGTTTAAAATGTGAATAAACAATTAATGGCAAGAGTGGAAAAATTGTAAATCTTCTTTATGATATGCACTAATTTGTGTAAGTTTTGCAGAATAATGTGTCGTACATTAATGACAAGAACTAACTATATTATATCAGCGTAATGCATCGTCAATCGCAGGTAGTTGTCTTGCTTGTATTTCGTTCACTCAGCATTCGCGGTATCTTCACAGTATATTTAGACTCGTGCTTCAGTTTGTCGATATTGTACTGTTGTTCTTTAGAGAAGCCGGACATACGGTTTTATATGTATATTCGACAAATTGCATTGTACAGCCACTCGTATCATTAGCATTGCGTATATAGATAGTCAATTCTCTTATATGATACTGTTTGCATGTTGTGTTTTGTTGATATTCTGCTTTCCTTTTCTAACGCTGCCAATAAGCAAAGAAGCGTACTAGTATCGAGAGGAATGTTCGGTTACGTAGAAAATCTTTCTCTGTTTATCTCACCCCTTTTTTTTTTATCTCCTTATCATGGAATCATTTTATAATGTTTAATCCGGCCCATTGTATTGTAATTAAACATTATATATATGTAATATATCCTGCAGACTCCCGCATCTTGTAACAGAGCTTTATAGGTTCAGAACTCAGAATTATATTAGATCATCATTTATCATCTGCTAGAGAGAGAGGGAGAGGGTAAACAAGATGTGACGTTAGGACTCTTAGAGCTCTGTTAAAAGGCATAAAAAAACTAGTAGTAGACGGAGTTGTTATGTGAGATAGATGCATTAACATTTTTAATTCATTAGGTGATCTGCCATCATATATAACTCGATTCCAGTGGGACATGGCCAAATATCCGATAAAGCAGTCACTCAGAAATATAGCGGATATAATCAGTAAGCAAGTGGGCCAGATCGATGCTGATCTGAAAACTAAGTCGACTACGTACAACAATTTGAAGGGCAGTTTGCAAAATCTTGAGAAGAAGCAAACGTGAGCATGTCACGGTATATTATGATTGCGTCTCGATCAGTTGTTATAATAAACGCCTTATTTTTACAGTGGGAGTTTATTAACGAGAAACCTTGCAGATTTAGTGAAGAAGGAACATTTTATATTGGATAGCGAATACTTGTCTACGCTGCTTGTGATAGTTCCAAAGTAAGTCTGACATTAATATGAAACCTCCTACGTTTCGCATAAAGTGAGATGGGTAGAAAGCGTATTAACGGATATCTTTCGTGCTTTTATAAGGGCCAATTACCACGAATGGCATGTTGTATACGAGAAGTTAACCGATATGATCGTGCCACGTAGCACACAGCTGATTACTCAGGATCATGAGTACGGATTGTTCACCGTTACATTATTCAAGAAGGTCATCGAAGAATTTAAGTTGCATGCTCGGGAGAAGAAGTTTATTGTACGTGATTTCACATACAACGAAGAAGAACTTGCCGCAGGTACGCATGTTGAACCGAACGAATTAATAGACTGTACAATTAACAATAAATTGAACCTTTATAATTTTAACTCGATTCATTGCAGGCAAGAATGAAATCACGAAATTGGTAACTGATAAGAAGAAGCAGTTTGGACCACTCGTGCGATGGTTGAAAGTTAACTTTAGCGAATGTTTCTGCGCTTGGATTCACGTGAAAGCTCTGCGAGTTTTCGTGGAATCTGTACTAAGGTGAACTATCTCAGTGACACAATGTAGATTATCGTGCATACGAATTTCGTACATCTTTATATGCAAGAATATATTGTACTTTACAGGTATGGCTTACCTGTCAATTTTCAAGCAATTCTCTTGCATCCGCACAAAAAGTCCATGAAACGGTTACGGGACGTATTGAATCAGCTTTACGCTCATCTCGATTCATCTGCCACGGGTTCAACTGCACAAGGAAATCAAGATGTAAGTTCAGAATAAGATTGACGGTATTACAAGTGGCAATTCATTTTACACGTGCACATTAACTGATTTATTTGATTTCGCTGAAAACAGAGCGTGGACATACCTGGATTGGGCTTTGGCCAAAGTGATTATTTCCCCTATGTGTATTATAAAATCAATGTGGATATGGTCGACAACAAGGTGTAATCGTCTACGTTAAAATTCAACATTCTTCCTCTGTACATCGATCGTACTTTATTTGGTCCGACAAAACAAAAACAAAACATGTGTATTATTCCAGATGCCTTTCAGCAGGTGCGTAATAATCCAGAACCCTGTGTTTATGTCAGAGATACAGTTTATTTTGCCTTCGTAGAGTCACTAATTGGAATTTAAACTAAAAAACTGCGCAATGATTATTCTCGATTCACTTCCAGAAAAAAAATAACCGACATATTTTTTGTCAAAAATTACTATTTTTATAGCGAATCAGAACATCTGGATATGCATACAAAACTCTGATATTAACTCAGTATAAGCTGTGCATAATAGATTGTGCATCCACCTGTACATAATTTGTGTGAATGTTTAGAAAAAGAAATTAGATAAACTCCTAATTTGATTGTTGTTGTTGTCTTTTCTGCCAAAGACTCCAAGTAACGTATGGTTTCGTGCAATATACATACGGTGCCACAAGGTAGCTTTACGCCACTAAAGGAATTTCTATTGGGTTCGACGGGCAATTATATACTTATATGGATGTCAAGCGTCGTGTACAGAAACGGTTTCATTATATTACGGAAAGTTTTGAACATCCTGTTTTACATTGCCAGATACGAAAGATCGCCAATCTATTTTACATGGTGTTATGATGTACAAGAACCACGGATGCTTGCTATGTACAAACGATAGTTTTGCAAATCATAGCTCAAGTGCTTTAAGTATTATCGAAAAAGTTTTAACGACAATGTGAGAATATTAGGTATGCCCCGCAAGGGTATGCAAATACGGTTCATTACCTGTTGATCGCCTCAACATACTTATCGTTTTGTTCTACTTTTAAGTAATGATACACTTAAGTGCGTCATGTGGCAATGGATGAGATAAATGTCACCTATATGTTGGTACTAAACAATTTTTTTCCATTTCGGGGAATGTTATGCGAGATACGTTCAATTCGATGTTTTCTTGTTCGTAATCAAAGTTACTATATATATATTCATCTGCGTTAAACGCTGGGAGAATATAAAAAGTATCTCATAAATGCTTATTGTGTAAATTGTTATACCGCGCAACATCATTATTCTAAAGATTATATCTGGTTATGGCATTTTGTTGTTATCGAACTCTAAAATGATTCAGTATCTTGAGGAATGTAGGTAGGAAGTCATATGTCCGAAGAGTGCAAAGCATCAGTCCCTCGTTTCCGATAATTTGTAGACACACGATATACGTTAAACTTCTCCAACATTCTGTCACGCGTATGAGGTCATGTAACTTCACTGTATGCTGTACAAGTTTCGTTTTTAACGTGAAACACATTAGTCTTTAATAGAAATCGTTAACTACATATATAGGGGGTAACTGAAAAGAAAGAACGTTGTTATTTTTAGCAGTAGTCTATTGGAGCAGAGACTGAGTGCAACGTTTTTCTGCATTAGAACGTACAGTCGCAGTCTTTACGATTTGTATCAATGCGATATATACTGATACCTTTATTTGTGAATACGTCAAGAAAAATTACTTCTAATCGGAATTGTCGCATCATTTTCAACAATAGGGCACTTTGGTTATATGCTTACGCTCTGTCGAAGGATAACGGAGCTTCAAGGATGTGTCAAAATAAGCCCGTCATTTCTAATGCAGATGAACGGAGCAACGCTTCAGATGTACGGATGACAATACTGGGAAAATTCTATCTGCTTCTTAAGTCAATGAATGAATTCATACCCACATGTGATCAACAGAAAAAAAATACAAAGGCAGTTATATAAATTATAGATATGTTCAAAGAAGTGACCATTCAGTCGTTTTGCCTTTACTAAATATATAGGTAAATGTAATTACAAAATAATAAATGCTAGTTCTATTATCATTATCATTGTATTTATTCATATAGTAAACTCTGTGTTCCTCTTATTTTATACAAGTAAAAGGGTGTTTTTAATTGTAATAGGAAACTTTATAATGAACATACCGTGATTCTGATAAACCTGTTTTAATTTAAGTTCACAGCATGAACATGCACCAATATTCTTCATTCCAAAAATGCACAGTTCAATCTGCAGACTTCTAACTAGACGGGAACGAGGACACGTTGCTGGTTCTAATCAAGGCCTGAAACGCATTGTTTTATAAAGCACTCAACGGACAAAAATAGGTAATATCAAATATCTAAAAGGAATATCAAGACGAAAAGAAAAACGGAAACTTGAACTCCTAAGCGTTCACAAAACATTGATCATACGCTTATTTTGAACTTCTTGATATATTTAGAATCTAGCATGAAAAACGTGCATTGCACAAGCATACTTTGAGATTATCAATCTCTTCATCCCATTCCTGATGTCCAATGAGTTCTACTGCTTTCACAAGAAGTGCTGTTACTTTACTGACATTCTTTTTAAATACTGCTATTACATCAGCTGCGTGTACATTCTCTTCACTGTCCCTCCAGCAGTCATAGTCCGTAGCCATTGCTACAGCAGCATACAAGAGACCAGCTTCTTTTGCAAGGCAAACCTTGTGCATATAGATTTATACAATCCTAACTTGTATTTTAGGTACAATAGAAGTTTGTTTAGTATGATCCGTAAGTTTATATACACTACCTCAGGACATGTTGTCATATTGACTAAGTGTCCCCCCCAAAGACGCAACGCATTACTTTCAGCCTTGGAAGAAAATCGAGGTCCTTCTATTGACACTATTGTGCCACCCTTCCTTACATCATGCCCCAATTCTTTTGCAGCACTAACCAATATTTCTGACATGCGTGGATTGAATGCTGGCTCCATTGGTACATGACACACCCCTATTATTTCAGTTTTAGGTGTTTTTACTGACAATAAGTATGAAATGCTTTATACAATAAGATAATTGCAAATCTGTATGTTATGGATCTTACCCTTATACGCAGATGCTGTACCATCAAAAAATGTCCCATGTCTTTTTACTGTCCTATCCAGGAAACTATCGGGTATGACTAATTGTCCCCGGCCAATAGACTCTGATAATGAACCACAAGCTGTGGATGCAAGAATATGTGTGCATCCGGCTTTACGAAGGGCCTCAATGTTCGCACGATAATTGACTTGAGTAGGACTCGTTGTATGGCCTGGCCCATGCCTAGATAAATTAATAGAAAAATTCTTCAAACACATGGTAATAAGTCAATTTCTACCAAAGACGTAACTTTCTACTTAACTATCACTTTCATTGTGTTAAAATATTAGATGGCATCAAATTGTTCCAGTGAGTGTAATTAATAGCATGCTTTGTGCGATACAACGCGATATTGGTATGTAGTTTAAGTGACCTTATTTAACACCCAAAATTGTAAAAAATTACCTAGATAATAGGACAACATCAATTCCAGCAATAGATCCATGATAAAGACTACTGGATGGTAGGCCAAAGTCGGTTGTCGCTTTTTCCCGTTTAGTTTCCGTGCGCGATTTAACTATTTGGTTTTCTGGATTATCCAGGCCAGAACCGCCAATTATTCCAATCTACGCGATATCATTATTATTCATGCAATATATACAGGTTTACTGCGAGTCACACCAAACAACGCTTAAAAATAGAATTACATTATATCCGTTGTAAACTGTTTATTCAAGAAATTTTCAAACTTCATTATGAAACTACCGGCTTGACGACAGGTGTCTGCCCCTCATCCATAGGATAACTAAACATGTATATAAATTGGTCAATAATTCAAATAACTCTCACCTTGACCTTGTACTTTCCCATGATAGAACGAGTACTGTTTTACACGTTCTTGACTTGACACTTGACCTACGCCTCCAAGTTTAAATCGCAAACAAAAAAACCTTTAGCAGACCTGCGAATTAATTTTTCCCAATGAGCTCTGCACGTCACACGCCCATTCAAACGTGTTGCGTCATCTGGTGGTTAAGTGTGCAAAGCGTTTCAGAAAATTAGGCTTAGCAAATGGTTACATACATACATCCCCGTAACACGTGGTCGTTGCGTGGTACATGTAACATCGGATAAGATTTATGAGCGGTGAGATTGATAGCAAACTATGTTCTTTGATACATATATGCACTATCCTATTGTGCTATGTCAAAGAATTGTAACTCGCTTGTAGTATCTGCAATACGTAACCGCATATACGTTTGCAACCAATGTCATTGGTATTCTTTTAAATTGTAGGAAAATATGGAAGAATAATGAATACAAAACGCCTGTTACGTAATTAAACAAATATCACATTTCTGTAATTTATTATATTCATAACACAACAGACAATCCAATCCTATATTCCTTGCTCACGTCATACTAAGAACTCAGTGCCTCGATGAAACGTTTTGAAAATTATAAAAAAAAAAAGAAATTCAACACATTCTTATTCCATTTACACGCGCCTACGTACACACGCACACATACACGCCCAGACGCACACTATGATTTTTTTCTTTAAAACGAATGTAAACAATAAATGTACAAAACCGAGAAATGATTTGTGGATATGAACGGTTTAAACGAATTGTGATTGTATTGATGCTTATTGTGTAATTGTATTCAAATGTAAAAAAAAAAGAAGGAAATTTAGCTTCACAGTTCAGCCTCATCTTCTAAGCGTTTGACGACTTTTTTATACTCCTCCTCTAGTTGTCTGTATTCCTTTTCGAGTGTCTGCATGTGTTGCTCGGGTGGGGGTAGCGTGACATTCGTCGAACGTTTATCAATGTTCTTTAACGCGCATTCCAATTTCTTTAGATCGTTTTGTTCGCGTCTGTAGGGAATGTTTAGTCTCCGTTTTACGTCCAAACGGTACTCGCGATATTCCTGTTCGTTCGACGTATCCGTCACGAGTAGTCTCATTATCTCGTAAACCCGGCGTGATTGTTTCTAAAATCATAATAACTGTCACAATACATCACAACAGATACACGCAATCCTTTAGCAGCATTCTATAGTAGATTGATATGAGAATTTGGCGTACTTTATTAATTTTAAATTTGTCCCTAGCTTCGGTAGCCATGCCTTTATGAAATCCTTGTATGAGACAGGGTCGTGCGAAACTAGATAAGGTGCTGCAGTTTATTGCATCCACGTAATCTCGCAATCGCTGAAAATTTACAGATGGGTCCTCGACTGAAAGCGTTTGTACATTTTACTTTATAATCCTGCTACTAACGGCATTGTTTTAATCCATACACGTATAACATTTCGTAATACCTGTGATGTCCTTTACTTCACTCCTGCCGATATATTCCTGATAAATCGCGCGCAACAAATGAGTGCCAAGACCGATATTTTGAAATGGCGGCAGGATTAAAACTTGTGCGATACGCGGTCTTGTATGGTGTGGATATGCATAATATTGATAGACAGTTGCAAATCCAACTGTGGCATATCGAGTACTGCCTTCTGTTGTACTGTACTTCTCATACCTGACACATAAGCAACACAGTAGGTACTTTCCAATGTGCAAACATATACTCAATAGGCATAAAATATGAAAAGTAAACTTACATATTAAAGTAATGCCACTGATCATCATCAATGTCTATAAAATTTGCTGCATCAACGTACCAAAGGACAAAAGTTTGAAGTCGCTGGTGATATTCTCTGAAACCCTTGCAGCTCATATCTGCTTTGTAGACTTCAAACTGCCTTGTACACTCATTGTCTAATGTCAGAATCATAAAGTTGCTGTTTGGTTCTATTTAATGCAACGTAGAATTTGTGATGTACAAAAAAATTATATTACCAACAACTGATGCTGAATGTATCAATTCTCCTGGTGGTCTAAATGTGTCATCCTTATTGAATGACCTGATGAAGGAGTCTAAGTTGTCATGAACATTTGAAGCTAGCTTCTCAGCAACTTTTGGTAATACTTCGTCCGGTTCAATGCCTTCGCAAATAAGCTTATTTACTTTCTCTGCATAGGTCATACCCAGGTAAGTTTCCAAACAACCTGCTGAATAGTATACCTTGACTCGGAGTTCCCGGTAACCAAATATAGTCTCACTGACAAATAAAAAGAATATTGTAATTTTAATAGATATATACAGAGAGATTTGGAAACAATGTGATAATGGTTCTTGTCTTCTCAATCTGCAAGCGATCAATTATATATCTATCATTACTTCACACTACAGCAAAAATTATAATGTGGAAATTAAGTGAATTGGGTGAGTAAAAATATAAAAGGTGCTGAAGACTGATTTCTCATCGCTCAATCTATTATTAGGTACAGTCAAGACTTACGTATCACTAATGTGAATAAAACAAACCTGTCTCCAAAAACTTGATGTGACATTTCTGGCTTAAATGTTGTCTCATCATCATCCAGATCATCAATATTTCTGACCAACTTAAACTCCAATGCGTCATTACTGTTTATTACAAAGTTTTTCAAACGTGCTGCAATTGGATCCTCCATATTACTAAAACAATAAATCACACGTTACACCTACAATCAATTTATTAACACAAGCATTGCTCCAACGTCAGAAAGGACAATTATTTCTGTTTAACACTTGTCTACAGACTCAACAAGAAACTAGCGACGATCACTTCGCTTGACGTTAACGATCAAACCCATGCATTTCCATTCAATTACAGTACAATTTAGCACGGATAATTTGACCTTGAACAGGAAAGAACGGTAATCTATAGGTTATACGCGTACATCTGCCATGCAAAATCTACATTCGGCATTAGAACACCAACTGTTCCCCTACGAAGGTGAATCTCAACAGAAACTGTACGTTACACATATACGTCCAGCAAACGTTTCATTACCTCTGATTACCACGGTAAGATTCAATTACATGCGCACACTGTTGCCCGAAAGTAACGTGCCACCCTTTCGTTCCTTCCTCACTCTGTAAAGCTCGGGCTCAATTCTTCGAGATCGTGATACTCTATTTTGGTTTCGCTTTTGCAAAACTGAATGTATTTACGCCCGGTCAAAAACCTCCGCTTACACCTTGTCCTTCGAGCAGTGTCATAAACCGACTTCGCGCCAAAACCAAGCGATGGTCACGACTTGTTTAAGCCGTTGCCCCGTTTCATGTTTGACATGAACGGAAAATAAAATTACAAACTGACGAACGTTGGCCAATGAGAGGGATCAAGTCATTAGCGGGAAGCGTCAACCCTTTTCGATTGGTTCGCTATCTAAAATTTGTATTGCGAACTCAAACCTTTGCAAATTGAGAAGTACAGACTACGGAATGCGAACATTGTGCATCAAAAAACATAACGCGTTGTGACTTGTGAGTGAGAGTGAGAGAAGCGTGACAACCACACAAGTGCCATGTGGATGTGGAAATAGGAAGGATGAGTTCCTCTTTCCAGCATGTGTCTGGTTGAACTTACCGTCTATACTGGTTTATACTGGTCTATAATGGTCTATATCTATACCGATCTGAATAATTATGAAAGGGTAGTGCAAGCATCGAACGACAGAGATATAGATATTCCACTTCTAACTATCTCTCTCAGCTCGGCTTGAGTGCATTAATGCTTTCCGCATAGGGATGTGCCCATTCCAAGAATATCCCTGCAGTTCAATGGTTCACTAGTAGACTACTTTATAATAGGTAATGTCGTGAGGTGTGTGTTTTCGAATAGAAAAACTTATAATCTACTGGCTGTGGACGTCATTTGACGTATACTTTACTGATTTCAAAATATTTTTGAATTTCCCTCCATATTTAAATTCTTCGGTACGGTGGCGCCACCCTTAGCGGACAAACGCTCAAACTATTCATCGAGCAGCAGTCGGTATTGTAGTTAGAATACCGACTGCTGTCCAATGATTAGTTTGAGCCTTTCTCCGCTAACGCTGGCGCCACCGTACCGAAGAATTTAAATGCGGCGGGAAATTCAAAAGTCGGAAAAGTCAACAAAGTACACGTCAAAACGGCCTAATTACATCTTACACGATTGTACATTTTTCTATTTGGATATAAACGCCCCAAAGTTCGCTGCAGCAGTTGAATAATTTCCACAAAATTGCATAAATTTATTAAGTAAAATGTAATTGTTTCGTTTAGTGTGAAATTGCATTATGCGGCGAGTAATAATCGATCGTTATTTAAAATATAAACGGTCATTACCGCTAGGCGGCGCAGGACTGGCGAAAAGTTTGCGCTTTATTTCAACGAGATATATAAGGCAGGTTAATCGTATATTCGCACAGCACATACTGTAATTCGTTATAACGATCATTTGAACGTGTTCCGTTAGAAATGTCTGCCGGCGAGGTGAAAAAGGACACCACTCCCTTGCTGTTTCATACATATCCCTTATGCAAGGTAGGGATATATAAATTTACATTCATTCTCGTTTGAAACAGGACATAAGAACACGGATAGCTTAATGTATCTGCAATATTTTTGAACTGAATGCTTCTCTAATTTTGATTATCTCCGATCTCTAATAACACTACGGTGCTGCTAGTAGTAAAAACTTTGAATGAACAATAATTGTACGGTCAATTATGTTAATTTAATAGACCCGTAAGTAACGCGCAAAATTTGAGCGACTAAAATGACCCGTGCTTGCAGACCTCTGATATGCAGGAGGAAATGAAACAGGAGGCGATGGAGGTGTGTGTCACGGCAGCAGAGAAGTTCTCCGACAATTATGAACAGGCGGCACGCATGATAAAGGACGGCCTTGACAAACGTTTTGGGGCGCCATTTCAAGTGATAGTCGGCGAAGCCTATGCCTCTGCATTAACGTATCAAGAAAAATCGTTGTTATACATGTTCACGGGCGGCAATTTGGCAATTCTCGCTTGGCGCACTGTCAGCGATTACTCATAATTATAGGCTGACCAGTTTTTTACTCAAATGTTCGGGAGATCGTTTACGTCTAACAACACTAATATATATATACCCTACAAAGAGAGAAATTGTTTGTAGTAGGAAATATGTGACTGCATACATGACTCTTTGCACGGTAGTTCATTCCATATTCTACTTAACGTAAACGGATTTTTGGATCGAATCGAAGTCGTCTGGTTCGATGGGAGGGTAGATTCGCGGAGAATGAAAATCTTCGTGTTTATTTATTCAGAAATATATTAATTGGTCGTAGCTATGTATATATACATTACAGTAAAAGTTCCTATGAAGTGTTTCACGTTTCGCACATACATACATACATACATACATACATTGAAAGGCAGTGCTTCAATTTACACGTATCATCTACGTGACGAATGATAAAAACAATTGTCGTGTCGCCGTGAATAAATTGCAGTGACCCCGGCCGATTACGAATGAAGAATCTACCTACGCGTCACTCTCAAAACATGTTGAAATAATAATCGTGAAAATCGCACATACGGTGTGTAAATTTTGCAATATATTTCTCTGGTCATAATGGCAACGCACGTTATATTATCCCACAATACGCGTAGTTTTCCTCGACATCTCTGTTAAATACTGTACTCAACTTCTGCATCTGGCTGCACTTCTCATTCGATTGCACGAGAAAAGCATTTCGGCGAACATTCCGTCGCTCATAAAATAAGCAGCATCGACATCGTGCCCACATACATCTCAGCCGCCAAATTAGACTCAACTTCGGACCCAAATTCGTCGCGGAGTCAAACAGGTACAACATGTTTTATAATAACGAAAGCCTAGCATTGCACGTAATGAGTGTTATCCCCTATCTTAGATACCAACAACGAAATTTGCTACGCGGACTTCCATATGCATATAGCCAGGTTGCCAGCGCAGTACATGTACAGCAAGTGCTTGAGCTGGTAAGTGATCTCGAAGCCGTATCCCTCGCCGACCACCGTATGCCACGAAGCCCCGAACTTTTTGTCCATCGTCTCTTTGATCATCCGCGACACGCTCTCGTAATTGTCGGCGTACTTCTCGGCGGCGGTCACACATAACTCCATTGCCTCCTGCTTCATTTCCTCGGTCATGTCACATTTCTGAAAGAAAAAGAGATCGAAAGAAAATAGGCAACGATGGCAGTTATGAAATTCTGTTTATTTCTTAAATTAATGCATTGTATATTGAACGTGAGAGACAATTTTGTTTCCGTGTGATGGTGTGTTGCAGATCATACGACGCGGCTCAATCCAGTATTCTTAATTGCTTTGAACACTTTGAGCGACTGCAAAGTTTCGTTAAAACCATGCATAGAACAAAGTCGTTGCTACTTATATAAATAACACCGTCACCAATTTACGAGTGATGAATCCCTGCGGTAAGTTCCTCGTCAGCCATACCCGGCTGACGTGCCGAGCAAATTGTTATGATAACAGAAATTACATCCGCGGTTTGCAGATGGCCCGGAGGAGCAACATTCGTTCAAAACTTTAAAGATTTAAATCCATACGATCATCCCTTATTAGCATGAAAGTCTGCTTTATCGATTAAACACTCTCACGTCTCACGGTTTCTTGATACGGCCACGCACAAGTATCGTATTGAGAAGATTCGGCACTTACTCTGCACAAAGGGTACGTATGAAGGATCTTCACGACGTCGTCCTTCTTAACTTCAGTCATTGTTTCAAGAAATGATCATGTATGAAGGACAGAACCGAGTAGTACTACTCCCGGTTTCGACAGGCAATAGAATGGTTGCAGCTTGCTAGGCGCACGCACTCTCATGACTCATTGTAGGGGGGAGTGTTTTGATCGTACTTTTTCCTTTAAGGAACCTTCCCCTTCCATGTTACGCCAAAAACGATTTCGCATTATCCAGCATTATCGTCGAAGATAGAACGCCTGTCGACGTATATAACACGTTGTCATGATCTATTCATCTATTTATCGTTCAGACACTTTCTCTAACTTGACGTTTTTCTTCCAAGACACCCCGAGGACTCCAAAATGATTACAAAGTTGCATACGTCGGCGTATCATTATAATCTTTCAATGCTTTGCATAATGAATGTATATTAGGGTCATATATAAAATTGTTGTATCAAAGATATGATGAGAAGGCAGTTGTGTTTTTATCTAAGTTGATATGTATGGACAATGGTTGAATAAATGTAATACATTGCGTATGTATGTCGCACATGTAATATAGGATACGCGGCACAGTGAGGGTTGAAGGGTAGGGAAGAAATTAGAAAACTGTTCTATTGGAATAAAGTTTAAGTCTGAGAAGATGGCTTCACGATTTAGCGGGGCATTGCAAATTACCAATTTGGATGACTTTATTACTCCGTCACAGGTGAGATCGAGTCAGCACATGGTATAGGTTAGAATGCAGTTTATTTAGACGTTGCATGCTACATGTTTACTTTACTGACAAGTGAAGTCAATTCGAAATATTTGTATAAAAATGTTCTTGTCAAATTATTGGATCAATAGTTTTATGAAGTGCCTCATTTTAGGAATGCATCAAGCCAATTGAGATCCAAGCGTCAAAGAGCAAAACAGGTGCTAAAATAAAAATTGAAGAGGATGGATCACATGTCATGTTTAGTGAGGTAAATCACAAGTAATCATATTGTCATTATCACCAGTGTTACCTTAGAAGAATTATCATTACTGTTTCTGTTGTAAATTTACGTTCCATTTAGGACGGAAAGGCTGAGAAACTTGAGAAAGTTGAAATTACGCTTGCTGATTGTTTAGCATGTAGTGGGTGCATTACATCTGCTGAAAGTGTGCTGATCACTCAACAGAGCCAAGAGGAACTTCTCAGAGTTTTCAAAGAAAAAGTAGCACAACAGAGAGTAAGTAATTAATATAGCAATGTCTTTATAGATGGATTCAACATGTGCACACACTATATAATGTTAACACACTTTGCCATTGCAGGATGATAGCAATGCTGTCTCAAAGTTCATAGTAGTAAGCATTTCTATTCAGCCGGTATTATCACTAGCAGAGCATTACAATTTAAGTGCAAGCGAAGCACAAAGGAAACTTGCCGGTTACTTTTATCAATTAGGTGCAGATGCAGTTTTAGATATGACTATAGCTGACGATTTTGGTCTTCTGGAAGCAGCCAAAGAATTTATGGAAAGGTACAAGGCAGCAAAAGAGGGTGCAAAAAACCAGTTGCCAATGTTGGCCTCTGCCTGTCCTGGTTTGTTTTAAGTTATGCTCATTACTTGCCATAATTTTGATTGTACATTCTTTTTGAACTTAACCATTTGACTTCCACAACTAGGTTGGGTGTGCTATGCAGAGAAAACGCATGGGAACTTTATACTACCCTACATAAGTGTTACGAAATCTCCTCAACAAATAATGGGATCATTAGTCAAGTACCATTTGGCAGAGAGTAAGGGTATATCTCCAGAGCAAGTGTATCACGTCACCGTAATGCCTTGTTACGATAAAAAATTGGAAGCGTCGAGGGAAGATTTTTACAACAGTCAAAGGCAAACGCGAGACGTGGACTGTGTTATAACGTCGAGTATGTAAATTTAGTCTACGGCAGTCGACGTTCTGTTAACTCTGTTCCATTTTCAGTTGAACTGCAACAAATGTTAAACGACGCTGGTTTACAGCTAAGCGAAATACAAGAAGGGGATGTTAAGAAGTCTTTCATGTCGTATGATGACGCATTGGAGTCGCAGTTGAGGAGTCACAAAGGTTCTGGCTCCGGTGGTTACGCCGACTTTATCTTTCGGTATGCGGCGAGCCATCTTTTTGACATATCGGATCCAGCAGTCGAGTTCAAGAATATCAGAAATCCCGACTTCAGAGAAGTTTCATTGGAGAAAGATGGCAACGTTTTACTGAGGTTCGCCATCGCGAACGGATTTAGAAATATTCAGAATCTGGTGCAAAAACTTAAGAGGAGCAAGTGTCCTTACGATTATGTTGAAGTAATGGCATGCCCTTGCGGTAAGTAAACTCTGAAGTATGACCTACGTATTGGTTAAGGTTTGGACCAGGTTTTTTTTACATACGATAGCGAGTGCATATATTTGCTAGTAACTGTATCAAATTCCTGAGTGCATGCTTTCGCTGTAACATATCGATAAAATACGGTCGAGTGCAATGTTAAAATGTACGTAATAAATACAAACATGCAACAGGTTGCCTAAACGGTGGTGCGCAAATCAAACCATCGAATAATTCTCAACCTCGAGAGCATGCCACGAAGCTGGAAGCGATTTATCGCGAGATTCCCGAAAGCAATCCGGAGGAGAATGAAGTTGTGCAGAGGTTGTATAAAGATTGGCTGGGAGGAGAGCACACGGATAAAGCGGTGGCGTATTTCCACACTCAGTATCATGAGATCGAGAAAATGAATACGGCTTTAACTATTAAGTGGTGATTTCAATAAAACAAGGCAGTCCGAGCAAGTATGTGAAATGACGTATGTGTATATTTTAACAAATACACCGATATATGTTCGTTGTTTCCTCATATTACTACAATTTACATATCGACCAAATTACAATTCGCATCTGTTAAAAGTTAAAGTGTTCGAACTTTTACGATACAAAAATGTGAATAAAACAGTCATATTATTAATATTTTTCCCACATCATTCAGACAAAAACAATACGCCGCCATAAATATTTATAAAAAAGTAAATATCTCGTGTACAAGCTGCCATTTATGGTGATTCAATAAATACGGTATATATATTTCGATACAAAACAACTCTTATTAACTAAAATTTCGCACAACGTTGTCAGAATATACATGTACTTATAAAAAGGATACCGAGAAACGAATTAGCTTCGCATCGTTACTTTTTAATAATACACTCGCAATTTTCAAAATGGCATAGATTGTCTCGTTGAATTTTACAGTTTCACCATACTGGTTTTAAGGTGTGTATATCAATTGAACGCCCATCGTTAGTTCTACACAACATCGAAGACAAACCACAGGGATGCTTTTCTTGCGAAAATATTATAAAACATCTTTAGAAATATACAATGAGCTGCTCCTAACAAGTGCAGCTTATGATTGCTACTAGTAATTTTTCTCGATTCTGTAATATCGTGTTTATGGATTGTTTCTGACAAAAGTCAAGATTACCTTGTATAGATCCGCTACAGATTGATACTATTCATTTTTTTTGTCCGAAATGGGACACGTATATTTTGGCTGTGTTCGATTGTACATAAACAACATTTACTGCAAATGCCTATATAAATTACAGGTGAAATTAATTTGTTTGACATCGCGTGGAGTTTGTATGATAGTAGCTAATGCAAAATATTGCTTGTTCCCGTGACTGTGTAACATATTAGCTTCTGCGTTTCAGCTGCAGATACAGGGTATTGAACAATTCCCATAACACTGAGATAGTTTAACCGTAGAAAGAGTTGTAAAATAAGTAGATGTCATTGTTAAAACTTTCATAAAAGTTTACACGAAGTATTAATACTGTTCCAAAAGAAATTATTTTTATATGGTATACTGTTTAATAGGCATGATCTCGATACGTGAATGAAAGTGAACGAACGACTGGGTCGTATAGATGAAAGGAATGACATCCAGTGTGACTTACGGAAACACAAATCGATAATATAAACAACGCATTAAGAATAACCAACAATGAAACATTTACTAAGCGTAAACAATAGATGTTTCTCAACATGAATACTTATCCTTCTCTTAAGAGAAAATTGTAATATAAACACTAATTTATTTTTACAAGAATTTCGAGATACCAGGAGCGTCATAATAAATTTTGCATTAATGCTATTTGTTCTCTTTCTCTCTCTCTTACACTTACAAAAACGCTGCCTTTGTAAAATACAGTTGACATCAGCATATCAGCCGATAAACTTAAAAATAGCAGTTCATAAGTTGCAATAATTTCTCTCGTTAATCATTTTCCAGATTCACGGCCGTGCCTTATACATATACAACTTAACAACATTCATATACGTCTTAAAATTAAATGTCAATCTTATATATACAACTGCTTGAATAAGGTGGCACAGTACACATCGATTTCATTGGCATATTTTCGTCGACAGGTCAACACTAGCCGTCGATTATAATTCGTTTGCAGGTAACAAATGTTAAAAAGAACAAGAGAAGTTCGTTATTTTAATTACTCAATGAACCAAGTTTTGCTTTATAGTTTTGCAGAGTGCTTTCAACATCCATGATACTTTTTATTTCCTTTCTAGATTTAGCATATCAGCTAGGCCTGCATCGGTAATTCTTGATACAATTTTGATTACCTGGAATTCTTATTATGTATCAATTCTTCATTGTCGTTCATTTCCTTGGATTCTGCTTTCTTGAAATCTATGTCCGGGTAACCGTCCTCGATATATTTAATTGATTCGTGTTCAACATTATTGTCCTCTTTGTTCTGGCATGTGTCTATTAACCAGCCTTGATTGCTATCTATTTCTCTGGATACAACAAGAAACAATTCTTTCTCCTTGCTGTCTATTTGGTCTTTTAGATAGACAAGTAATTCATTATCCTGTAACATTGTTGGTGTTTGTTATTATATGAGTGTTACTACTTGTGACTATATGTGTTATTAGCTCACCTTGCCTATAAGTTGTGGGGAATCTAGTTTTGAATCCAAATTGTAAAAGGCACCTTCTATCTTCTTTAGAGCAATCCAATGACGTCTTTTCAATGGTAGTAATACAAAACCTAACTTATACTCTGTTGGAACATTTAATATAAATCCTTCAATGTTGTCTAGACACAAACATTTTGGATCCCTGAAAGTGTCAAAAATTATAATTATGTGTTTAATAGCAGAGTGAAAGCAGTATGAGAGAAAATTATGCACACAAGTTCAATCAAGTTACAAGGATAAAAGTCACTGTACAAACCTGCGCTTATCAAACCAAACAGCCTCAAGTCCTCTTCTTTGTAGAGCAGCCATAATAACGTTAATGTCATAATTTCCCAGGCCTAGCAAGGACTTATGTGGATTAATCCATACGTCAGGACTGAGGCTATAACAAATTTGATCTAATTCCTGTTTGCTAAATCCACGCTCTTGGAATAAATTATTCAGAGCGTGTAAAGCACAGAGCTCCTTCACCTGGAACACGATTCTATTATGAGAAAGGTGCATATGTCCGGTGGCAATACAATCACAGCAGCACACTGCTTGCAGTTTATGTCCAATATTCTCAATTCAATGTTATACTTCGACCGATTGGTTCGTTTCCCGCAATATATTCAACTTAATTGATAGTACATCACAGCCTGTGTCACATACATACATTACACTTTCGACAGGCAAGCAAGAGTTCAGTGTCAATGCTCGTCATACCGTGCAATTGTACCTCGGCATCGTGTCAAATTTCGAGCGTGCCGTGCGACAATGGACGTTTGTTACCGATAAAGATAATCAATTAATTACTTGTCGTTCATGGTAAATGGGTCCGGTCATATCAGTTGCTCCACTCGCGACCATCGTAACTACATAATTTCATCCAACGCGATAACTCGTCAATTCGTCATCGAAGCCCGACGACTGATTTTGGTGCCGGAACGCGCGTAACACCGTAACGGCACCGTTTACGAAAGATAGTTCACTTATTTATAACCTCTTCACGGATGACAGCTCCGCCGAACTGAAGCAAAATACGAAGCAGACTACGTTTTCAGCCTGTCAATCGTCAACACGACGGTCTCAAACCATTCGCTCACTAGACCAGGGTCCCGAAAACTCGGACGGCCAGTGATAGCAGATCTGGCACGAAAACACCGTTGGTGTTTTTTGGGTGGGGGAAACCTCGGCAAGTGTGCGTGCGTGTCCGTGAGAGCTGCGCGCGTCGTTTCTCGCCGAATCCCGCTCGGCTTTGAGAGAAGGACGGAACCATGCTGCGTCCTCTTTCAACCAGCAACGCGCGTTGCGTCTTTGTTCGACATGCAGTCGCGGCGTCGCGTCTTCGTTCCGCACACAGGCCGGTGACAGTGGTGCCAGATTTCGCATAAGGCATCGCACGTACCATTGCGTTCTTTCAACCGGAAGGCAAATCGGGCACCACCGCCGTGAGCAGAGCGCGATCCAGAGAAAAGTGAATCGAGGAGAGTTTGGGATTGACTCGTCGTACTCATCGTCGCTCGTCGACGCGGTTTTTGTTCGTTCGTTCGCGCCTAGCCATGGTTCAATTTTTTTTCACAGAATAATTTGTTTTTTTAATTATTCATCACACGGCATCAAACGATATTCATTTAAAAATATTTTATTACTTACTACGGATAGTTTTTAATATTTTGTCAGCGGAATAGATGTGTCGTATTGGTTTATAATAGATATGGGCAAAATATATATTTCATAAATTTTGGTTTCAGTAACATTAATCTTTCTGTGGTAGTAATAAATGAGAAAGTATATAATAAATGTCAATTATTGCGTATTATGCATTAACCGTGAAACAAGTAATAGGAGCACTTCTTGCACTAGAACGTTCTGAGGGATCGTACTAACACGCGATTTTAACACACGACAGCGTACGTCAGGAAGAATTTGCTTGACACGACGCGACGACGGTGCGAATGTTTTTATGAGTTGTTCTCTATGATTTGTTCTGCATGATTTCTTTTCTAAATAGAAGGTGATCAAATTGTGTATATATTCTAACAGTTCTCAGCAAGTCCCATCACATTGATTTGAAACGTTTTTCTTACTTCGCACGTTTAGTTTAAGAACGCTCTCCCCATTTCGTGAAAGAAAAAGTTGTTCGGTTGAAGGCAATTCACCGTTCATACTGTAATCCATATGTACGTCCATTGTCGCATTCTGCCCACGAAATGTCGCAACGTGCGTATTGTCAAAGAAGGCATGATAAAACAGGACAATAATAACAAAATCCCTGTGAATTGAAAACCGAAACTTTCATTGTGCCGCTCCCGACCGACCGCGGGTCGCAGTTGGACTAATTGAAATATCTGAAAAGTCTAACCATTCTTAGCACGTATTTCACGTACGTACTAGAAATGATTCCCCCGGAACTGTAACCGACTTTTCCAATGTCATTTATTCATCATTATGTACGATATGTATTACATTTAAATGCACATGTACAGGGTGCACAGGTTGTGATAGTCAGCTTTGTTCCTGTAAACAGTAAGTATTACACAAAATTATACAGGAAAGGGTTCGATGGGTTCGTAATATCTATATTCTACGAGACTTCATTCAATTCGAAAGTGCAACGCCGCACCCGACAAATGCAAATGCGTATGTAAGGTTTCTGTTTATAAAATTTAAGATACGTGGACTTCCACGCCACCCATGAGGTGCCACGACTAGCGCGTTCGGTTTTTTAACGTGGACCGTCGCCTATAGCCCTATTGTACCACATTTTATGATAATCATACAGCGTGCGGCAATACCTCTGTCCACTTTGAACGACGGAGATATTCAAGGTGGACAGAGTTATTGCCCCACGCTGTAGAATTAAGGGTTAGAAAAGAAATGAGAGGAATTTTTTTTTTTTTTTTGTTAATTTTATTTCATATTAATGTTGACATTGTATTTTTGTGTGGCGCCCCCCCCCCCCCCCCGCCGCTGGCGCCACCACACAAAAATGCTCTCATTTCTTTTCTAACCCTTACTTCTACAGCGTGGGGCAATAACTCTGTCCACCTTGAATATCTCCGTCGTTCAAAGTGGACAGAGGTATTGCCGCACGCTGTATGATTATCATAAAATGTGGTACAATAGGGCTATAGGCGACGGTCCACGTTAAAAAACCGAACGCGCTAGTCGTGGCACCTCATGGGTGGCGTGGAAGTCCACGTATCTTAAATTTTATAAACAGAAACCTTACATACGCATTTGCATTTGTCGGGCAGAGCCGGATCTAGGGCCTTAAACCCTTGAGGCAAAAGGCCAAATATGCGCCCCCATTTGCTAAATGTTTCCCTATAACTAAGCAAATAGAACAATTTAAAAAAGAATAATATTAAAATTGATTAAATTTCAAAACACAACATTAACTTCATAATTTTTTATTCTAACGGGTCCAATATTTAAAATTGCACTTTCCTTGCTTTAACTGAAGTAAATTCATCAATTACTGACTCATAATTGATAGTTTTACATAGATTGATAATGTTGCTATATTTGTTTCGTTTTGTTAAGCGCTCACGCAACTCTTATACTTAACAGAACGACATTTTTGCGCCCCTTGTATTTTAAACTTGAGGCAAGAGCCTCATTCGCCTCGCCCTTAATCCGGCTCTGTTGTCGGGTGCGGCGTTGCACTTTCGAATTGAATGAAGTCTCGTAGAATATAGATATTACGAACCCATCGAACCCTTTCCTGTATAATTTTGTGTAATACTTACCGTTTACAGGAACAAAGCTGACTATCACAACCTGTGCACCCTGTACATGTGCATTTAAATGTAATACATATCGTACATAATGATGAATAAATGACATTGGAAAAGTCGGTTACAGTTCCGGGGGAATCATTTCTAGTACGTACGTGAAATACGTGCTAAGAATGGTTAGACTTTTCAGATATTTCAATTAGTCCAACTGCGACCCGCGGTCGGTCGGGAGCGGCACAATGAAAGTTTCGGTTTTCAATTCACAGGGATTTTGTTATTATTGTCCTGTTTTATCATGCCTTCTTTGACAATACGCACGTTGCGACATTTCGTGGGCAGAATGCGACAATGGACGTACATATGGATTACAGTATGAACGGTGAATTGCCTTCAACCGAACAACTTTTTCTTTCACGAAATGGGGAGAGCGTTCTTAAACTAAACGTGCGAAGTAAGAAAAACGTTTCAAATCAATGTGATGGGACTTGCTGAGAACTGTTAGAATATATACACAATTTGATCACCTTCTATTTAGAAAAGAAATCATGCAGAACAAATCATAGAGAACAACTCATAAAAACATTCGCACCGTCGTCGCGTCGTGTCAAGCAAATTCTTCCTGACGTACGCTGTCGTGTGTTAAAATCGCGTGTTAGTACGATCCCTCAGAACGTTCTAGTGCAAGAAGTGCTCCTATTACTTGTTTCACGGTTAATGCATAATACGCAATAATTGACATTTATTATATACTTTCTCATTTATTACTACCACAGAAAGATTAATGTTACTGAAACCAAAATTTATGAAATATATATTTTGCCCATATCTATTATAAACCAATACGACACATCTATTCCGCTGACAAAATATTAAAAACTATCCGTAGTAAGTAATAAAATATTTTTAAATGAATATCGTTTGATGCCGTGTGATGAATAATTAAAAAAACAAATTATTCTGTGAAAAAAAATTGAACCATGGCTAGGCGCGAACGAACGAACAAAAACCGCGTCGACGAGCGACGATGAGTACGACGAGTCAATCCCAAACTCTCCTCGATTCACTTTTCTCTGGATCGCGCTCTGCTCACGGCGGTGGTGCCCGATTTGCCTTCCGGCTGAAAGAACGCAATGGTACGTGCGATGCCTTATGCGAAATCTGGCACCACTGTCACCGGCCTGGGTGCGGAACGAAGACGCGACGCCGCGACTGCATGTCGAACAAAGACGCAACGCACGTTGCTGGTTGAAAGAGGACGCAGCATGGTTCCGTCCTTCTCTCAAAGCCGAGCGCGATTCGGCGAGAAACGACGCGCGCAGCTCTCACGGACACGCACGCACACTTGCCGAGGTTTCCCCCACCCAAAAAACACCAACGGTGTTTTCGTGCCAGATCTGCTATCACTGCGGACGGCCCCGTACGATCACGGAAGGCTAGGCTTTTACGTCCCGTCAAAATACCCAGCCGATCGCAATTGCACAACAGACCGCTTCGGATGGAATTCGATTTCTTTCACAAGGTTACAGTCATAATTGCGAGCGGTGAGACGCCGAGCAAAGAGCTCCGTATAGTTAGCACCCCATCCTCAACCGATTCGATTTCTAATACTTGCAATCGTTTGAAGGTCGTTTGATAGTGTTTCATAATCCAAAATAAACGTTTGATAGTCCAATACAAACGTTTGATAATTAGTCGTTTGCTTGTAATCAAAGAAATAAGTGTCCAGGGAAAATTTTGTCAAAGAATTTTGTACGAGACCTTTGGGGAATTACAACTTATGACCAAATTTCCCCTAGACACTTATTTCTATGATTGCAAGCAAACGAAGAACTATCAAACGTCTGCACCGGACTATCAAACGTTTGTACCCGACTATTAATCACTATCAAACGATTTTATATCTATTTTCGTAGATTAATAATGAAATACGAGCGTATGCCTACGACAAAATTTCCCCTAGATACTTATTTCTTTGATTACAAGCAAACGACTCATTATCAAACGTTTGTATTGGACTATCAATCACTATCAAACGATTTTATATCTATTGGTATAGATAAAAATTAAATTTGCGACCATGGGGGTGCTAACTATGACAAAAATTCCCCTAGAAATTTGTTTCTTTAATTATAAATAAACGATTAACTATCAAACGTGTATTTTGGACTATCAAACACTATTAAACGACCTTCAAACGATTGCAAGTATTAGAAATCAAATCGGTTGAGGATGGGGTGCTAACTATACGGAGTTGTCGAGGTGTCTGCGTTAAGAACTCGAGAATGGCTTCTGTTAAAGTTCGGTATGGTAGAGTGTTTCAGAGTGCTTGGGCTTCGGGTTCCATCCCCGGCCGTAATTTATTCCAGATGGCACCAGAGAACATGTACTTTATCGTCGGTGTACTTTTGTATAACATGAACGTTATTCCGAAAGATGACACTTAACTTCTGGCAATCAGATGCTGCCACCGCGCGCTAATAAATTTAATTAACGTTAAGTAGCCGAGGTTTGTATAATTCTGTACGGTATGATTACTTATTTACGTTCGCGTGAAATCAATCAACGCGTGTTAATGATAATGTTTGTATCAACGGTATGAGATCGCGCAGGGCAAGAATTATGAAAAAGTTTCGATTATTTCCACGCTGATCGTATGCTGAAACTGGTTACACGATGTTCGGATTCTATCATTCGATACAGGAAAAATATTACATTCTTGTGCCTAGCTAATCCTATCGCGCAGAGTAGCATTTTATCAACCGGCTATAAATGTAATATCACAGCCATCTGTTCAAATTCTTATAACTACTTTCATTAGCTATCGATGTTATCTTTAATGGATTGTTGGGATTCACCGCCAAATACAACACGCATCTCCAAACACATCGCCGAACCTCAATACATTTCCCCCGTCTAGGGATCGAAAGATGATTCCGGTGGTCGTTGTCTCTGGCATCTGCGGTGTGTTCGGGGAGAGAGTTTTTCTTTGAATTCACGGTCAGCTTGAACATTAATTGAAGCTTGAAGCTTTAATTCGGATGATTTCTAAAGTGACTACTGTATGATGTATTGCGCATTTCACAATGTTTGATACACACAATCTGTTGAAGTAAAAGTTCACGGTAGGTAAAACTGCAAAGGATATTTTGATTTCACCATTAGACTGCGATCTTAAGATAAACTAAATTTCTAGCTGTTAATAGTATCCAAAGAAATGCTGATAAGGATGGCAATGAAGGTGGACCTTAACCAAATTTGGTGCTAAAGGTTACGCATATCTCAATGCAATGTTTATCAAAAACGAAGTAAATGTGATGATTTCCGGATAAATTATGAGTCGCGCGATAAAACTGTGTACCGGGAAAACTTTTTCGACACGTTGCCCCCAAAGTGTCCCTGCAACGCGAAGAAACGGACCGATTGCGAAATAGCAAATTTATGCTAATCCTCGCGAACTCTTGAGCAATAATTCATGGTATATAAATATCGATCGACTGTTAAGTATCAACAGGTGGCCCCCCCGCTTCTTCTTCTTTTCTCCCCGCGATATAGCTTGAGGAGAGCATCAAGCACATTTATTACGACACCTAACGACATGTTAACCGAACCTGAGTCGGGGGTTGGCATTTTAAATATGTAACGTTGCGATGAACTATTGAAACAGTCGCCCATCAATGATAAACAGCGATTTTGCCACTTCCTTATTTAACGAAACACCGAATTTGTTGAGGAATTTCGGTTGCCCATGCCAAATCTGACTTATCGTAAGATTCTTCAACGCGGAATGCAAAAATGTATCATCAGTTTAGAAAGGAAAGATTCGAACCGCGCTTGTCCGACACACAGTAACGGGCTTTTGTTAAAAACAAAACGACGTAATGTCATCGAACACCTCAGCAATTAGCATAATTATTCAATTCACTTACGCGCACACGGGCATTACTAATTGCATATTAAGGCATAGGTGATTCGTTTGATGCGGATGCACTGCACATACAGTCCGTCTCGTTCGTTGGCACAAACAAACTAATTAACGCAGGACTTAATACTCCATAAATTCCCAGCCGTAAACATGCGCCGTTAATTTTATGATTACGTACAGCCAATATAGATATTCATATTGCGTATTAATTTGCACTCCAGTATTAGAGGCGAACACTGAACGGGTGCGTTCTCCAAACTTCGCGGACACATATCTTCGGGCGTGTACGTGCATCCGTGCGTCTAAAGGTGACGCGTGCACACGTATACACAACTCCCACACCTCGCATGCATGTCTACCCCGTTACACTTGGAAAGGTGTCTAAGCGCAGGGTATATACTTACCTTCTCCCGCAACACCCACACTCATTCGCTCAGAGGATTCTCGCGCACGATCCCACACATCGTCAGCTTGAGCGGCTTGAGCGGAGCGTCGGCGGAAGCGGAGCGTGGGGGAATATATAGGGTGGGCGGCGACCGTTTCGACGAGGAGGAGTGCCGTAGGGGCCGAAGCCAGCGAAGTCTGCTGAGTTTGAGTCGAGCTGAGTGAAGCGCGGGCGTCACGGCGACGTCGGCGTCGTGGCTGGCCTCCGCCAATCCGTCCCTCAGCGGCCATGTTGGTCGTGTACCTGGGGCGGAGCACTCCGACTCTCTCTCTCTCTCTCTCTCTCTCTTTTTTACGCTCGCTTTGCTCTCTTCCGCACTTGCCTCCACCGAGCAGAGAGGCGCAACCTCGTGTGTTGTGAGTTCGACTTGGTCTTCTTCTTCTACTTCTACGCTTCCTTTTTCTCGTTCGCGCCCCTCGTCTAGCTTGTCCCATCCTCCGTCATTACTACCACCTCCTTGTCCGTCATTTTCGTCTTCCGCCGTCACCCATTCTCACGTCCTTCCTTCTCGCGCTCAGGTGCTGCCCTATCTTCAGTTTCTATTCGCCCTCCCTCTATAACATCTATCCTTCGCGCCGAGTTCCGCAACTTTTCATTCTTGCAGGTGAAGTTTCGAGGGTGGTCGCGATGCGAGTCGCGCCTAAACGGCACCTGTGACCCATGACGCAACATGACGATGGCATCGTTACCGCGCGCGAGTTCCCTCAAGATACCTGTTTATCGTTATCTCGCGTATCAACGTGCCGCGTCTTTTGTGCTTACAGACAGACACGCGGAGCCTTGACGCGAAGGATTATGTACGTTGATCTCGGAAAAGTTCTCAATCCACCGTTGCCAGTAGAACTCGATGCTGTGGTAAAGGGGAGGACGATTTTTCCGAAAACGTGTCGGTCTAGCAGTACGACCAGGTGGATTCCGCGCGGCTGGATGAACATTGCCGCGAGTACAGCGTCGTAAATTGCTTGCGCCACGGCCGCTATTGTATCAGATTACAAATCGCGGCTCGACATACGAGGCCCACCCGCTCTTGCCAGTTTGTGTCGCGGTTCTTATAGATGAGCCAGGACACCGCGACGAAACGATTGGTCAGGGAGGGACGGAGTGAATTATTTGCGCGAAAGCGCAATCTCTTTTCTTCGTTTCCGCTGCTCCTTTCCGTTACCTCCGACTTCTTTCACTCACTCACTCATTCTCCCTCTCTCTCTCTCTCGCTCTCTGTACCTTCTTCTCGTGTCCATGCCTTCTACGAGCCGGCTGATTTATGACGCGTTACAGGCAACGTCTCGCGCACAGCGACGAGGCCTATGGAATAACAACTCTGCGCTTAGCATTCCGTTTTACGATTAGGCGAATCGCGTGTAATTGCCGGGTTCTGTTCTGACCCGCTGGCGCGGGGAGCGGCAATTGTATTTTCGCCTCGGCGAACACGCGCGTCAACTGTCCCATAGATCTTCTTACGGCGAAAGAGAGCCAGAATGATTACACGTACGCGCGATCATCTTGGCACACGTGTAATTATAATACTCGCCGGAAGTTATATATAGAGAAGGGAAGTGCGAGAGGGCGCGGGATGAAGGGAGATAAGAGGCCGTATAGAGTGGAGTGGAAAAAGGACAGATAGATGGCAACGCAGAAAGAGAGAATGAGAGAGAGAGAGAGAGAGAGAGAGCTAGAGAAAGAGGCCTGCACTCGGCGCTAGTACTTTTGTGGGCGGTTAGATTGGTCTTCTGACAGAATATTATTATGCCGCCGCTTACAAATCAATTAGCACGATGTAAGCGTATCATCGTGAAACCCGAGAGCGTTCTCTTTATTTCGCGCGCCAGTGCCACGTTGCTCTCCTCCGGCATA
The DNA here is from genome assembly GCA_963942575.1 of Priocnemis perturbator. Taxonomy (NCBI): domain Eukaryota; kingdom Metazoa; phylum Arthropoda; class Insecta; order Hymenoptera; family Pompilidae; genus Priocnemis; species Priocnemis perturbator. The sequence continues at coordinate 16,969,455 of OZ012644.1, read as the reverse complement.
ATTAATGGATATGCGGACCGAATACATTGTCCGTGAGATAATGATACTCCGTGGAGATGATCCGTGAGCGAAATGATATTTCGAGCGTTCGGTCTATTTCAGTTTCCTCGCCGGGCGGTCGTTTCGACGACTTCTGTGACAGGTGACATGACAGATGCGCGAGTTTGACTAGATTGTCAGATTAATTGTGTCAAAAGAGCCGGGTAATACGATGTAATGACGGCCAAAGGGTTCCTTTTTTTCCAGTGAGAGACACGGACTCTAGAAATGCTGTACTTACGACGTTTGTCTCCTAAATAGAAGGTTGGAAGCGTGAATCTCGGCGATCCGCCAATTAATCCTTAGACAAATTTGTCTTGCCTGCAATGCTTACATTTGTAGAGGGAATGGAACAAAGTCGATGTTTTAGTGGCAATCAACTTCGCGTTAGCGCCGGCTAATAATACTGCTTAATGCCGATTGACACGTTGAGTGGTTGCTATTTTTTGTCTGCGTATAAATATATGATCAAGAAAGCATGTATATAGAAAAGTTTCTTTAATCGTACCCGAATTGCGCTCAGTTAAGATGTACATGGCTTAAGAGTAAATTAGTCAACGCAGGAAATAATAGTCAGAGGGTCGTACGGAGTTTTTGAACAATCTCGTCCGTTTGTATATTTTCGTCGGCTTTCGGATAACGTCACTCAATTATTATGCCGCTGAATGCGTAATTTTTTGGCCACTTTTGCATACAAATTTTCGCGGACGTTGAGGCATTTTGAAAAATCGATATTCATCCCCATTTCAATATATTTGCGGCGCGCCGCGAGCGTGCCCTCGAATCATTGCATTATAACGTACGCGCATATTCGGCGTTACCTCGCGCCCATTACGCCGCAGATATACAGAATTCAATTGTTTACGGGAGAAAATGATTTATCACGTTATACCTCGGTTTTACCAAAGCGCGATAAGAGATATTGAATACGGCGAAGATCAGGCGCGATAAAGTAGCAACGTTGCACGCATAATGTGACACCGATAATCGAGTATCAGTTACCAATGCGAGACGTCAATAAAACAATTGCGCTCGGGCACACCCTCGTGGACTCATTCGTCTCTCTCCGTTGAAACGTTGAGTACCTACGAACGCACGGGCCCGTTCCTCGCGCATCACGTAAAGAGTGGGAGAGTAAGGTAGGGATGACACTTTCTTACCAAAAGAAGCGAAAAAAGAAAACAAAAATTCGCGAGGCACTATGCGGCTTTCTCGCGGGACGCCTATTCCGTGAACTCGCGAGTCGAGGATCGTCGATTATTTTTAAACGGTGCGCATAATGGAATCTTACAGCGGAATGTTTCCGACTGCGCGCACGCTTAAGAGTTCGAGCATCGTGAGCGAATCGGCGGGACCGTTAATTCCGTCGGGATTTTTCGAACGCGTAACGAGATGGCAACCGTTTATTATGCGCCAGTATGCGCGCACGTGCAAGGCTCGTATTCGCGTCGCATAGCGATGCCGTCGTTGCGCATTCTACGAAAATTGCACGCCAATTTCGCAGGACGATAACTTTCGCTTTGTCATAACCTGCCGGGACAACGTACGATCGTATCCCTGGCATAATTAAGCAACTGCGGTGGTTTCGATTGGGCAGCGGAGCCGTTCCGATCGTCCGTTATAATTTTCCTCGATGGAGCGCTCTAATGCACATTCGCGGGCGCCGCGCGTGCAAGCTCTTTGTTCCGCTGGCAACTTTATCGTCCGAAGAATCCGGAGCTGTTGCCTTTCGTTGCGCCGCTTAACGGAATCGCCTTCGCATAAAAGTACATGGAAGCTGAACGCAATAGAGACCGTAACGCTCGCATCAATTTTCGCTAATCGACCGACGACTTGATACGTCAGAGCGTAACGAGACATCGGTGTAATGTTTCTCAAGTTATCACCAGCGTTGTTCCGCCGTACCCACGGCGGAACCTTCGATGGAAATCTTAAAAACATTAGAGGTTGCGCAAGACCTGACTGTTAAATTATGAACTTGACGAGCAAAAAATACATCGGAATAGAGCGGTATAATGAAAAACGTAAAAATTGCCGGCAATAGCTGCGATACGTTCATTAACGCGCATCGTTCCCACAGTTTCTCGCTCACCGGCTGTACGAGGTTACATAACGCGGAGGTATTAGCGATGGGCATCTAATCGGCAGCCTTGCAAATGTTCAATCATATCGATCATTATGGAATTTCGAAAGTCGCTTCGCTATCTCGACGAATTCGTTAATCCGGCCAGTTCTCGGTGTTAAAACTTTTCCCCTGCGTCTTTCACTTTCGTATCGTCGATGTGTCCAGCGATGTGCCGCGTCCGCCGTGATGAAGACGACGCCAGTAGCGATGCGTTGAGCTACATACATAAGTTTTGAGAATAATAATGAATCGGTGAACGTTTATCATCATGGCTGGCGGTGTAGCCGGCAGCTTGGCGTAAGTGTACGCGTGACAATGTGCACCGGACTGCCGGCGTTGGCGCGAGTTATAGAAAAAGGTCCTAAGTGGAGAGAGAAGATCGTTTTCGGTTGCAAAGGTCAAATGATTCATTTCCACGATGATTCTCGGGCCCGTGCATAATCCTGCTCGCTACAGCGATCTTAGTCGTCATCGTCGTCGTGGTCGTCGTGCCGCTCGAGTTTATTTTCCCAAAGGGTTTACATCAGACGATCGAATCCGTGGCACGGCCGCACGTCGCGTCGGTGCTCTGGCTGGCCAAACATTTGGCGGCTCGTGTTTACACCGCGAGTATTTATGGGCTACGATCCGCCCACGGTGGAGCGCGGGCTCGTTTTCGGAATTCGGGGCAACCCCGCGGCGAGCGGGCAGCAACCGAGACCGAGACGAACAGAGGTAGGAGGGAGGGAGAGAAATAGAGTAGGGCAGGGGCGGTCGGGAGAAAGATGGGACTCTGCGGTTGACCCTCCCAGGACGCGCGCCCGTCCGCGGGATGTCCCGGGTTCGGATTCGAGGACCCATGAAACCCGACGCCGCTAGTGCTTGGAGGCACGTTTCGACGAAAATTATGTTAAAAGTCGCGGCAGACGTTAAAAATAAGTATCACCGGCACCGGCCCGCGGCGGCAGTGATGGATCCGGAACGATGATCGCCCACTTTGTCCGATCCGTTTATCGGTTTCGGCTGCGCGGGCCAAAGTAGATGGACGACGAGAAATATTCATCGACGCCAGAGGAATTGTGATGAAATAAAATATACGTCGGGCCGCAATTTTTCATGAATCACGAGCGTTTAAACGCGCGCGCGCGCGCACGCGAGCTCGCAGCATCGAGAGTTATAAGTTATCCATGGAAAAGGCCGAAATTGCACGGAACATCGATGTGGGGGAGGAATGTGCAATCGCATTGGCGGGATAGAGAAGGGTAGACACGGTAGCTGGTGAGAGGTCCTTTCCGATCGAAACAGCAATTTGGCTGATGGGACAGAGAGATGAGTTATGTGTGAGTTAATAGTTTGCCCATCGAAAGGAGGAGGGAACGGGCAGGAGGGGTAGGAATGAGCGTCCAGTCTTCGCGTTTAAAATTGCTCGGATTAGTATGCGCGTATATCGATATGTTCCATGACAACGAGCGGCCGGCGCGAAAAAGCTCCACCCCGAAAAATGTTTATTTTCGCACGCGAGCGCGCACCTCGGCGCGCGATCACGAAGAAAATCTCCAACGGCAGAACAAACAAATCACTCCGAATTCGATCTGTATATTTTGTCGGGTTACGCAAACACGACGATTCGTTCGCCCGAACGTAGTCGGCTGGGGGTGCGGCACTCTGAATTATAAAGCGGCCGCTGGTGCAAAAACGCTTCGGCGATATATCGCGCACTGTTCGCGTTTATGAACGTCTTTCATGGTCCGATACGTTTTAGTAGGTCCTTTGCGGAGTAAACGTCGTCGTAACTTACGCCGCACGATGACCTTTCGGTTCTTCTAGACTTCGTTAATGTCTTGACGTGACGATCGTCTTGCGTCAGATGATATCACGCGCGGGAAATCCCCCTTTCAATCGGCATCGCGGCATTGTGCAACCAGCCGCCAGTTTCCCCGCGCGTATCTCGCAGCTGATCGTATATCTGGCAAAAATACGACGCCGTAACAGGAGTTGCGACTTCCTGCAGCGTTGAGTGAATTACTTGGGTCAGTGGATGGTACGCAGGGTGGCGATTGAGTCACATTAGCGAGCTACAGATTCATATTCAATCTTACAGGGAAAACTGGCTTATACGGTCGAAGCTTCTCCGAACAATCGCTCCCCTCCTGATCATCCGATCAGTCCCAACGCACTCTAGTCAAGATCCGCGACATCGCCCATCCGCCGTTTACTTCTCCTTTCTCCACCGTGGCATGCGACTCTTTCTCGTCGTCCTCCCAAGGTGTATACGTATTCGTAAGAGCGACGCAAGTGCGCTCCTGCCTGTGCCAGGGTGAGTGCACGTGCAACACGTACACCCGATGTGCTATTATCGTGGCGCACCATGTGTCGGGTGGCCCTCACGGCGGGGGTCTCCGCGTCCCGGACGTGTATTTATGGCCGAAAAAATATTTTATCATAATAATACGGAGATACGGCGTGGCGGTAGGCACCGCGAGATGGTACTGGTGCAAATGAACGCCATCCCCGTGTATCAACACAAAGCCGAGACTTCTTTAACCGTCTCCCCTTCGTCTCTTCATCCGCTTTCCTCTCATCCACGTACTCGTATACGTGGCCATTAGGTGTACCGATGACGCATTCTCGCGTAGGTACCATCGCGCGCGCGGTCGTGCGCGCAGGTAGTCCTCGTGCGCCTCGGTTAAGGCCGATAGGTTAACGCGATTATCGCTAAGTTATTAGGATATCGATTAAGGAGCCGCGCGAGTCGCGAATCTCTCCTCCTTTTTCCTTCCCCCCGTCTCCATCCCTCCTCCTTCATGTCCCCGCGACGTCGATGCCACCGTGCACCCAGTATTGGTTACGCGTGAAATCGATCCGCGGTCGTAATGCGCGCTAACGAGGCATAAAGTGTTCAATTCAGGAGCGTCCACCGTCGCATTTTTCAGGCCGGCCAGCAGCGTGCTGTTCCCTATGAGATTATTCCTTTCGACTAAACGCGTACTTCCCGAGGATTGCGCGGCATTAAGCGTTCTTAGGGTATCTCCGGCGTTACTCGGCCAGAACTGGAGCACGCGCACAATGTGGTCGGATACGATTTTCAGAGCGAACCCTCGCCCCGATAATCACCCGCATAATCTGCCCGGCTGATTTTGTTTACGAGACGACTCTGCTGAGATACCTATACCTATACCTATACGGACGGGAGTGTGGCGGGAAAGCGGAAGACGCTGGATTTTCTGGGTCTCATCCGAACGAGTGTCTCGTGCGCGTCGCGGATCGACGATCTCGCCGAACGATCCTTAAATCTCGCCCCGTCCTTTATCGGGCCCTCGTCAGTAGAGTCCAGACCGACGTTGAATATAAAGTAGAGAATTTTCTCGTTCGCCAGTGCGCTGCAGGCGTGCACGAGGAGAGCGCGTACAGCGCATACCACTTAACACATTAGCCGAAGTGGTTAAGGGCGCAAAATATTCCTCGTTTAGGGTCAGTAAGAGGTTCTGGTATCGTCTCCGGTTACACGAGAAAGCCTCTTCGCCGAAGTTACGACACCCTTATGCGTGCGGTTACAGCTGCGACTCTAATTGCGATAGCGTCTCGCGGCACCGTGCGCAGCAGGGGTATTTGCATAAATGGAATATATCCGCGGTAGTCGAGGCACGGAATCGAACGATCCGCCACGTTCTGCATATGTATGATACGTGGGCAAAGAAACGATGAGTAGCAAGGGGTGAGGAGGGCAGACGAAGGAATCGGGGGAAAAAAGTGGAAGCGGGTGCGTTAAGTTATTGTTTTAATGGGAGAGCATCGTTCCTTTGTCGCCTCCGTGTGCGCGGTGCGGCGGATCCGCGGGCGCAGGAGATAAGGTAAGCCGGTAACGAATTGCCCTGGACAGCTGTCGAACTTTTAAATCGTTCGCCGTTGCCCAACAGCTTCGCCCGGGTTACGCCACCGCGTTCGTTACGATAAGCGCTAATTGCGTCGGCAGCGAGCGCGCTTCCGCTTCGATGACGTAATTTAAGAACGATGCGGAGATAGCGGGTCGCCTCGAAAATTGGCAGCGAAGGATTCGTGGCTCACGATTTTGCAACGTTGTTACGGGATCTGACCATCTGCATTTATCGACCCTATAGTTACCTATTTATTTGCCACTGAAGTGTTTGGCACCTGATTGTACATTGTAGAGGAAGATTGACCGAAATTTTGTCGCCGTTAAAATGATTGTCTACACGAATAATGCGGATTAGCTTGTGCTACGCTTCGTTAACATGCAGATCTGAAGAACACCGCAACTAATCCACGAGAGCAGGTCCTATTGTAGGGTTCTGTTACGATGCACAAAAGTGCCTTTTGAACGAGGAAAACAGACCTTTCATCGTTTTAAGTACCGGCTAAGTTTTCATCTCTAGGCAGTCACGAGGCTTATGCCAGCTTTGGCGAAACGGCATGAATAGAGCTGTTTGTGTTTATCGCCGAACGTCCGATGACACGGCACCCCCGCTGGATTAGTAGTAGGTGTATCATTAATCATCGTTCGGCGAGAAAAATGTTTACGATGTCAGAGGCGACACCATTGACCTCGCCTACTAGCCTACCGTCTACGCCAATGTGTCGCCCGCAAGGTGGACGCAGCGGGGTTTTTCGGTGATTTTTCTTTTCATATCGAGAGAATCGAATGAGCGAGAGGCGCCGTCTCCTCTAAGGTAATGACGCTCTACAAAAATATGTCACTGATCCTCTTCAATAACTCAACGTACCAGCAAGCATCGAAGCATTCTTTTTAAATGCGGTGATAATATACTTGGCCGTTACGAAAACTTAATTGACCTTTCACGAGAAACGCTGCGACACGTTAGCGTTACCATAACGATTAAGTACCATTAATAACGTTATACCAAATTGCGGTACATGTTACGTTCAATTAATCAGCATCGCGATACACTCGTACGCACTGTTCCTTATCAGCGTGAAATTCTGCAAAACGCGTTACCTTTGAACGAAAGTGTTGAAACGATGAAGGAAACAAATAACGAGCACGTCGAAAGTATCGTCTCGGTTAGAAACATGAAGCCGCGAATTATTGCCGCGATGCAATGTTAGGTGAACTGTCGACACTGGGTATCGGTAGCGTGTGAAATAGCCGGGCAACGGCGCGCAAAAGATTCAAAGGAGCACGCTCGGGAGTTGACTCTTCCCTCACGGCCACGGTTTTCATTGGGAATCGTTGAATGCCCGTTGAAAAGCTGTACAGTCCGACTCGAGGTCGAATCGATATAATGGCGTGGAAAAGAGCTCTCTGCGCAACGTGCCTGAGGAACGGTTCCGCATTCTGCGGCGAGCGCGGACTGACGGGCCGTCGAAAAGAATTAGTGAAATTCAAGGGCCGCGAGACGGCGGACGAGCAGAGGAGAGCGGCGGTGACCCTGACAGCAGGTGAAATGCGCCTTGTCCGCCCACATTTGACGGCTGCGGGTTACCTCCGGGCCTCTTAAACTGAAATCCTGACCTCCACCCTATCTCAAACGCCCCCGCGCGCCACTATGCCCAACCGCTGCCTGTCGGTGGACCCCGTCCCATCCCCTCGACTATCTCTCCCTCGCTTCCTCGGTGGTGTGCAGTTTTAAAAAGCGTGGCAAGGGGTGGGTAGACCGCATTTTGCCGGCCATTATTCAACCCCGCGGGTGATCCCTACGATCCTGCTTTCTCTTCTGACCCTTCCATTTCTCCCTTTAGCTCCGACTTCGTTCGGAGGGCGCGCGCGCGCTTCTTCCTTTTTTGTTGTTGTTGTTTCTTTTCTTCTATTTCCCCGCACTACCTCTTTCCTTCATTCGCTTCTTCCCACCATGCGATATCGTTCTCTCTCTCTCTTTTTCTCTGTCTCTCTCTATGCGTGAACGTTGTGTCGAAATCGGGATACCATGCATGCGTGGTACCTCGCCGCGGTCTGCCTCGTGCGTCTGATTCGAATGTTAACATCTTGAAATACTGCAGCCGCGTTAGTCTCGACGATTGAGGTTGATCGTTGATCTTCGATCCTCGTGACGCTGTTCGATGGTAGGGTCAGCTTTGACGTACTTCGAACGGTACAGCGTTGAGAAACGCGCTTAACGAGTGAGGAACGACGATTGGTGAAGCCGATAACGAAGATCGTTCGAGCCCGCTTGTTGTTCTCTCTCCGCGCTGTCCGATTTGAATGCCGAAGATCGGAAGGTGCTAGGGACCACTGGAAATCCGAGACGAGTCGTATAATGGTGTATACGGCTGCGGACGATCTTCGCTCCTCGGGCTCGAAAGAAACCCGTAATTAACGATTACCCGCCCGAAACTTCATAATTTCCGAGTCGACTCGACCGTGGCGCACCTGTTGAAAACGCGCTTCCACGGTCCCTAGGTATTCCTAGTCTCTCTCGTCCCTCGAATGCTCATCGCCTATTGTCTGACGGCGACGAAGCAAATTGTTCCCGATGAGTCATGGGATGGAATGAACGTCAAACGCCCAGGCCCGTTCACGTATCCTCGACATGTTCTTATGCAGTGCCCGCGCGGGGGCACATTTCCTCTGAATCGCTTCGAAAGACACCCTTCAGTGCAATAATTCGCGACGAGTCCCAATACTAATGAACAGTCTAATTAAATCAACGTGCCGTAACTTCTTGAATGCCCACTCTATTCTGCGGGCGTTCGACGCGCGTACTATATTATTGAGACCAGGACAAAAGCGGTATTACGGGAATTTTACGTTGCTATTTGTGTCGATTATGCAGCGAGCGAAGGGTTAGCTAGCGCTGTTAATGTCCCCAATAGCGCATAATAAAGATTTTTTCTTGGAACCGTTCCACGCTTCGACGCCCAATTCGGCGGCGACGCGGTCCTTTCCTTCCGCCACGTTCAGGTAAACTGTCGACGGTGAAAGTCGCGTCGTTGCTCAAATTGCGCGTCGAAAAGAGCCCATATAAAGTGCCGGTAGCGACGTCGGGATACTGCAGGAATGGGGAGGAGGCGTATACGCGGCCGGCGCGGTTAACGGTGCCGCCATAATCCAATTTATAATCCGAATTGCAACCCGCCTAATCCCATTATAAAGTCGCATTTTCAAGAGGGACACGTGCGTACCGCGCGGCACGGTAGGTCCAAATTCACGGACATTGGCGATTAGGTGGAGTAGAAACATTGTGCGCTCTCCTAAGCCCGGTAAGCCTCACGGTCCAACTCGTGTTTATTGACCTTTCGATATTGTCGGGATGTCTTTTAAGAGCAGCACAATGATGCGCCAGAATATCGTATGACGTCGGTTGCCTCGTAGCTTATGAATCGTGTAGGACTCTTCTTTATAGTAAATGGTCTTGTAGTTTTGTTAAATGGCTATTTTCGTTTTGTCGACGGCTTCTTCTCTATTTTACATCCGATTAATGTTCGTACATGGTAAAGACGAAAATGTTAAATTTGAAAATCGTTACCTTTCACTTTTGCGGGTGGCAGCTTCCATTTGCACTATTATATATTTACCGTTCATCAACGGATTAGGCAGATCGAAGGTTGAGAATTGAAAGGCGGAGAGTGGAGTGCCGTCATTGCGATATGACGAATGATCTTTCTGATCAAGTTTATCGAGTATACGATTAGTCGGAAATAGCTGTATGTTCATGCAAAATGCATGATGTAGAAATATGGTAAGATCGTACGTCGCCGTGCGAATATTATCGTTTCCTTCCGTGAAAGGAAGTTTCCTGTGCGTATAAGCGTTTTGCCGGTCAACGGGAACGAACGACCATGCGAGGCAATAATAATTAATAACCCTTTATGTAATAGGAGTCGTTGCCGAATCATTTAGCGAAGGCAAGCCGAACAATTTTCATCGGGGATCACTCTCCGATAGGCACGGATAGATTTTTCGATAATTGCGAGGTAATTAAATCGGCGCCGCTAAGGGATGGATCCGCGTCATTATCTCGACATGTGCAAAAAATTTCTCAGCGAGTTTATGATTCTGCTACGCTTTCCAAAAATTACCCGCTGCGAACTACCGTTAGCTTTTTCAATTATAAAACGTCATTAAAGTATTCCATCCAAATTGAATAGCAATGAAACAAAAAGCGTCGGGCTGACTGAAATGATACTACGGTTTGCGTTGGTAATGTATCGATATGGTTATCGATACAATATAATAGGACCCAAGAGGGGGAAGGTCAATTAAATATGAATAAGTATGATATCCGATGGACGTTTAACGACGGCCATTCGGTTGACGAGTCAATACTTACCGTTACGGGAAGAGGAAAATTCGTTTCTGACATTGCACGTTACGCTATATCTGGCGTCCCCATGTTCAAGGGGGTTCGGCAGGAGAGCGACCCGCCATTACTCATTCTCCGTTCTGTTTAAAAATATCGTACGCGTGAAATATGGACCGAATTGAAAGTCGTCTGTGGCGGAGGACGCGGAAGACGTGCAGAAGAGAGGGGGCCGTGTCGTGGTGGAGAAAAAAAGATGGAAACGAAAGAAAGTAACCGAACCCTTCGGGCGGACACGTCGAGTTTACGGGGAGAAAGAGAGAAAGAGAGATTGAGAGCGAGAGGGAGAATGCTCCGACTTGTAGGCATGTGACCCCAGATATTCGAGGACAATTAATCAAAAGATCGCTGGGAGGAGCGTGCGTGAGAAATACAAGACGGGACTACCGATTCTACCTACCTCATCAGCTGGAAAGTCTAAAAGACCCGAACCAACCGTTCCCCGTCATGTCGAAGTAATGAAAATAACGTACTGTTCGCCAACCCTTACGCGGGCTTTCGTTTTCATCCGTTTCTGCGGTTACGCTTTAGAAATTAATGGTTTAACGTCACACCGACACGCGACGTTCTTATAGACGAAAAATATCGAAAGAGTTTTAAAATCATTAGTATTCTTTATGCTCCAACATTAATAGATTGACGTCAGAGGGAATTGGGAAATTCACGGAAATTTGCAGCGCTTTATTATTACCAAGAAATGAAGCACATCAATTTCACACGTCCTTTCCGAAAATCGCAGAGAGATGGAAAAGATTCAGAAAAATTGCAACTGCGCCGTGATATCTGCAATAGTTCACTACGTATCCCCTAAAAAGAAGTTAGAACATTTGGAAGTGCTCTTATTACGGAGTCGAATCGACCCCTGGCGCATTTGAGGATTCTGATTTTGAACAACCTGCTCAGCAGACTGACAATTTCCCTTTTTTTTAGTGAAATTTTGTTCCACAATAGTAAAGAGGATTCGGCTTCGCTATTCATGCAACATTCGATCCCGGAGTATTCCCCGCGCCATTCTTCGCCCCTCGACACGGTAAACGAATTTTACCTGTGTCGGCAGGCAGCGGTGACAATCGACCGAGTACGCTGAAACGCGCATTTCTATCCGCTTCGCAAACAAACCCGAGGATTCTCTCGCAGGAAGTAGGGGAATCGCGCATATATAGCGGTCGTCCCCGTCATGAATAATCGGGATTCTCTTTACACTCCCTCCTGCCCTCTTTTTGTCCTTCCTTCAGCTCTCGTTCCAAGGACTGACTTTAAAGACGCATGAATATGTAGAGGATCCGGAGGAGATTGCGACGGTCTGCCTTTTCGGCGCTTTATCCGAAAGTATCCCTTTCTCTACTCGCGCCGCTTCCTCTCTCTTTCTCTCTCGCCCGATGATCGGTGGCCGGGTAATCGCGATCCCGGGTACCGACGATTTGTAATTAGCATAAATTAATGAGCGTACGCGGCGCATCGACGGGCCGACGTAACGACGCGATAAGTTGCATTATAAATTGTACTCCGTGAGCCGGCGTCGCGTTCTCCGCCGAGAATTCTGGTGCGCTCCTGAGCGTTTAATTGGTACATCGAGATCGGCCCTGTCCCTCCCGAGCGCGCCCGACGCCACCTCCCGAAACTTAAGAATATCCACTCTGCCGGAGATTTATGAACCGGCACTCGCTAATAGAGAGCTTCGTTTTAGAGCTTTCGTCGTAATGGGAGGTAAGCTGGCATTATGTACTTCGGGGGCGTTATGGCCCACGGATAAATATACGCCGTTAGGGTACCGCGGTGCGGAACGAAAGAGGTGACGCGAAACGGTCTCGGAGCTCGTGTTTGGGCGAGTTGTCGTGTCATAAAGGGGTGTCGGTTGTATATCATTCCCGGGGCCGTGCGTTGCGTTTCGAAGTGCGACGCCGCCGAAGCCCGGCGAGAGAACAAACCGCCGGCGTGTTCGACGAGGAAAGGAAGGAAGGCGCGATTCCGTATAATGTCTCTCGAGAGTTACAGGTGTACCTGCGCGGGGCAAGATAATAATTAGGTTCGATGTCGGGACACGGGATGCTCCCACTACTCCTTCCACCACGTTCCTTCCTGCCTTCCCGTGTGTGTGTGTGTGTTTTTTTGGCTGCCGTCACCGTCTCCTACTGGGGATAATAAAACGGGACAACGAGGTGAAGTCCATAAATAATTCAGGGAGGCTGGACGTTCTCCTTCTCTCTCTCTCTCTCTCTCTCTCTCTCTCGGACGGTCGTTTTATTTCTTGTACACGCGACTGGCCCGTGGTCCATTTAGGTTCGATCCTTCGCGTAATCGCGTACGATTAATGCCTCCATCATACGATGTATAGCCTCGCTGACAGGTCGCGGTACTTTATTGGGGGGGGGGGGGGGGGGGATGCTCCACGCTTCAACAGTCAAGGGAGCACGCAGGAATAGAAAGGTGATGAGTGCGAAGGAAGAATTTGCTTGAACGTTTGTTGAATGGTAGCGGGAGAGCGCGCACGCGTAGAAAGACAGGAGGACGGCCGAGCAGTACACCAACGGGGTATCTGGCTTATTAATATCGTGTGATCGATTCGGAAATCCTGTCGTTGTATCGTCACTCTGGATCTTTCCAATTTCCGATCTGAACCGTAGGCAGAATTATTAAGTGCGACGATTTGATTGAACGGGCTCGTGTGAACGTGCGAAGGTAGAGAGGGATGATTTTACGTGTTTACATGTGCACTGTCCACTGTTCTTTTTTCGAGTGGCCAGTCGAATTATTCACGGTTCACACTTCTTCTTGTTGCGCTTCACCGAAAGCATCGTACGGATTAGCGAAAAAACTCGATGTTTATCAGTTTATGGTCACGGTGACAGAAGCTTCTGCTTTCGGATGCCATTTGGGTCGGCTGTCTTTGGCTTTATGACTGCCGAGGTATACTGTTAGAGTAGCCGTACCGAACCCAGAGACATGGGATTGTTGGCACTGCGAGACAACGCGATTGTGTTCGAGTGTGCGTGCCTACGCTCGGGCGCGAGCATGGACAAGACAGAAAGGCGAGGATCGTACAGAGGATAGACTATAGAGGATCCGAAGCAGTTAAGTTTTATTGCATTAGAGGCAAACGGCCCAAGAAGGTGCCGTTTTTATCGAACAGCTCCTTACAATGTTTGCATACACGATTTGTCACGACCATCGCAGCATCGTAAATTATCGCGCTGCTGTCCTACCAGCGACCGTGTGGACCCTACTGCTGGGACACGGCAATGAAAAGCGTGCTCGAGCGGGGGGCGGGTTCCATATTTTCCATTCTGGTACTAATCGAAGGCGAACTTAAGGAATTGCAGCGTATGCTTGCCAACTACTTACCAGTCCGATAAAGCCCTCATTGGGATTTCAGTGGAAATATAATTTTTGCTTCGTCGTATCAAAGACATACGGCGATACATTAATGTCGAAACCGTAACGGTCATAAATACGAAAGTATAACGACCGTCGTTCCTTCTTCCCTCGTCCCGACCTCACAACATGTTATTTGTCACGCCAAAAAGGTATCGCCCCAGTGCATCAACTCGTGCTGTCGCGAAGTCAGCCTCACCCCACGTGCATCGAACTCTGGATCTCGTTCTGCGACATGTCGGTCGGAAGAGAAAGGAGGGAGCGGAGTTTGAGAAGGAAGAAGAAAGAGAAGTGAGACGAGATTTTCGAAAGGGAGGGTCGCGCGCTCGGGGATTACGTGGGACATTCTACGCTCGATCTCTTTTTCGTTTCGGCACCGCGGGTCACGGCCTGTCGCCGGTGCTTCATGGAATTCCAGAGAGGGCCCGGAAAAATTCACAGATTTCGTGGCTGGGGCGAGACGGAGAAGGAGAAGGAGAGGCGGCGAGTTGAACAAGGAAAGAGAGAATGCGACGGGGTAGGAAAGAAGAGAGAATAGGGTGAAGAGGATGAGGATAGCTGGATGGGCACAAACATGGAACGCCATGGGCATGGGATCGCACGCATGCGTCTCGTCCGACCCAGCGGGTGGTAGTGCGTGCTCCTTTTTTCCGTCTCTTTTTTTCTTTCTTTCTCCTCCTCCTCCTCCTCCTCCTCTTATCCTCCACGGACCGATGTCTCTCTCTCTCTCTCTCACCCGCTTTTTCTCTGCCGTCCGCTCTTCCTTCTTCGTTCGGTGCCAGTCAGAGAAGAACTCCTCGTTTTGCCTACGGCTTCGTTCCTTCTCTACATTCGTCCGTTCATTCGTTTCTCCGTTCGTTCGTTTCGGCTTTGGATTTCGGCTTCTCCTTTAAATAATTGTCCGCCCCGTGGAAGACTCGCGATGCAGGTCTCGAGAAAGGGACGCTGCTCTCGAGAGGACCGATCGAGGTCGAGATCGAGAGACGCTTCGCTGCAACGAATCCCTCTTCCACGAATGCGTCGCTTTGCCGCCGTCTTCCTGATCGTCCGTCCCGACGTGCCGGACAACCGAACCGCTCGACGCGACGTATATGTACGTCGTTAGTTCGGATAATCTGAATACCGGGAAGATGACGGTATTGTTTGTTCTATACCTCGACGTACTATTTATAAAGCGGTCTAGCCTCATTCGTGCTCGCCGGATCAGATGAGTAGCAAGATCGTTTTTACACAAAATCGCATTTAGGTACGACTGTGTAGTTAGTGTAGTATTACAAAATGTTGTACTTTATGCTCAGGACAGTTGCAAGTTACTCATTCCCATGGACATTATACCTTATTTATTCGTATACGAATGAAACTGCTATGTTCGACAGATCCGAATAAGTCACCGTTCCCAAGAATGTTAATTCGAGAAACCGCTCGACAATGAGAACGGTATCACCAGTTTCCGATTCGTCATAATATTTCTTCCATCGAAGCTGTGGCTTTTCGACTTTAAAGCGATCCTCGCCGGCCCGGCCGGCCGTTCTCGCTCGGACTCGAGGCGGAGGAAATATTTTGGGGGCCGGTGAATCGACGCTTGAGAGGATCAAAGATCGACGCGACGGCGAGAAGGAGACGCATTAAGCGTGAAGACGAACCAGGAACGAATCGAAGGTGCGTCATAAGAATGGCGACCCCGGGAAGGTCCTGAGTCTCGACAAAAGGACGACGCGCGATGCGAGACGTTGGAAGAGACGAGAGGACAAACATAATTCAGAATTATCCCGCGTGGCGGTCCTGTCCCACATATTTCACTCCCGGAAAGGGGTTTTGTCCGACATGAGGGTGGATATGTGTTGCTGGTTTTGAGCCGCGGCTCGCTCGGTTTCCACGTCGTCTGTGCCGCACGAGCAAATGTGAACGTGTCGCGTGTCCTCCTCGCGCTCTTGCACGCGTACACATACTTTTGTCAGTGCATACGTACGCGCCAACATGGCGTCTAAACTCGATTCCTCGACGCGGACGCCCTCGTGTCTAAAAGTGCAGATTATGAGCGCCCGCGGTTCGAGTAGATAGTGTAGCGTGGATATCGAGTAGGTCGGCGCCGATGGAAAGCCTGAATAAATCCTGACAGGTGTCGCCTGCACCTGTCATCCTCTCCGACATGAGGTTCTTCTTTTCCTGTAACTGATATTCGTGCTGACCTGCTTCTTCTTCGCGCCGCGTTCCTTGATTCGGGCTCGACCGCTATCGCAAATAGAACAAATGTGCCCGCGACCGTGGATTCGTAACCTCAAGTCCCGCGAACGAATGCACGAAGTTTCCGAGGAATGAGAAAGCTTGAACTACGGCGGACAGAAAGTTTCTTGCCTTTTTGTCGGCGCAACATTTTGTCGCCGCGATCCTCTGCGTGTTTTATGAGCCGCGTCTGTACGTAAGCGGTGGTTCGTGTTTGAAGTAACTCGATTTAAATGATTTATCGAGACGCAGCCGATGCCTTCGAATGTAGCACGTCGTAAAGTGGCAGTTTGTTCTTGTGCTCTTTCTCTCTCTCTTTCTCTTTCTCACTCGCCTCAGGAAGTTGTATGTCCCTCCCGCGGCAGAATGTCGTCCGACGTAAACGAGACTAATATCGTTTATACTTGTTACGAAATTGCAAGGCAAACCTGTGACGTTGTACAGCGCACCCACTTTACGTCGTCCGGGCACAAGGAAGGTTTGTTTTCACAAACGGTCCGACGAGGTAGACACAACTTGCATCCAGAACACTCTGGGCCACACCAGTGTTTGCACTCTACCCGGCTCGTTGTCAGGTTGTCTCCGACGTTCTCACGGATCTAGTATCCTACATTCCCACCTCCTTCACGTAATTACATCTTTTCAATTCGGCGATCCTCCGAAACTATTCATTTGTGCAAGTCGGGCACGCATGTCAACGCGTACACATTTCCACGTGCACACGACACCCGCGATCGACATCGTCGCGACACCCAGACGCCATATTTCCTTCGAACCGTAAATATCCAGAAAAATGCCGACAACAAATTTTGCCGAGTCTGCAATAAGGTACATTTTGTCCATGACAACGACTGTCACCCGACACGCCCACGTTGCGCTACATACACTCACACACATGCGAGTACTTTCGCGCAATTAGGTCTCTCATCAGTGCACGCTTTGTGACGGATCGTTACGCTTAAATTCACAGACGCTTAATTACGCTTCCCGCGAGCGAGAGAACTTTCGCCGGCTGGGCGATGTAACGCGTCACGCCCATTTTGTATTAATGCGTATTTGCGCAAGGCAGACGTGCTTACCTAGCTTGCAATCGAGAACGTTGAACGCAGGGGACGTGGCTCTCAACGTAATGTTTGCGGTATGTAGACGCCTCCCGCGTTACGTGCTCGTCTCGCTCGCGATTTAATTATATTTTTGCAAGCACGGACTCTAGCCACCATCGCGGTTGGCAGCGGCTTTAGACGCCGAAGATCATTTTGTGTGCAGACGAAGACGGTAAAGCAGGGTGGATAGAGAGGTTTGGTTGCAACGTCGTGCGATTCAGTATTAACGCGTACCAGTTGGGGGTCCTGCGTGCGGCAATGCATTAAGGGCGACGTCGTAATCGCAGAATGTACGGTTGAGACTGACATTTTTGTCGAAGGCTGATACCGAGACGCATCGGCGAACGTTTGACTCCTATAAATTCGCTGTTACAGGGGAAATACTGTCGTCTCCTCTCATCATCCTGCGCGTGCAGATAGAAACATTAACGCTCTATGCACGGCTTGTAAGATCTTTTGCCATATCTGTTACGACGGTCATTTGCACCGCGCGATATCGTTAAGATTATTCAATTTAAGCTGTCGCTTGATTTTCACTTGACTCATAATAAACTGTCGTTGAGTGTTGGGAATTGCAGAAATATACGATGCACGAAAGTCGTATAGAATTTCGTCAACAGGATAGGCATGGAAAATCTGAGAGTGGAGTGTTAGACGTTCTGCTCCCCAGTGAAAGTAAAGGCGACAAAGTGGCGTGACCGTTCTTCCGTGTACGAAAAAGAGGTGTGAAATTACGTGACTAAACGAATTTGTGTTAAGTCGCAGGAGAGAAGGTTGAGGCACCCTTTCCGCACTGCCACTGGGGCGCTCGCGTTCAGCGCCGCGCCGAGAATCGCCGCCGTTTAAATACGGCAGCTTGTTGCGCGACAGTTTTACCGCTCCGTTGTAAAACAAACCCTAATCTCTCGACGTTGCTACCGTACCGCTATCTGTTTCGTTTGTTTGCACTCGGGTAGAGTGACGCCTCCGGTCTACGTTCGTGAGTCGAGTGAGTACGTGCGCCGTTTTATGTAGGTGGCAACGTCGAGGAAATTTCTGCGGGGCACAGCGAGGGATCTCGAGTTCTGAAAGAACAACTTATTACGGGGATCGGTTCCGGGCGTGGTGCTAAAGAATGTATGTCACCCCGCAAGACAGATACAAGAATGACTGCTCGCGGCAAAACGAAAAGAGTGCGCATTTTTCTACCTCGACTGTGTGACGTAACCGTTCTCCCTCCGCGACATCAGGCAAAGACATCTCGTTCTTAAAGACTTCCTTTCGTCGGGCAACGCCATGCGAACGGTCGCAACTTGCCGCTTGCACCGCGCCTCTTTATCGCGCCGCGAACATCGAAGACGCCTCGCGAAACGATCATCGTCGTCCGAGCGCAGCCCGCGCGCGTTTCCGTTCGAGTAGATCACGGAGGTGGCCTAATGGAAATTTATGTGGGTGCAATCGCGAGGATGGAAGCGCTTTACAGGTGACGTGGCCTCGTGAGACCGAGCTCCCCCTCGTCTCGAAGGTATCCGAAGGAGAGAAGGAGAGGAGAGGCACGGCGGCGCGGCGGCAGTAGAGATCCGAAGCGGCTGCATCGTGGCGAGCAGAAAACGAGCAGTGAAGGGAAGGACTCAAGGGAGCATCGGCGAGTTAGTGCGCGGGCTGGGAGGAGACAAGAGCGTCTCGCGCTTCGACTCGAACTTAACGACCTTTTGCGCGTCCCAGTGAAGAATGTGCAGCTTCCAGCGAGCAACATTAGCCCGGTAGAGAGGCGGCCGGTTTATGTAGATGGGCATGTGCAAGCTTCGGTATCGTGTGTATCGTGTGTACCACGATACCGAAAGGGGGAAAGAGCATGTTGAGGTAGAGAACGAGTGAGAGAGAGAGAGAGAGAGAGGCGGGGAGGGGGGAGGGGGTTAGTGAGACGGAGAAAAGAAGAGCACCCTCTCTCCCTCTTACACTGTTCCTACGCCGCGGTGGCTACCGAGATGTTTATGTAGATGAGCAGCCCCGACGTTCCCGACGACGAGGATTCAGGAGTTCCCTCGACTGCGAATCCTTCGAAGAAGAGCCGTGGCGAGCCGGCCGCGGGATTGCAAACGGAGGAACACGAAGGATAGGGAGCAGGTTGTTTCACATAAGTATCAGGAACGGAGCCTTCGGTGGAGAAAGAAACCGGTGATTCCTGAAGAGCAACGGTCGAGGCCGGAATAGCGAGGCGCGACGATCCGACTGCTAATGATTATGGTTTCGCCTCTTAATTCGACGGATCTCGCCTTGGTAGACACATCGTTTCTGCACTTTGTCATCGTTATCTGCGCGGTCGCGGTACTCCGTGTCACGTTGTTTAACAATACCAAAACGCTGACTCCGACTTGTCTCGAAGTCTGGCGCGATATAAGAAATCGCACGTTTCTCATACTTGGCCACAAAATTCACTTTGCCAACCCTGTCGGCTGTCTCTTCTTCGACAAAAAGCAATCTTCCCTTTTCGAGAATTGTACTGAACCACGCCTCGCGCTATCGTGGAGATCGGTTCACGGTTCTCCATCTTGTCCCGGTTCCTCACGACAGACCTTACACTCGTCGAGTGGGCCGTTAAGTGATTCGGCTAATTGCATCGTCCCCGCTCATTCGGTCCTCTCGCCCCCCTTAATCACCCTAATCGCCAGCCGCTAATTATTCGCGGCGCGATTAAAGAGACTAACGGACGGAACAGGGTGCAGGAAGGAGAGGTCCGCAGGGTCCTGCGATTCTCTTCGCGGTTACGGTCTCTGGAGACCGGAGTATCGCGGAACAGACGTAGATTTCTTTATTTCACTTGCACTTTTTTCGGCACCGCACGCTCTCTCTCTCTCTCTCTCTCTATGTCTGTCCCTCCGTTCGTTCGCGGTATCCCGATTCTGCTCGACCGATACAAATGTCCCGGATTAAAAGTTTTAAAAGCTCCCGCTTTATTTATACCGCCATTTCTTACTCAGCACCTCGGGTTCTTGGGGGTGCACCGTGCTACCCGCACGATCCGATGACGGCGTCGGGTGTTGCTGTTGAAGGTAGTTTGGATTTAAAATCGGGATAATCCGTTTCCGCTAAGTTCGCTCCGTTTTAAAGTTCACCTTGTCTCGTGCACGCAATTACTTTGTCGTTGCTATACTTAAACGTTATCACTGTATACGTTGCTTTATCAGCGATTTTGATGCATTTATAAGACTCTCTTGCTTACCAGCTACACATACAAGAGTTCTTAAATTAGATGTTACGACAGTAGTTTGCTAATAGGGATTATCGTTCGGGGGTAATTATTTAAGGAACGACGCGCTTTCGTGTAGGCAACGTGAACGGAGGATTTGCCGTCGATCGTGACAAAGTCCATGCAGCTCAGTGCGATAGGAAGGAAGTCACGAACGTTGAAACGGGTGCCGAGGACAATATAACAGACGGGGCCGGCTTGTTTCATGCGCGATCGGTGTGGGTCGTCGTAAATCGCGGCTGCGAGCGTGCCTTATTTTTAATCGGGACTTAATTTGGCCCAGTCCG
Source organism: Priocnemis perturbator (assembly GCA_963942575.1). NCBI lineage: Eukaryota > Metazoa > Arthropoda > Insecta > Hymenoptera > Pompilidae > Priocnemis > Priocnemis perturbator. The sequence continues at coordinate 16,948,822 of OZ012644.1, read as the reverse complement.
CTCTTTGTGCACTCGCCGCCCTCGTGCGCGATCGTAGTGGCAGCCGACTCGGTTCGCTCTCGGTTCATTACTTGTTTTGAGCTTGTGCTCCTTGCGCGGGCACGGCTCACGGGCAATCTCAGAATGCGTCACTTGCGATAAATATATCGCCTCCAGCGGGCACTGGCGTTTCGCTGGCGTTTTTCGCGATTGCGTGGGTGGCGTGTTTGCTAAATACACACACGCATATAAAATGATGTAATCAAGGCGCGGTTTTCGTTAGTCCCCGTCGTCGCCCCTCGGCCGGGCGCCTTCGAAATTTCGCGGCCGAGACGTATTCCGCGGCAAGGTCGGGCGTGGATCGTGAATTTTTATGCACTCGTGACGGATTTGCCGTTGCGCACCGAATCGCCGCATACGTATAATTATGCCGTTAATTAGCGTCGACGGAGTCGCCGATACAATCCGGGCGCGCAGCGCGCGTATAATTATACCGTTAATCAGCGACCGTTCATCATTCCGCGTACGCGTATATACCGCGTTGCGAACGAGCAAATTGTGCCTCAGCCGTCAGTGGTCGAAGGACCGTTGAAAGGCAACGTCAATGAAATTAGGCATTCCGCGGCATTTTCTCAAATCGATTAGGTGTAATTAAACGGGCGCCTTGATCGCCGATACGAGCGGACACGGAGGAAGGCGAGGCGGGCGATCATTTTGACAGGCGATTAAATCATCGTGCGCGGCCGTTTGAGGAATATTTGAAAAACAAAAATCTTGACGGGCGAGTGTCAACGTAACGATAGCCTTCGTCGTAGGCGCGAACAGGACGCGATTAGCATTTTCCATTTGCATATTGACGGGATTTCTAAAAGTTATGAATATTTTACGACCCTTCGTCCGATTCACTGTTCAAAACTGATCGCTACACGCGCTCACTATGCAAAAGCAGCGCCTATGATTGCAACCTCGATGGTCTACAAATAACATTCGGCGCTTATTATCGTCACAGAGTGTCACATCGCTTTATTATATACGGCGCGGGACCGGGCGACCGTGTGGCTAACATAAATTTTCTTAAATGCTCCGCAAACCCGCGTATAATTAGAAGCCAACGAGCGTCCTGCGTTAACGGCCGCAAGGTTGCGATCGAATTTTCTCGCCATTGCCCTAATCTCTCGGGTTGCTTTTCGACCAGCCGAATGGAAAGAATGAAATTTTCCACCGCGCGCAATGAGCATGCCGACGACCAATAGAACATCGTCCGACTGAAAATGATCTGGCCCTTGCCCCCTTGGAAATGATACATGTTACGCGGCCAATGATAACGTCGAATCCTCCGTGGCGTATGACCTACGTCAGAGCACTGATAAGAAAAGACCGATACCGGCAGAGAGTGGTTGCTTTGGACTGCAGCCGCGAGGTGGCGGCAATATATCCTTTTCAGAGATACGAACTGTGTATGCATAAAAAGCATATCCCTTCGATTCAGTTCCACAACATTATATCCTTACACCTTCTAATGTTTCCATGATACTAGTTATTTCGATCAGTTTATCATATTTGACGCGTCATATTCTCTACATTTGCCGAAAAAAAAGTTTATGACCATCGAAACGTGAACTCATTCAACGCGATTCACGTGCATTATTCATGAACCACACTAAAACACAAACAATTCTTACCACCTCGACGCGTATAGAATACTCGAAACGCTAATAGTCGCATTCCGTCCGCGGTTATTTTCACCCGCATTCCACAACACCGTTCGTATGTCAATCAATGGCCTCAGAATACGCGAAACTGCGTAACACATAAGTGTCACGGGCATACACGTCCGACTTAACTTTAAGGCCGACCGTAAATTTCGCTTTGTTTATTAAAGCCACCGATTGGCCGCGTGGACGAGTCGGCGGTTTGACATTTCCAGAAAGCATTTCCGCCGCTCGTCCGCGCGTTAAATGTTAACGCCGTTCGAATTAGTCGTGCTCGTTGCGAGTTTCGCGCGACGCGACGCTTCGAACGTGGCGTCCGTGGAGAAGGGAACGGGGAAAGGGGGGAGGGAAGGGGGGGGGGGGAGCCATTCGACAGATGAGAGACGCAGGATGGGATGAAAGGCGAACGAATGGCTACTTCGCGGTGAGCGCGTGCAAATGGGCGATACCGGGTCCTGATTTCGTCTCGAGCGGAATTCGAGTTATTCGAAATTGACATGGAACTGCGCGCGGATAACCACCGCTTACCCGGTTCGGGTACATAACTTACGGTGCAGGCGTGACTGCCACCAATCAATGTCCCGATTACCGATAGCTTCGGAATTTCATTATCGCGGCCGTAAAATGGCCATTATTTAGAAAAGTTCGAGAGTGGAACGCGCGGCCCCGGGAAGGGGAGGGAGTGGGTGCGAGGGTTGCGGGACTTCTACGACGAATAAAGTCCCGGGAAATCGGGTACCTAATATTTATGCGGACACGCGTTGCGCGCTACCGGAAGCGGGAAGCGATAATAATTAATGGGAAGTTTCTCGACACGCCGAGATACGTCGTTCCGCGCGGAATGACTGATAGCGATTTGTGTCGGGGCGTAAGAATTCTCTTGCTTGCCGGTATTTTTGACTCATCGGTTCGCTACCGCACGATGCGGAGTCCGCGGGAAAGCCGAGTGCCGATGGGCGATCAACCAGAGGTTAACGAATGTCGATTAAACGAAATACGGATGCACGGTGCGCACAGATTGAAAGCGCGAATGAATAATTGATCAGCGTCGTAAGTCGATCAACGTTCCGGTACGTATGCCGTCCGGACGATCGTTCGGTCCGGAAGGCGAAAGATTTAAAGGTCTCGATCGGCTAATGACGATCTAATTAAAATTCTATATCGCCGCGCGCGACTGCGCAACGATCGCCGGCCCGATACCGTTCGGCGACAGCCCCACCAAATGTTGTGCACTGAAATTAAAAGAAACACATATGCGTATGCGCGTCTCTATGTGTGTTTACGCGCGCACCCGAACGGGGAGCGTGTACACGCGCGCTCCCGAAGTAATGGCGAGAGAGGCGCGCGTACGCGCGCAATTACACGCGTACCAGAATTCTGCTAAATGCGTTTAATTAAATTTCGCGTATGAATCGGCAACGGTCGTACCGTCGGCTATTTTTCAGGCAGTCCTACCCGCGGTATAATCGTCACGCCCTGGGAACTTGTTACGAAAGCACTTTGGACTACAGCGCGCGTTCTCTGAGCAGGTGCGGCGCATAACGCGTTCGTCACTGCGATCTTTTTTTCCTGTCCAATTTTGTTTATCATCGCGCGTAATTGTCCGCAATCGCGACGACGGCACCACTGCGATCATCGTCGTCGGTGTCGTCGGAAAGGTTTAAGAACGGGGAAATCGAAATGCAGGCTACATGGAGATAGACCCCGGTCGAAGAGAAAGAAAAGGAGAGAGAGAGGGTGAGAGAGAGAGAGAGAGAGAGAGAGAAGAGAGCGTTCAAAACAAGCGATTTATCTTTTCTGCGCTGGTGGCTGAGTTGGCACTGGAACACGGGCGAGAAAGAAAAGCGCTCTGGAAAGATATTGTCGGCTGTCAGCCCCAACCGAGAAAGGAAAAGGGAGCACGGATGATAGAGGAAGACGGAGAAAGAGACTTGAATGATCGGGTAAAGAAGGAGGGAATGACGTTGGCCGTTCGGTGGCGCCACCGAGTGCTGTGTTTCGGCACTACGCCGGTGCGACTTCTGAAAAAGTCCTCGACCCTTGACTTTTTCGAATAAAAGTAAGCGGGCGGCTCGTTATGCAATTCGACGCGAAGACGGCATTAATTCGGCGTAATGAGCGAGCTGTGCTAAAAACGACGTGCGACCAGACATAATAAACTCGGTGATAAATTCACACTAAAAGGCGCTCAAAACGTTTCGTTCGCAAGGTCGCTCGCTGATTAGGTTGCATCAAATTGGCCGTTACCAGAAGAGTCTGCTCGGTCTTGTGTGAGGTATACCGTTCTAATCGAAGACATATCGGTGTCTCTTGTCATCGGGTTAACCGTTCGATCCGCTAAGGAAGGCAACATTTAGGAGATTATGATAAGTAGTGGCTATATTCAACTGGGTACCGCAAACTCTTAGCATATGTATTTCTTCTCGCGAACGTCGATATTTTACGCATTTTGAATGTTTCGTGACGACCAATTAATTGCCTGATATGGTCGGAAAGGTATCTGATTTAGTGGCGCCGCCATAATAAAGTGTCATTGGGCAGAAAGACTTTTAAGATACGAGAATGAGAGATCCGCCTGAAATGCAATCGGCAAAGTTCGCTGAGCGTGAAGGCAGAATTCGTTCGTCTAGAATCCGTCCATCATTGAAGTCGTGACCCTCAATCGCGAAGAATTTTCCATTCAACTTCGATGAACTATAAGTCCACGCGGGAAGTGTCTGTTTGCATTTAGAGTTGGAACAATCTAGCGACATAGGGAAGTATCGTGACGCGAAGGTATATTTTTCGTTCGAAAGCGTCGATTAGGCGTCTCGGAAATCTGAGGGCGAGAGAGAGAGAGAGAGAGAGAGAGAGAAAGACAGTAAGTCGAGCGTGTCGAATCGCGCGAGGCAGTATCGAAACTCGTTCCTCTCTAAAAATAATTCCTGACACGGCCACGGAGTCGTCCCGTGGCATCGTCGCGGCCGCACGGCCACGGACGATTCTCATCCTGGAATTCTTCTTCAGGTAGAAAGAGATAGGTCACACGGCGGAGCACGCGTTTCAGCCTCTGCCTTCGTAGCGGAGGAGATCTTTTTTTCTTTCTCTATTTTTTTCCTTCGGGGCGGAGCACTGTCCATCTACCTGCCCGCGACCGAGGCACAAACGCGCATTCTAATAATAATCTATGGGAACCCCAAGCTCGGAATGGCGTCGAATGGGTAGAGCGCAGGGGAGAAGATAGAGAAAAGAGACGAGATACAGTCGTCGGCGGCGAGAGAGGGAGATGGAGAAAGGAGATAGAAGGAATCGAGCGGTCTGCGAGAAAGAGGCTACGAGGGATGGTCAGGTGAGGGGCGAAGGAATGAAAGTGAGGAATTAGGGGGGCTTAGCTTTCGTAGAGCCTATTATGAACTCAGCGGGTGTGGGTGGACAAGGGGGAGGAAGGAGGACGGAAGAAAGGGAAAGGGGAGGAACACAGATTTAGGCATTTTTCTCCCGATTTCGGTCGCGTCCTCGCCTCGAGGTCGTCGCTGAAAGCTGCCTGTCGATATTTAATGCGATAATGTCCCGTCGCGTGTGACTGAATGTCGCCGAATCGACTTGCTGGGCTCGTTGACTGACTGACTGATGTCCGAGTCCGTCGGCGTCGGACTGCCAGAGCAACATGGCCGACCACCAATCTCGGCAACCTTCTCCGGCTTCGCGGCTCTTCCCGCCCTTCCACGCGCTTTTTGTGGGCTTTGCTTTTAAGAGCGTCGGCTAATGGCACCGATAGACGTGCCAAATTGACTTATTTCCCTCGCGATAAAGTTAACGCACTTACGTCGGCGTGCAGGCGGGTGTCATTGGCCGAATAATTTGTACGACCGAAATGATGTTCGGAACCGGTAAACGGAGGATAAACGAGGCATAGGAATATTTCCTTGCGGTATTTACGCATGAACCGTTCTCTCCCGTGACACTTGGACGATCGAGCTCGAGCTTAATTTCAAAGTCTAACCTGAACTGTGTCGTAACGCGGTATCGACTTGGTAGCCAGTCGCGTAAGGGAGGCGGTGGTAGTCCGTCTTCCAGGAGTCCGTCCCGGCGTTTTTACTCGTTGAGGTGGGCCGTGGATCGCGAACGGAAAGGGCTGGTACGAGAAAGAGAGACGCGTGGGGTTTTAAAGAATGGTTTCCCGCGGCGCATCACTCTTCCGCGCCGGTAAAGGGCTCCGGGACTCGTCGTTTTATCGAGTGTGTTTACACTGGGGCCCGGGTGGATCTTTTTCGGGAAGACTTCCTCGACGTGTCGGTGTCCAAGAAGAACGATCGTCCCAGCGCCGGCAGATAACTCACCTGTCCGGCCGCGTCAAAACAAAGGATCGCGTCACGGATCCAACGACTCCGGGCAAAAAACTCGATTTTCGAGGATCCCGCTGCTCGTGGCCGGTCGTACCGCGCGCGTCACGTTCGGCCCGCAAGTTCGACATGAGGGAAGAGTGCTGTGCTCGATAACGATCTACGGCTGCTCCAAGGTCGCGCGAAAATCGTACGGCGTTTCGCCGAACGATCAAACGCGAACGCTCTTAAGAAAGAACACGTGTTTTGCGACGTGCTAAAAGCGGGGTAAGTAAGTGCACAACGTGTAGCGAGAGAGAGAGAGACAGAGAGAGACGGACGAAGAGAGAAAGTGCGTGCAGCAAGAGAGATACGGCGAAGGGCGTAAACGGTGTTAACGGCGCGTTCTAAATACAATATTGCGCGCGTAATGACCGGTAGATACCGGATCGCTTGTCATCGATAGGCGAGCAAATCTCGGGTCTTCGTCCGGTCGGCGCGTAATCTCGATACTCTCAGGCGCCATAACTCACCCTCGCATAATTACGGGGTGCCTTTCGCTTTGCCTTTTCCTTCCCCTGCCCCTGCCCCCTCTCTTTCGCCTTCTGCTTTATGCGTCGGCGAGAGAGGCCGTTTACCTACAGGTATAGGGCGCGTGTCATCCGTTCCGAGACGTCTCGTTAATAACTGAAATAACGTCTTAAGTCTTGCTCGCAAGCCTCTTTATCCGCTCGTACCTCTGTCCCTTGACTGTGCCAGAGGTAATTTCCATCGGTCGGGCCAATTTAATCGGCCACACCGAATCCAATTAAACGCGCCACTTCGTTTCCCAAAAGTATCGCTAATTGCGCTTTCGGGTTATCGACGTCCGCGGCCACGGTAAATCCTCCTTCTAGTCCTTCCGTCACTTTAATCCGCGCGGCCTCTACTCGTCGTCCGTGACACAATGTTATATCCAACGAGAGATCCAGTGTCCGCTCGAGGATGGATAATCAATAACGTCGTAACGAGGGAGCCGTCGTGAGATTGAAACGTTTAACAGTCGCCCGTCTCCATCTCCGTCCCACCCTTCTCGCTCAAATCGCTCTTTCTTCTGCCCCATGGCCCCCGCGTACAGATCGGAATCGCGTCGATCCTGTCAGATCGATGGATCTATAAACGCCGCCAGAAATTGTCTAGCGGCGAAGTCGGCTTACTCCTCGATGACCGATCGAGAAACGTAGCCCACGATGAGTCTGCGACTTTAAGATCCGAGGTAGAGACGAGCTAAGTAGTGATCGGTGCGCGACTCGAGCGGTCTTCAATAGGAGCGAACACGCTGCCTTTTACTGATTGCAGCGAGGATCAAGGGAATACTGTCTATTAAGATTCATGCTCACCGCGGCCACGTCTTTCGCCATCTGCCGTTTAATATTTATTGGCAAAACGGTCGGTGCACAAGTGTGTCGGTGCCTGGAGGAACGGGTACGCGTTTCACGTACAGTTACCCTTTAAGCGATAATATTTTTTCATGCACACCTTCGATGGAACAACGGGTAATAGGGTGTGGAACGTCGCGGCGTCGTCGGTCGAGACCCGTATTTTGCCAGCGTCTACGATAACTGCGCTTGTTTTCGTCGGCGATGCGCGTGGCATAAAAAATGAGCGCACTCGTTATCAGTCATCGGAGCGCTAAGCGATAACTTAGCGTCAGCAGACGTTCGAAGGAAAAATACGATCGCGTTCGTTGCTCCGCGCTCTCATCGCGATGCGCGCGGAAATTCTATCCATTTGCAAGTGACAACAGAATGCGGTGCGGGGAGAGCGTGGTTGGGACGTGTCATCGCCTGGCGCGGTATTATGTATATGTATATTTACGTATGTACATCATCCATTGTAAGGCCGAACGACGACGTTTGCTCGTTCCACATAGGTTCGGTCCGATTTTTCCTCTTTTTCCGTGAGATTCGTTGAACTCGCAACGGTCGACGCCTTCTTCGTTCCATTGTTGTAGAACGCACACCAGGCTTGGAGGTCGATTCCGTTCACGTGCCCACAGCTATTTCCGCGGCATTCCTAATCAGGATCCGCCGAGAATCTACTACGTTGCATTGAGCCAAAAAAAAAAGAAATGCAACCGTACGTAATCGTTCGCAATCGTCGTGCCCGATAGCTTTATCTGTTCCGGGAGGCGAACAAAAAACCTCATCGCCCGTCGAAAGGTGCTTCAAGATTAAAGAGAGAGAGAGGCAAATTTGCGAATGCAAAATTCGTTCAGGAAATTTGCTTTCTCAGAGGAAATCTATGGTGCTTTCGCACGAAATGCGTCCAACCACTGACGCGGCCTCTCTGTCTTCGGTCATGGCGGACAAGATAAGATTGACTTCGAGAAAAGGGGCACTGCTGTCTGTCGAGAGTGACCTAAAGAGAATGTAAGCGTAAGCTTTCTCTTTCTCTTTTTTTCCGGGCCCCGTCCACTCACCGTTTTCCTCGTCCCCCGTATTCCCTCTACGCCCTCACCACTGACGCTCTCAACCACTTTGACAAGGACTTAAAGGACGTAATGAGAGACGCTCCATGCATACCGAGTGGCTTTTCTCCCGTTTCCTCCGTTCCCATCTTCGTCCCGTTCTCCAACACTTCGGTTCTCCGCACATTAAGCAAGATTTGAATCTCTCTCTTCGCCATTACCCGACGACGCTTCGTGCAAACAATAACAACCTGCTGGATCGTACGTCATTTTTCCTGTCCGTAAATCAAAACCCGGCCCAGTCCGCCGGAGACCTATCTTCCTGCGTTAACGAACTTCCGCCTGGCAGATCTCGTATTGCAATTTGAGCTTGTCGCAGAAGAACGTAAAAAGAGGCTTTCACAGATCCGACGGTTTTAACCCTCCGCACTCTCGTACGCCGATATTCCGTGCCTTAATTCCTCGAGGCTATAACATGAGCACCGACAGTCGTGTTCGTTTTCACGGTAATTAGGCTGCGAAAGATTTCTCGTAAATTCATTTCGTCGGCTAACTCTTGCTACAGCAGTTCCATTTTTGCCGACAGAATGAGGCTACGTAGCGCCAGAATTACTTTCCATTCTTTCCGCGCCGACCAGACGTGCAGGTCTTCGCCCGGCGCTGCTTTTTTATCTAGCCCGGATTAACCTTCAGACATTAGCGTGCATTCCGAAACGGGTCCTTCCAATATGCATACGGTCAGTGGCTGGTGTTCAACGGCAGGCTTTTCGGATGACCGCCGGCACGATGCATCATCTCCATCGACTGTGTCCTCTTTCCTCCACCGTCTCGCTCTCGCTCTCGCTTTTCTCGAGCCTCTTTAAGCGACGGAGAGAACGGAGGGAGATCTTTCGACGGTGATACCCCCGACGACCCCAACCCTCCGAACACCCATCCCGCATGCAGCCGGCCTGCCAGTCATCCACAAGGGTTTAGTCACACTGGAATTTCGTTCGAGGATTTCTGGCCCGTCCTTTTCCCGATCGAGCCGCTTCTCACCCGTCCTCTCTCATTCTTCTGCGCAACATGACGACGGACTTCTCGTGACCGCGAAAGTTCTTTCCCCGCCGCTTTCACGTTCGATGGAATTCTGTAAGATGCTCGCTGACGATGGCATAGAAGCTGGTCCATGATCTTAGATTTTCTCGGGCTTCGGCGGGATCTTGGAACTTTGTCCAATATCGATTATGTCTATTTATTGGTAAACCTGTAGACGCGTATGAGTTTGTACAACTTATCATTTTCAGGCCGTTCAGACTCACCTTTCTGTCTGCTCACGACCCGCTCGCACGGCCGCGGTAGTGAAATTTCGTTGGACTCGGCGAGCATTAATTACGAGTGGTATTTTTCACATCCGCAAACCGGACGCGCGCGTAAATCGTAATAGCACGCCCGCTACCCGATCGAGGACAGTACATTTTCACGATCTACCACCCCGGGCGATAATCGCGACAGGCTCGTTTTCGTTATACGAGCTGCGCCGCCGTAAATAAGCAATTTCACGGTGGCGCGGACAACAATTAATGCTCCACTTAAGATAAACGTTAACGCCTCGGGAAGAAATCAGATCCTCCGCCTCTCTTGTCCTGTCTTTTTACATCTACCGCCACCCCCTCTACCGTTTTTCTGCTTCGAACATGGACTTGCGTGTAATTTTTAATTCCTCCTCGCGTGCGCGAGAGGTCATCCGATCGATACGATAAATGCTTGTCATATTTACGCTGTGCTCATGGACGCTTCTTTTCCGCCCGCCTCCCTCCCCCCACCGCCTTCTTCTTCCTCTTTTCCGCTTTCAGCTCGGCAGGCCTCGGTGCCGGAGGAGCGCAAAAACTCGTGACATCTGGAATTTTCTTGCGGGCACGCACTTCGACCGACGTGGCAACGCGACGAAAAAAAGCCGATTCGCAGGACACGCGCTCGCACGATTTTTGCAGCGCGACCTGTGACGACGACGACGATGACGATGACAACGACGACGACGAAGAGCCCCGGTTACGCGCGTCGAGCGATTAATTACGGCGAGCAACAAGAGAGCGATACGCGGGTCGTGCGTCATACTCACGTGCGGATAAGTGAGATGGTAAAAACCGTAAAACCCGTTCGCGTAATGAGGGAAAAAATTACGCGTCCTGTCGATAAGGGACATTATACGTGCACTCGTTGAAAAGATGCCAGAGCGCCGGCGGAAAGAGGACGAAAAAGCGAAAAAAAGACGCGCTTGCCTAGATAAGCATGCCTATCCACGGCGTAACCTATGCAGGTATAGCGCCTGTCGGGGACATAGAAGATGTTACAGGGCGTTCGTATATTCACGTGTACCGGGCATATCCGTCACACGCGCGCACGTTAACTTTTACTCGTACGCGGGGGTTTCACGTTTATTTTCACGCCAGCGCGCGCTCTCGCTCGCCGCGATTACAAGCGCGTCGGCGTAATGAGAATTTCAGTCTCATAGGCCGGCCCGGCGTGGCGTTTAATGACGAGATCAGATTTCCACCTTCATTTCGGATGCTAATTTATGCGCAGTACAGAGCTCGCACGTCGCTAAGACGCCCACGTTAACTTCGTTCCCTGTCTATCACTATTATCGCTTACACGACGAGGGAGATCTGGTCGAGCTCACTGCGGAAGACAGGCAGAAAGAGAATGAGGAGGTGCGGGGGGTGGGGATAAGGACGGAAAAAGGGCAGAAGTAAAGCAACGCGGACCCCGCGGAGACTCCCAGGCATCAATGATTATTGGATATCTAGATCGAATTTATGTTTCGACCATCCGATTAACGCCGTTGACAGACTCGCAGCTCGGCACGGTCATTCAATCTTTATTATCACGCACCCATGCCGAAACCCGCAACTGTGGGGACAGGGACGAGTGAATCGAAGGTGAAGAGGGGGAGTAAATACTATGTACTGTTTTGATTTGATGGCACCAATTCGTTCTTCGAAAATCATCTCTGCGCTTCATGTCCTTTCCTAGCCCACACCTAGTACTACACTCGACTGCTTATTTACGCATACTCTATAACAAGTATCCACGCGTCGTATGAGAATTTTTATCACACACAGGCACTACGCCACGGCCAGGTGATATGTCTTGGAATATTCTTGCAGTAAAATGTTAAGAAAGAAAGTTGAACTGAAGAGTACCTACATCAGATTTACGTTATGACTTGGGGAATAGCATGATTGATAGTTCGCGCCTACAATTATCCACAGCAACGGCAACATCATCCAAACTAGACGCTGTACCGCTCAACACGAGCCTACGCGAGAAACACGAAAATAATTGTCTCGGGCCGATTGGTACGAGGCAGCGAGCGCACGCCATTGCGCTCAATTATTTATCTCTTCGCGCGAGGAAGGGAAAAAGAAACTTCCTGATCGCATCGGACGATGCGATCTTTCGGAGGGAGATGCCGGGGTGGAACCTTCGTTTTACGATAGGTGCGCTCACGTCGTTCTGTAAGGGCGAACTACCGGTTTAATGGGGCGCGGATATGTGTTCGTAGGGGTGTCGCATTCACTAGAGTGATCGATCACGGGTTATCCACCCTTAGTCTGTTATAATACGCCGCCCCGCTTATACGCACGTGTGTGCATCTATATACGTTTATATAAACATATACATATTGTAGCCAGATGTATATACCTGGACAAGGGTATGTACGCGTTCCGCCATCTCGATTGATTACTTCGTTCCCAAGTCGTTCCTTCGGATCAATTTGCACGTACTCGGCATTTTGTTTCGGAGCAACTTAGTTCGCGACCTATGAACGACCGCACTATCGATTGGCGCGCTGTCGATAGCCGAGAAGTTAAGATCGCACTGACCGATTTGCACTGACTCGGGCTCTCGGCGAACTATTAACCCTTTCGTGCTGCGAACATTCATGCCCGATCGAACGCACATTACTCCTGCACCGTAGAAGTAGGTATCACACATGATTTTCTGGTCGCAATAACTACCACTCGTAATTGTATTTTTTCCTCTCAACTGGCCTTTTCACGTCATAACCGGGTTAGGTAGTAAGAGACCGAGAAGGGGTGGAGGCAGGAGAATGGAAAGGAGTCGTGATCTGGAGTTTGTCGCCGGCTCGAAAATCTAAACAGAAACACAAGAGGAGTCGGCGGCCGCCGCCGCGCCGCTTGAATCCACTCTAGACAACGTCTCTCTGGCCTCTGGCCGCTTGGGAAAGATTGGGAATTCGGTAATTCGAGACCTCTAATCGGATCGGTGTTGCATTTCGTGAGGCTGACAAATCACGGGGACACGGCGGGATTCTGCGCATCCGAAACTCATGTTCCCCGCGTGTCGCGATCGAATCTTCGCTGGCCTCGTTACCGTGAGATCAGCTGTTTCGGTCGTGTCGGCGAAGTTCGCATAATCGATATGCCCACGATAATCGTTCAAATTCATTAGCCCCTCGTCGCTGATTGGCGCGCGCGCGCGCCTCTCATTCGGTCTGTTAAGGCCGAGGCGTTGTAATACATCGGACGTAACGAGGTGGACAAGACACCTTAAGTGCGTCAAACTTCGCCTGCGTTATCGGGAGTGGTCAGTTCCGATGACGCTCGTTTCGTATTTATATCTCCCGACGATTCTGTCTCGCTCGCGCACGGAAGAGGACGAGCGGACGTATTGGGCGAACGAATATCGCGCGCTGCAATCATATCGCTCGGCCAATTTGGCTCAACTCCTCGTCTTCCGTCCCTGCTTCTCTGCTCCGCTGGCCGACAGACAGAGGATAGAGCGGCGGGGAAAAAAGGAGAATCGAAGGAAGGCGGAAGAGAGTCCCTCTGGAAAAGGGTTCCTCTCCCGCAAAGTCGACTTCTGGCTCGCTGCCGCCGGATCGAACGAGAATCGCTTTCGGCTCGCGGTTTAAGGCCGGCTATAGATTCCCTTGTCTCCGTGAAAAAGTACGCGATCGTTTGCATAGACAGGCGACGCGGTGGATAATCCCGGCGGCTGTAAGAAAGAGCCCAGAGCCCCCGACCGGTGGAAAATAGCTGTTCCAGCCGAGTCTCGTGGGCGATCGTAATTGATGACTTTAAATAATCCCGCGGTTACGAGAAATGAGTCTTTTCTCTATTTTTGTGTGTTTCGTTCTCTCTCTCTCTCTTTCTCTTCTCTCGAGCTAGTTTCGTCCTCTCCACTTTGGCAGGGCGCGTCTTCGGCCAGAGTCATTATCAGCGAATTACCGGAGACGTAATTGCGGCACTCGCAACGGATTTCGCGCCGCTGCTGCAGCCGTTTAATCTGGCACGAGTTTTATTCGGCACACCAGGAAGAAAACGAAAAAGCGGCCGCGATAGCGTTAAATCCGCTAACGTTTCGCGGAAGACGAACAATTGCGGCGCACGCGTCCCCGAGCTTAACGGTATAGACTTTGACATTGTTGTGCCTCGTCGCAACAATGGAGAAGACAGTAGGGGCGTTTCGCAGAATTACGTACGGACGGCGAGCGGGTTAGGTTCGCGACGTGCCCATTGTATCGCCTGTGCTACATTATGCCCGGTGTACCGTTCGAAACGCCTTCCATCCCGATCCTAACCGCATTTTCATAAACGCCACACTCGTTCTGGCCGAAAGTTGCACAACGCTCGAAAAGATTTGAAAACGTTTTAAAACGCTTTCGTCGGTTCTGAGGTGGTGCGGAGGTAGGGTGAATTTTGTCCGTTTCATCGTCGCCCACCTTTTCCGCTTTTACGTCCGCGCAAAAGACAACTCCCGGAACACATGGCATCGTTAACGATATCGCACACGACGTTCGCAGAACTCGCTGTCAGAAAAACACATTTTTTCATCAAAAAGCATTTATCCTAGGACCCGATCGAGGAAAGGTCGGGAATTCGTCGATCGGACGGAGCCGCTCTTTAAATCGGCGGAATCGCGATGAAAATGGAATTCGATTCGGTAGCCGTCGGTGTGAATTTTTTACGAAAGCACTTAGGTAATTCGTGGCCCGGGCGTTACGTAAGAATCGATCATCCTTAGATAGTACGGGGAATTTAATGGCTCGTAGCTGTTTACGTCGAAAGGGGCCGAATCAGACGAGGGATTCTCTCCCTGTCTTGCTCTCTCTCTCTGTCTCTCTCTTTGCCCCTCGCTCTCCCTCGTTACTATCGACGGATATACGACGTGCCCGGTTCTATCTCGCGATGTGATTTATAGCGAAATAACAGGCCTCGAAGTGTCCCGTCCCAGGTAAAGCCCTAACAATGTCCGGAACACCTACGAATTAACCGGATAATGGAGTTTCGGAACGGGTGCTAGGAGATCGGTCAGTGACCATGCAGTTTCTTCCTTTCCTTCCTTAGCGCCGTTCACAGAGGCCGCCAACACGTTTTCTGGCCCGAGAAAACGCGCACGGCGAACGACAGGGCAGGCGCACCCCGACATTTTCGATCCGCGCAAAATCTAATCACTCGCCCCGGATTATTTATCGTCCCGCGAAATGATTCGATAAACACCTTGCTTCTCGAGCGTCCTTAAACACTCTATGTCTGAGTTTCGAGAACAGTTTGCGTGGACTGAACTGAGGTCAGTTCAGCGAATCGCAGCAGAGACACAGGTATCCGACCTGGTAGAGCTCATTCGGACGAGTCTTGCTTCCTACGCGACAAACGATCGTTTACCGATGACGTGAATCTTGCCCTCCGCTCGTGCGTACCTACGTGCTCGCCGGCGCGTGTGGGTACACATTTGGCCGGCAACAACATTCGGGCAGATCGCGCGTCGCACGGCACTGGCGATCGATGGTTAAAAACGGATGTACCAATTTGTGATATTATGCGGAACCGAGTGGATAAACGCGCGAGAAGTGTACACGGTCGGAGAAGGAGAGCGACGGAGAGGGATGTACACAGGTTCAGGGTGAGAGCGTGGCGGCGACGACGGTGGCGGCGGCGGCAGAGAGCAGCAGAGAGCGGTGGAGGGCGAGAGGGCTAGCGCGGGGGGATGAGAGAGTCATAAAATCGAGCGAAGTGAACGCCAGGAGGGAGACACTGAGTGATGTCGGTGACAGCCGCCTCTCGCTCTGCCCTCCACCTCTGCCGCGTCCTCTCTCCTCATCCTCCGCTACCCGTCGCTATTACTCACCGAACGCCGAATACCATTCAAAGTTCGAAACCGCACGTTCGCGACCCAATTCCTACGTGGAGTCAGCTGTTGGGTTCATTCAAAGCTCGATCGACCGCCGGCGGGCGCCTGGCGATAGAAAGACAGAGAGAGAGAGAGAGAGAGAGAGAGAGAGAGAGGGGGGAAGGAGAGTTAGGTAGACAACCGAGGGAATTAATAAAAAAATCTCGCGCGAGAGCGCTGAAAGCTTTTTACCTTGCGCGCGCGCGCGCTGCTCTCTGCCCGCAATAAAATATAGGCGAGCCGAAAAACAAACGATATTTCCGTTCGGAAAAAGGGGGCGGTATGTATCGACGCGCACGATTGCGTTCGAAGCGCGTTTATGTCCGGCGATTCTCCGGGCAAATGGAGCCGAATTTGTGTATCCTTCGCGTGCTTCCTCGCCGCGCGCGCGCGCGCGCACGCCCGGAATATCCGTCCGACGGAGGAGCGCGCTCGATTAGAAGGGCGTTCTTACAGCGGTGGCGGCGGCAGTTAAGAACGTTAGGATTACGAGGACACAGGAATTGTGTCGGCCGACGCGTAGAAGAAGGGCAGATTGGACATCGAACGATATACCGACGCAGGGCGGTCGTCGAACGTTTTTGATACGAGAAACAGACTCCGGAGCACGAGGCCGTGCGTCCTCGTGTCAAAACGCGCATCGATCGTGACTCGCCGGGGGGACGGACAACTCTGATCGCAGCGATCGTACACTCCGATCGCTACTCGTTTCTCAACTGCTCGATTGCACCGGATTGTCCTCTGATACCCACCCGTTCGCCCCGATAAAGGCACTAAATCCGCTCGACGACTTGTCATAACTCCAGTCCGCATGTACTTCAAATCCGTAGTACATACTCCGCGGCGTTCTACATTCATACCGAAAGACTCCACGGTCCAAGGCGTCCTCGAACTTCCTGCCCCGAACGTACGCGCTATCGACTTTTGGCGCCAAGTGCCTCTCAGACACACTTTTCTCACTTTTCGAAAGTACCGATAGTTTTAGTCAATACGAGCTCGAAGCGATCCCCGCACAACTTGGCCGCGGGCCGATCGGCTTGTAACGGTGACACGGAGAATCTGGAGAAAAAGTTCTGGGACGAGGGCTCATGCGATGTCACGGTTCGTTTGCCTTGAAAGCGAGCACTTACTCGTCCTCGTCTCGGGCCCTCATCGTCATCGGTTTAAAGGAGTGCGCGGTACGCGCGCCAAGCAGGGAGAAGACTGTGTGCTTCGCGGTTTTAGGACTTAGTCACTGCGACGCTCGTGACGGTCGCATGAGGAATGCAGGTAAGAAGTCGGGTGTTGTCATGGTCTGGCCTCGGTGTTCGCTTCGACCTGTAGCTTCCAGGGCACGAATTGGACTTGTGTAGGTACCATCCGTCGTGAGCCGTCGGTGTCGGTGGTCTTTTCATTGGCAGGCATTTCGAGCCATCGCGATTGCCGTTTCGCTGGCTTTGTCCAGCGATGCTCTTCGCAAACAAACGACGCAAGGAATCTCTGGGGAACAGGTGTTTGGAGCTGGCGAGCGACGATAGTCGCGAAACGGAAATCTTTGTGTCACGACTACCTCCCACGGTAACCTCCTCTCCGGAAACACTGGGTCCGATGGAGCACGAGCTTTGTGGTTGTGAAAGCTTACGCGGACACCTCTTGCGCATTCTCGGTCGGATCCCTCGCGAATCAGAGTATTACGATTGTCGCCGAATTTCTGTTTCAGCTAGGGTTCCGAGCTACCGGGATTGTATCAGAGAAAGAGCAGCGCGGCAGAGTGAGGTGGACGGTGTTAGGAAACGTCGGAACGTCACGTTTGAGGTACACTTGGGTCGGTGATCCACGAGGAAGGTCTGAGAACACACAAGCTCCGAGAATATACGTTCTCCTCGGTGTGTCGTCGGCGTCGGCGTCGGCGTCGGCGTCGGTCTCGGGCATAGCCTCTTGGACACCGTCTTCGGCGTTGTCGGCGTCGTCGTCGTCGTCGTCGTCGTCGTGATCCGTCGGCGGTCTCGTTGGTAGTGGTGTAGCGATGGCGGAGAAGCTGGTGTTTCGCGGTCTCGCCGCCGCGGCGCTGCGCTCGGGTTTGGACGTAGCCGATGGGGCGGTGCCAGGGGGCGCATTGGCCGCGCTCGGTGGGCGTGTCCGCTCGCTCTCCCACTCCTCGACGAAGCGCGGCGCTGATTGACAGTTGGCGAACGACTGCGGACGGCGCAGGACCTAAAACGCGCTAGGCGCTGCTCTCCACGCTCGCTCGCTCCGCTCTCTAACCCGTGAAACCTGTGTGGCTTTTTCGTGGGGGAACTGAGAAACACGCATATTCCCGTGGCCGCCTGCCTTTGCCCGCCGGCCCGCGCGCAACATATACACCAACCGCCACCTTCTCCGCGACGGGAGTAGCACCGGGTTGCCGCACACGCAGTAGTAGTTAACGGGAGGAGGGTCGCCCGCCGTGTACGCGGACAGCTCGCGTCTCCTCTTCTCTCCTTGTATTACCGGTTCCTCAGTAATCGCCGCGAGGAGGAACGCGCCCGTCGCTCGCTCGCACGTTCGTCCGTACGTTTCATCGGTGGCGCGCGGCTGCTCGTCGGTTTTCCACGCAAGCACGTTCGTTCGTTCGTTCGTTCGTTCGTTCGTTCGTTCGTTCGCTCGTTCGCCTGCATCGCGTCGCCGCTCGGTAACGCGTTTATTATTACCCGGTCGTGATATCATCCGCGCGAGAGCGCCGGTGTGTTCTGTGTGTATAAACGGCAACCTCGAGATACACATCGGCGGCCGACGACGGTCCCGTTCGTCGTGGCAACGCCGCTCGATCGTTCGTCGTGCCCCCTCGGCTCGTGGCGCGTTGTCGCGCGCTGAAAACGCTGTCTCGTCGCATCGTTCGGATACCGAAACGAAACGGGACACACTTGCCGTGCTTGTCGCTCATCACTACTGTCGACGTCTAACGTCGTCGTCGTGGTCTTGCTCTACGTCTCCGTCTGCGTCTACGTCTACGTCTACGTCTGCGTCTACGTCCACGTCCACGACGCCATCGTTGTCCCGCGGCTATTGTTGTTGTTTATTGTTGTTGTGTGATAGTTGAACGGATAGGCACGTTGAGAAGACAGAGAGACCGAGAGAGAGAGAGAGAGAGAGAGAGAGAAAGGGAACAGCACGCGCGCGCGAATCGACGGCCACGCAGTGCCGTCCAGCTGGTCCCAATCGACGAAACCTGTGTGTGTGCAACGACCTGTCTCTGTTACTCTGACTTCGCGCCCAATCGGTGTTCGGTGCATCGGATGAAGGATATGTAACGTGTTTTTCGTCAGTGACATCGGTGATTCTAATTGCACGCGCGCATATCACGCGCTACTTTGGTGTGAAACAGTGAACAAGAAGAGCCCCTGGCCCCCTCCCCCTTCCGCCATTTCGGTCGACGCGTAACAATCATCGTCGTAACGTGACAAAGTGAACGCGCACGGATCAGCACAGAGCCCCCCACCGGTCTCGCAAGAGGAGCATAAGGAAGAACAAGCCACAACTTTGCGCGCTCTTCCAAATCCACAATACCAACCGTAACGACTCGAAACGAGAACGAGAACGAGAACGAAGGACACGTGCGAAGGATCGGAGCACAGAGGAAAGAAAGCAAGAAAGAGGAAAATCAACGTCAGTGTCGGCTACGCGCGGCATAGAGTCAGCCCACGTGCTCGGTGCCGCTCCGAGTTGCACTCTCCTTATCCGTGATATGTTGTCGAGAGAGTGACGAATCGCGGCTGGTGGACGACGCCAGACTCTCCTGCACGCCGAACGGTCAGTGGTGAGAGCAGACTTCCGGCGGCGGAGCCCGCGATGACGAGGAAGCACGTGTGTCGGACCGCAGCAGCCGTCGTGGACGTCGTTCTCGCGCTCGCAGCCACGATCGAGCTCTACTACTGACGCTCGTGCTCGACGTTCCAGTGAGGAAAGACGTCACGAAGCCCCGCGACCGTCCGACGGTCGGGAGAGTGGCGACCAATATCCAGAACGCGACCGTCCGCCAACAGCCGTCGGATAGTGGCGAGTCATTGGCGATCATCGAGGGCCTCGACGACGGTTCCGAAAGTGTGTTGTAGTTCGTGTTACCCGCGCGATCCTTCCCGACGCCCGACGCCAGACGCCCGACGCCCGACGCCCGACGGCAAGCACAATTTACGCCCGTCCGCCGATCAGATCACAGCTCCTGTAACCATTGACCTTTTCCCAGTGTCCGCGCATCTGCGAACGCCGCCGACGGATTATCGTGTGCCGCGTCAGTGTGAGATCTAATATAATAAACGAACGCGCGAGTAAAGTGCGACACAGCCTCTGCGAAAGTGGAGAAAGGAGTGTGTGAAGTGTTGAGGCTTGCTTGTCGATACTGTGGGAAAATACAGCCGCTACGGTGGCTCAGCACGCAGAGTTCCCCGGCGCGGCCAGGGCGTTCATGGCGCAGCCAAGGGTACGTCACATGTCCACTGTTTTGTCCTCTTTCGTACATGCGGATGCGATCGCGACCGCTCCCGCCGCCGCCGTCGTAGTCAGACTTATTTCGCGAGTGCACGTTTCGGGGAACGCGAGCTCGGTAGCGAGAATGGGCTTTGGGAGAATGATTGTCGATGGGTGATAGGCTTGTGTTGAGAGAAAAGTCGGATCTCGTAGTGCAGGAAAAGTCAGGCTATGCTGATGAGATGCGATTGTGTCGGGAAAATTGGAGTTTGGTAGTGCAGGAAAATTTGCGGTACGCCGACGGTAGGGCTGTGCTAAGAAAATCAGGTCTTGTAGTGCAGGAAATGTAGGAGTTGGCTGATGGAGAGGTTGTGTTAAGACAATCCAGTTTCGTGGTGCAGCGAAAAATCGGAGTATGCTCACGATGCGCTTGTGTTGAGGAAGTTGGAACTTGTAGTGCAGAACAAAGTATGCCGACGGGAGGGTTTGTGTTTCAATAATCGGATTTTATAGTGCACGAAATGACGGAGTATGTTGTGCTAGTCTAAACGGAGTGTCTCTCGCGGAAAGAAAATGGAATAATTGCGATGCGATTGTGATGAAAAGAATTGGAGTATTCGACTGTGTCAAAAATATCGAGCTATTTTGACGTGTCGGAAAAATTCGAGTACATTCCTGTGCTAACGGAAGCAGGGGTGCACCGTGGCAGCCCTTAAAGATGCATGCCTTCCCTCCGAATAAAACACTTTTACACTCGCACATTACTCCAATTAGCAAAGTACCTACTTGAACCGAAAGTTTGGAAATATTGCACCACCCACTAAAAAGTCAACATAGTTTCGCTCTGTCGTAATAATATCCATAGTTTCGAAAATCATAACAATCCGACAACTCCCTAATGGCGCGACTTTCGACGTGCTCAATCTTGCCTATTTTTCTCCGCCACCAAATTTGGTGTTGAAATCCGGTAATAGTCAAGTCCAAGCCTGCAACCTCGCGCTTCCCTACTACAGAATACTCATCCTCGCGTTTGCCCCCAGAAGCACCAGTCGGAGTCACTTGGGGAACGTTCGCACCGGCGATTGTCTCTTTCCGTTCGTTCGTCCTCTCGTTCCCGTCGACCGATAGTCAATTGTATCGGGCGTGAATTCGTAAATTTGTGCTCTTGTGCATAGGGGTGGGCAGAAGTGCGATCACGGGTCAAAAGGAGATCTGTCCGCGGGACGGGTTTTTCGGAGCCAGACGACAGGCCGCGCAGCTGGGTAGTCTGAATTGTGAGTGTGTAGCCTGTGTCGGAAAGAAATTTACATGATCGGCGAAGAAGAGTCCTGGCGAAGCTTTGTGTTGCGCTCGTTAATGCGAAGACGAGCGCCGGCTCACTTCATGCTCGCCGTTTCGGTCTGGCGAAGAAAAGGCGCGCGCGTTACACAAAAGTGTGCCTAAAGAAACCACTGATGACACCCGGCTCCTATTCTCCTCGAATCTCTTGCCTTGAAAAGCGTCAGGCCACGATTCCATGGCGCATTCGCGTAGTGTCGTCGGGCAGCCCTGAAATTTCTCGCCTACTTCCGTCGCTCGCGACGCCGGCCAACGCACGTTTCATGCCTTCGGTGATCGAGAATTATTAGCACGGCGAGTTTAATCGAGACGAATGAATTAGCGCGCGGCGGCCTAGAAAAAGTGACGAGTGGCGAATATCGGCGATCGGCGCGGCCGCACAATCAGTGATCCTGCCCAGTTGTACACAAACAGCGACGCGCGGCTTGAACGAGTGTCGAAGGACTTTGCTGTGTTTACGCGGGCCAACGGTTGTAATTGAGAGTAAATTTGACCGTAACGTAGCCGACGGATCGTGACTGTGTTGAAAACAGGATATTCGTGCACCGTGCGAAATTAGGAAGCGTCGTTAAATCGATTCACGGAAACGCGCGCGGAAGTGAACTTTATCTGCCCGTCGTCCGTTGAGCGCTCGTGGACGAACCAAGTGCTCGTTCTCGCTCGCCTTCGGGAAGAACTTGGCTGCTAGGACTAATACTGACGGCAACGGGAATCACCTTCTTTTCCCACGTTCGCCCGGATATAGGCGTTCGTCTCGTCCGCATCGACGCCTGTGACGCGCGCTATCATTATCCGCTTGTTCTTCTTCCGGATGCCGAGAGTATGCGTGCAGATAGAAATTTGTCTCAGGTACCTACCTGGAATTTTGTCATTCCGCCGAACGTGTATAACTAATCGCGAGTGAATAAGTGCCGCGTAAATTGTTAACGCTCGACTGTACACCGAGGGGGTCAAATTGAGTTTCTTGACATTTTGTTATTTCTGCATGAAATCAGTGATCACAGTGATTGCACGTTACAATTTATTTGAATTAACCATTTTTATAATAATTGCTCCATTTCGCTCGACTTATTAAAGTACTATAATAAATCGTCGACGTATGACTCCCTTGGTGAATCCAGTGTTAACTCGCAAAAGTGTTCCGGGTTTCCGCACGTCTTCGTCGTTTTCCTGTTGGAAATTCGGACGACTCGTCGAACAACGTCGTCAAACGTTGAACACCATGTCAGTCCAAATTGGCGTGCCGTCGTTCCGTGGAGATGCGCCCAAGTAGGGACAAACTCTCGCGAGTGTGGCATTATTTCGTTCTGAATATGGCTCAGGGATATTTCGCTTCGTGGAATTAATTATGTTTCGTGCCGTTAACACGGGATAATTCTCCAGGCAGTGACAGAGCGGGACGGACGAGTTCGGCGATCCGATATCGTTGGCAAGTCAAGGAAGAGAGTGAGAGTGAGGGAGCGGGATGGGTGAAGGACAGACAGAGAGAGAGAGAGAGAGGGAGAGGGAAAATAAGAGGGCCGCGTCAATTTTGCGAGCGTTCGCCTGACAATTGATCCCTTCAGGAACGGTATATATTATATATGGAAGTGAACTGTGTTTCGGACGGGACCACTAGATGGGCGCCGATGTGTTGCGCGTACCTTTGAGCGAAATCGCGCCATCTCCGTATCTGGGATAAGTTTTCGTCGCGAGTACGGGAATTATCGTTCGCATTCGATATGCTAATTTGACGGAGCCGCCGGCGATAATGGCGCTTTATTTCTCGTTCCCTTGTCTCTCGCGGTCCGTCGTTAACCCGAATAGGAATGTCCACTTCAGTTCAACGACGTTGACACTTCGATTACCGTGCTGCCCCGACGAAGTTTAAAAAGGAGAAAAAAAAAGCGGCGATATTGATTGCGATAACGAGGCTTTACGAGAAGCCGGCATTACTGCGCGATCAACGATAACTAAGTACACTCGCGTGTTTACTCGTTTTGTCCGTGACGTCACGCTGCGTGCAGGTTCTAACAAAGTCAACAACGGAAATAGAATATTTCTGCGACGCTCGATCTTCTTCCCTCGCTCTCTTTCGCGCTCCCTCCTCGCCCGTTTTCGGTCGGCAGGAGCGCGCGAGAATCGCGACAAAACGTTTCCGCCGCGTTTTCAATGGCGCGCCGACGGTCCTCTCTTATCGGCGCGCGCGATTTCGACTAGTCCGTTATCGCCACAATCCCCGCCATTTTTTTGTTTTCTCTTCACTGTTTCGGAGCGGACGCGCGCGTCGCGCGACAGAATGCGGCCGAGCGGAGAGCTATTGTTGCGTCTTTTCGGCCTGCCGAGAAATCGTCTCGTCGTCTGACCCCCACGGTCATTTCCATTCGGCTGGCGCATGATAGATTCGGACGTTAAACGCTTGTTATTGCGCGTATCTCTGCGCCGGTAATGCTCGGTGGCTCTTTGTGCGCAAAGGAAAGAGAAAGACAGCGGCGCGCGGGGACCAGTTGAATGACAGCGGCGCGAAGCAAATCGCGCGAGTTGCGTAAATTGCAGAAAAAGATACACGTTAGTTGCGCGTGCGTGCGTCGGCGATGAAAGTGTTCAATCACGAGCGCCTTTTAATAATCAATTACTCCGGGCTCTCTGATCGCGGACGACGCACGTTTTCGATCGGCCGTGGATTCAGACGCCTGGCACGCCGTCCGCGGACCCGAATAATCGAGGACTTCAATGGCGAGCGCTTAATTTTCCGTGAAAAATGCAAACCGGCGTAATGTCAGCGAGAAACACTGAACGCGATGTCGGCCTTATGATACATACATGCCGAACATCAAAGTCAAACTCGGGTAAAGTTACATAAGTAGTGCGAACAAAGTATAAGTTATTTAAAAGAATGCGGGAACCGTCTTATCGAGCATATGTTTACCGGAACAAACATGCGCACTGAATATTAGGAGAACACGGAGTGTCAGGAAAGCGTCCGACGTTCGCGATGTCAGAGTCGACGGGGTTAGAGAGGAGAAGAAGAAGAAGAAGGGAGCGACGACGGACGGAGTGAAAAGTACCCCCGGGGGGAGTTTGCGCAGAGGGTGGGATGGGGTAGAGCCCTGAGGTGCGTTTCAGCGGTAATACCGTACGGGCGCGTACGTATGCGCACTTAATTGCACGTAGCCGCATAATCAGCTCTCTCTCGGAACGAACAAGTCGAATAATAAGAATCGCTTCCCCCAACTCCATCTCTCTCTCTCTCTCTTTCTCCACGTCCAAATAATATACGGGTGCATCCGCATCGGCGTCTCAATTCTTCCGTCTCGCTCCATTCCGCGCGCTCTCCCCGTTCATGCAATTCTCTTCTTCTCGCGCGCGTATCCGTGCACGTCGTCGGGCGAGCGCGCCACGTTTTACCACTCAATTTCGCCGTCTTGCCCTTCCAGCGCCAGGCGAAAGCCGTAAGCGTAAGAGAGTATCGGAGCCGCGCGGCCATGGCTCTCGGACTCGCGAAATTACCGAAACGTGCGTGCGTGAGCCTTCGTTTCGCGTGCATCTGCGCCTCCTCGGTCGGGAGGAATCTTTTTCCAAGCCGCGGTAACGCCGCGCCGGGAGTCGATGGATAATATCGCGAGTGCCTCGGATAATTTTCCGGCTCGGTCGAGGGATCCGGCCGGTGGTCGACCGCTTGCCGGTCCGTCTTTGCAAGGGCATAGCACGATGCCTTTCAGTGCGGCGGGTCAACGGGAAGACACGCGCGAGTTTGTTGCACCCCGCTTTTGCGGAAACCGTGCGCCGCCAATTTCATGCTCTCGTACGTGTCAGTTTTTGTGTATAGAGGACGACTTTTGGCGGACTTCCGCCAAGTCGAGTAACGTTGTGGCCGGCGCTGACGTTGAGACAGGGAAAACTTGGCTTGTTCCGTGATAGTAAGAAATCGAATGCATCGCAATAGCTAAGGCACGGAGTGATGTAAATATTTTGCAGCTTATGGAGTCGATACTGGCAGAAGATATAAGAATTTCATTATGACTGGTATAACTTGGTGAATCAGGTGTTTCTTTACTTGCATGGCGAAATTAGGCGAGTTTTCTGTAATTGTAAGTCGGTTGTGGCACTCTTGTGGATAGGCATAGAATTTGAAGAATGACATGTGCGAATAGGAGAATTTATCTTTTTTCCTGCTTCCGATAGTTTTCGGTGGAATCGGATTTACAATAAGTGGACGATGTGAAATTATAATTATGAGGGAAAGAAGTGAAATTGCACGAGTTGCGTCGTGAGGTAATGGTTCAGTGAAACGAATGCAACTGATAATCAGTAGATCTGAAGCCTATCGAACGTACGGCGGTCTATAGATGCAAATGACCCCGAGTTGTGGAAATGTCAGCAATCGAGTCTGAAAGACCTCGCGCATAAAATACACAGGCAGAGAACGCCGACGATAGAGCACACGAAATAGCAGTGTATCCGTGGTCCCGTAATGTATCAAAATGGTAAATCAGCCGGTTCGGTCATGAGGCTTCGTCGGATAAGTGTCAGTTCGAAGGTGGCCTATGTTGATACGCCGCGACAACTTTTCCGATCGGAGGCACACGTCGTAAAGAGTTGGCAAAAAAAGCGAGCGCGGAAGAACTCCAATTAAAACTTTTTCTCATAGATAACAACACTGTTCCGCCGTCGCGTTGACAGGTCTCTTTTAGCACATTGTAACGTCTCGCGGCTATGACTTTACTTTCTCAAGCGACATACTCAGGGCGTCGTGGTTTCCAAAGCGGCGGCG
Organism: Priocnemis perturbator; assembly: GCA_963942575.1. NCBI lineage: Eukaryota > Metazoa > Arthropoda > Insecta > Hymenoptera > Pompilidae > Priocnemis > Priocnemis perturbator. The sequence continues at coordinate 16,922,689 of OZ012644.1, read as the reverse complement.
ATCGAAAAAAACGCTGCCTCTCGCGCGCTGTCCGAGCTCGAGTTGAAAATTCCGCCCCGTGAATGGCCGCTGCGCGACGGGTCCTACCACGGCGAGGTATCCCAATTTTTGTTCGTGTAGCTGTAGCACGTACACGAGCCAGTGATTATGTATTTATGGGAATCCATCAATCACTTTCGCTCTCCCGATTGCAGCAGCGGGGATCGGCCTTTAGCTTACGGATTAAAGTCGTATCGATTTCTCGTCGCTCCATCGTCGGGCTCGTTCGCCGCGATATTTTCTATTATCCCGTGCTCTCTCGTCTATGAAGATTGTGTACACGGTCGATGATGCACGGAAGATACCTGTGCTGAGCGGCGAGGAAACGAGTGTGTCGGCAAGAAAGAAGGGAGTTGCGCGTGTGGGGTGTGAACCGGGAATAAGAGAGAGAGAGAGAGAGAGAGGGAGGATGTGAGGAAGAGACAGATGTGCGCGCTTGAAAGTTCTCGGCCAAAATCGCGAGAAGGGAACGACGAAGGAAATAAGGCGCACGATGTGTCACCAAGATAGACGAAGCACATGGCTCGCTCTCTTGGTGCATGCGTGTACGTCGCAATGTTTTTCAAATGTCGACATCAATCAGAGAGTAACGAACGGTCCCTCTCCACCTTCTTTCCCTTCTACGTATCCCGTCCGTCCCCTCTTCCCGAATCATTTCTCCGCCCTGGAATGTCGGCCATATTCCTTGCGACGACCTAGGCAAGGGAAGACTTTCCTCTCTTTCCCTCCTACCCTTTCCGTTCTTCACCTTTTTCCTTCCACTTCTTGCCCTCCCGTGCATTGCACTCTCTACAAAACGCTTCCGCGCTACGGGACGACACCGGCCGAACGCGAGAGCGAGGGAAATGGGGAGGCACGACGCTCGTTTTCCGTTGCCATCCAGGGCGTGCACACGCACTCTCTCCTTATTGCAGGGAAAATTTTCGCGTTACCTTGCGCCGCGTCGCAGGTTCGAGATTCATAGCCGGGCGGAGTGCCTGCGATTTTTCGTCCTTCGCGTTATACGATTTTCAAATTGATTCCGACGGCGCCCCCTTCTCTTGACGTGTCGGACTTCGCGAGGGAGAGAGGCGGAGAAATACTGAATCGGGAGGCAAAGTGGAAAGAAGAGCCAAGGATACGCGCAAGTAGAGAGAAACCGTCTTCGGGATTGTTGGCATTATTTACCTGGCTCCTCGGCACTCGAAAAATCTGCCGACGGCGTCTCGTCGATCACTCCGTAATTTTCTGGGTCCTCACACTCCACACCAGTCGCCGGCTGGTCAGATCCACCCGATGGATTTCGCCGATTTATATTTCCAGCCGGGCATAATCGCTGACAGTGTTACGGAGCGAGTGGGGAGGTGCGCGCGGTTCTGTGTCCTCCCCCGATTTCTTCTCTGTCTCTCCCCTACCTCTCACTTTCTCTTTCTCCTTCGCGCGCGTTGTCCTGCCCACCCCGTGCGCTCCCCGTGCCGCATTTTTTCGTGATTTATACGGAGGCGTTTAAGCCCTTGCCTTGACCTATCTACTTACAAATGGCGGCCGTTTGTCAGACTTCACAGAATGTCACCCCTCTATCCGTGCACTCGCGGTATACCCACCTAACAATAAGTGGTAAACAGACCGCCGCGAAGTATGTCGTGCCGTCCTTATGCTTCGCACGTGAATCGACGAGGCCCGCGGTGGGATTGAATTTCATCGGAGCAATTACCTAGTCCTGCATTTTAACGATTTGTCGCCTCACGTCGCTTAATCGTCCCGATGCTGAGTTATTCTCGCGCGCGGTGATATCTTTTTCTGTCCTCAATTTTGCAGGACGATCGCTCTCTCGGCGGCGGCATACGACGCCCGGACGTTTTATTCGTTTCTACTTACAAATTAGCGCGGAGAGACGTCTACAAATAATTACAGCGAGTATATGGCCATCGCTCAGGGAACGAGACGGCGGAAAGGTGATCCCTCCTCTCCTCTCCTTGTCTGTCTCTCTCTCTCTTTCTGTGAAATCGTCGTCTGTCACGAATAACTGTCTTTTGGATTTGCGGATGGACTCTGTCTCTTAGCAGACACATCGCTGTCCTCCGCTATACTCTCTCCCCCCCTCTCTCTCCCTCTCTCTCTCTCTCTTTCTGAGTCAAACTCGCGAACGTGCCTTACGTGCTCACCAGCTACACTCGGTCGACTCTCCCGTTTAAGATATTCCGCTTGCTCTCGCGGAGTGATATCTTCATAGGTGAAGCATCGTGATATATTAGCTGCGTGGTTTCTTTCAGTTTCTTGCACCCCGTTTCTCTCTCTCTGTCTGTCTTTCCCTCCCTCCCTGTCTACCTTCCTCGCTTGCCTCGATTCGCCGTTACCTTATCCCTTCCCTGTGCACCGGAATCCGCACCCGGCTTTTTCCTTCTCCCGTACTCGACATTTTCTCGTCGTCGGGAAACGCGCCGTTTATTTTCGTATACCTACGTACTTACGCGCCGAGCCTTTATATGCCGTTTTTCTATCTACGGGCAAGATCTCTCTCTCTCTCTCTCTCGCTCTCTCTCCTCCCCGCTGCGCAAAGCCAAATGAAGGTATTTCGCTCGGGTATTAGCTCGCCTCCGCCGTAATGGATTCCGTAAGCGCGCGGCCGTTCTCCATTCCCGGTCTGCCCTTTCGATTTTCGCTTCAAGCCGGCGCGGAGAGCTCATCGACGACACGCGAGAGCGAGGGAAACGGTGCATTTGATTCTGATGAAGGGGTCGATTGAGTTGTTTTTAGCACTTCCGCGGTGTCACCTTGGCCAGGGCTAGTAATTAAGGCCTCTCGACTATCCGACATTCTGCCTTCTCTCGTGCCCCTCACCTCTCGCCATCCGCCACTCAGAAACGTGTACTATTCGTCGAAACTCTCTCACGCACGTCGTGTTGATAACCACGAGTTTTATCGTTTCTTGTTTTTCCAACAGAATTGCCAGCCTCCGCCGGCCCGACGCTAGCATTAAGTAATTAGACGTAATAATCGGCTTGCTCTCGCTTCCGCGGTAGCGTGACAAGGTACACGGGCGACGAGAAGTCAGGGAAATCATCGTTCCTGCACTGACTCTCTCTCCTTCGCCCTCTCTTCACCTCCGGGATTGATCCACAACTTTACTTTTCATTCCTCAAATTTTCTCGCGTCGCTGTCGATACATCGAACACCGGGAATTTGTCCGGCAATTACCGAACTTTTGCTTGCCCCTCATCAACTTCGCATTGCATCGCCTCGACGCGCGACGCACGGCGCCAAATTAAATTGCATTAGACTATTTGGAAGAATTTTCGACGCTCTTTCACATGAGACTAAGAGCGATAAGCTGGCTCTAAACAAAGTTTTATTTTTTTGTAAGGTATTGAAAGAACTGTTTTAATTTCCGTCATCGACAATAAAAACAAAGTTCAATATCTCTGCCAGATGGGCCAGTTACATCGCACGTAACCATATTAATTTCCGCCATTCCCGATAAACGATGCTCAATAACTCTGCTAGATGTTCAGATAAGTAGATGACATTATTTGTATCGTATCGCCGTAATTAGGTTTAATCGCATCACTCTTGCCGGTTAGAATCGATTACGGAGTCAATATTGGTCAGACAGTTTTAGATCGGTCTGGCGGTGTCATATTAGCAGTACCAACTGCCACTTGCACGAGAATAGGTAGTTTAGGGAACTAACGCGCGCGGCATACGCCACTCGCATATCCTCCACTCGCATCGTGATTCGCGTTAAAAAAAGACTTGACATTCTGATATCTTCTTGCTCGTGTCACCCTTCCGTTATGTCGCGTTTTACATTCTCTTTTCCTCCTTTGTGATTCTTGCGTTGTCTCGTTTAAACGCGCATTTATCGAGTTTGCGAACGCCTGAGACAGGCCGATTCCGACTATTTTTACATTGCAAAAGCAGCGTCTAGACTCCGGTGTTTTTCCACGGTAGGACATACATTGGGATCTTCGATCTCTGATCGTGTCAGTAAAGACGTTGCGTTCCCGTCGAGGTGAAAGGACGCGACCTGTTAGTTCGAACTTAATTTGCAAACCGAGAAGTAATTGAACAACGCGCTCTTACCGATTCATATAAATTCCGTGTGCATATTCCATACGATGTCTAAACATCTCTCCACGGAGCGCGGACTATTTCATTCCGAATTCACCGTGTCCTTTTTACATCCCGCAACATAAATGTAGTTATACATTCATATTGGCACTCCACATTCACTCCTAAATAGATCCCGATTTGCATCTCTAACAATAACCAATATCAATCATTGTTACCGAATGCAGTCCGTACGGCTCGCGTCTGCCATTCTACCTTTTAATTGCCGTCTTTACCGCATTGCTTTTTTGTACACGTCGGAAGTTTTGATTTGACAATCGATGATACTTAATTGGTCTTTTCTTGTGGTTTTAGTACGACGATGGCGGGCTGCACGGGGGTTACCTCGAGGGCGGTGGTGGCGGCGGCGGTGCAGGATTGTACGATCCGCACGGCAGCGCCCGAGGTGTTCCCGGTCTTCACCACAGTCCGCACCTCGGGGGCATGGGACCGGCCCACCCTCAGTACCCACCACCCCCGCCTCAGCCACCCCAACACGTACTCGCAGCGGCAGCCGCGGCGGCAGCATCCGCGGTGCCCGATGTACACAAACGTGACAAGGACGCAATCTACGGGTGAGTTTCTTTTCCATATTCATGCTTAGTGCCAAAATAATGGCCGTAAGTGATTATGAGCTTAGGTCTAGTTGTTCGACGTAAGTTGTTGGATAGCGTACGTCGTTGTGGATGTGTGGATCATGATTGGGGCGAGTGTGAGTACACGGGGTTAAATATAGAGCGATTGGTACTATAATATCATACGGAAAAGAGAGCGTTGTTATATATGGTGCAACGAGCTTGAAATGTACGTCGTTTTAAATAGAGGGTTTATTGTAGGACGAATGGTTTTCGTTGATTTGATTATTACCATAAATGATGCGGTTAGTGGGCATATTAAACTATATCGTGAACGGTACGGCACCGTAGGCTGGATGCTATTGAAATACATAATGCAGAGACTACGTAATCCATGAATGCTTTAGCGAGCGTAGAGGAGATATATATATATATAGAGGGTACATTATTGACTCCGTAAACGTAGACCTTATATTTATAACCCGTTTACGTATTGTACCAAGTTCGAAGTCCAAGTATCCAAGTTGGGTTCCGCTCGAAATATCGAACGAGGCAATTTCCTTGAATAGCAACTTATGCGCGTACGCACGTGCTCTCTCTCTTTCTCTCTCTCTCTCTCTCCCTCTCTTTCTCCCTTTTTCCGTGTGACTAGGTTTGGGGAGCTTCTTGGGCCATCTGCCCCTTTCATCTCCCTTAGAAGAGAAAGCTTCACTGTGCCGCATCGGCAAGGGGGATGAGTCCTTTTCGTTCGCACGTGATTCCAACGCGTCCGACTTCCTAGCCCTGATTCCAGGCGTCCTTGCGTCCGCTGACGCTTCGGGCGCAGCCGGGAGAACAAACGTTTTGTATGCAGATGAAGCGAAACGTCGTCGCGCAGGGCGCAAGCTCTCTCGTGCGCGGCGCTAATTTTTTCGTTCTTCCCTCCGCGTTGCGATCTGCGCCGACCTACCTCAGTTCTCATGATTCATACCGTCGTCTGCGCGCCTACGAAATTTCGCCGAGCGTCTCCTCTCGCACCGATTTCCGTCCCAGCAGAATGAAATATCGCAAGCGGAGCAGTCTCGCGCCGATGAGACGGCCGCGTTTCTTTATGAAATCAGAAATTATGGCCCGTTGAAGTGTCCAGCTTCGTTCGGCGCGCAGTTACCGCTTCTATGATATACCGCGAGCACGAGCGGAATACCATTACCATATGGTTAGCGCTGAACGACCACGCGTCGTCGCAAGAGATAACTGCATTTCTCTACAATACGCTCGTCTTCGATATATTTACGATATCGCTCCCGTTGCAGCAGAATTCATCGGGCATACGCATCCGATCGGCCGACCGGCCTCTGCACGCATCATTATCGTCGCGCGGCCGCGCGGCGTCTTTCATTACTGACGATAGCGATTGGCCCGGGATGGGAATCAATTAATGCGCGGCCGCACATCGTGGCGTCGTTGACTCTCTGATCGCGGCTGAATGCGCGGGTGTCGGGTGGCGATGTCTGAAAAGTTGCGCGGTGCGGGTTATCACTGTGTTAAGCTGACATTTCGGTACATAATACGAGATCGCTGTGTAATATTAACCTCCGAGTGAGACGCTCATTGTCCTCTTTAGCGAATCTAACGTCGCATGGCATTGAACCAGTTGAGGCCACTCAATGACCGAGTAGAGCGTCTCTGTCGCGCGCAGTGAATAATTTCTATGCTCGTTCGAACTTTTCGGCCGCATCGTTTCGGTGGTGCGGTCCGAAAAAGCAAAAGGCCGTCGATCATAGCCCGGGGCGATGGGCTTTTTTCGCGGTGTGCGCGACGCGGCCCGTCACGTCACGTCGATGGCGCGAATCTGTTGGCAGCGCAAACGGGCTCTAACCTAGGCGCGAAACGCGGCTCATCCGGTCGCTATTCGCCCGGTTAAAATTCCTTCCTGTACCGAGAGGCGGTACAGCGGTCTCTGCGCGCCTAGACCGTGTGGCACGCGCATCGTCGGGGCCTCGCTTATACGAGGCTGAAACTCGTCAATGGCCGTTTTACCGAAGAGCCGTTCTCGCCCTGTGTAGTTTCCACCGCGTGATTTATGATCCGAGTCGTGCCCGCGACAACGCCTGTGCGACGGACAGAGAGGGCGAGAGAAGAGAGCAGGAGGGGGGTGGAAAGAGGGAGAGAGGTGCTGCTGATTTCTGGGTTATAATCCTAGAACGGGAGCCTCATTATTTCGCGTACCCTGTAATTTGTCCAAGTCGTCGTGTGCCTCCTCCACCGTCGGCCGAAACCTCGTCGGTGATTCCACCAACTTTCTCGGAAGCTGCTCGTCGTTTATCTCTCTCTCTCTCTCTCTCTCTCTCTCGACGCTCACGAGACGTTTTCGGAGGCCGCATTTTTCGAGAGGGACGTGCACACTCGTTTCGCCCCCTCCTCATCTGGCACGAAACCAGTGTTTACAAGCGAGTAGTCGACCTCTCTCTCTCCCCCCCCCTCTCTATCTTTCTCTCTCGTTCGTCGTTTTTTCGCTTCTCCTCCCTCCCCGTATCTCTGTCACTCTCGCAAAAGGCGATTGAGTCGTCCGTCGAGAGAAATCGGCCGTGTGTGTCCATTTTTGTCTCTCCGCGGTTGCTCGCGTACGTACCCCCTTCCCACCACCGCTCTGTGCCCGCGGGCACACGGCCTGAAACGAATCTTGATCAGAATTTACAATTGCAGCGTCATCCCGGGGTAAAACGTGTACTTATATACACGATTGTTGGCCGATTAATTTATCCCCGTCGACCGCCGCGACTCCTTCGACTCTTCCACACCGGCAGTAAGAGGGCGGCGAGCAGATGGGAGGAGGGAGGACAGCAAAAAGGAAGGAACGGCGTGGCGTAACGTCGCGGGAACGATTTCTAGAGACGCGCGCGTTATCGAAAGATTAATGTCAGCTGGACGCAAGCGTAATGAGACACGATAATGCAGAGGCGCTGTAGGCGGATCGAGAGGTTTAAGGAAATCGGGAAACTTGGATTTCTCGTCGTTCTCCGTGACCATCGCCGGCCGCCCCTCGTCCTCCCTGCACGAACGGCGGACGTCGATTATGCGCACACAAGACGATTTTACGTAAGATCATAACGGAGTACGCGGACGTAACGCACGGCAGGCAAATCTGCCAATCACGAAGTACGCGCCTTATACAAGCGAAGCCGCGGTCGGTCGAATCATCCGCGGATTAAATGCCTTTCTATTCCGCGTCCTTTGTTTTCCTCCTTCCCGCCTCAACCGCAAAACGTGTGCTCGTCAGCGCGCGCGCGAGCGTCGTGTCGTTTCGCCGAGGCGGACAGAAGGAAGTCACCGTACTTAATTAAACGAAGCGACTAGGGGGAATATTTATGCCCGTCGAGGCGTAAACTCGGCGTCACTTCGATCGACCGATCAATTAATACCGATGGATTTACCGTGCTTTTTTGTTCCGCTCCTCAACCGTCGAGACTTTACCCGAGGCGGTGTCTACTTCGTCTCGCCCGCCGCCTCCGTCGTTCTCATAGGCAGGAATTTGTATTTAGCCAGGCGGTAAATTAACTAACGAGCGAGTGTGTCGCGAAAAAAGGAATTCCGAAGCGATAGCATTCCACGATCGACGAAGGCGCGCGGGTACGCGTTCTCTCCCTCTCTCTCTCTCTCTCTTTCATCGAATTCGCTCGCTTCCCTCATTTCGCTTCTGTCTCTCCGCCCCTCAGCGCTCCTTCTTGCCCTCCTGTCATTTCTCGACTTCTCTTTTCCCCGCGCCGTCATCGACGACTGTAAATTTAGCCGCGAGACGTGGAGCACGTGATGCCTTTATCGCTCATTATCGTCGGTGCGTGACCCCGTTACTTTTAATTTAGTCGCCGATAAAATCAAAATGCAAAACCGATATGCAAAGTGGTCTTTACTTTCTTTGACGTCGCTTTTTTTTTTCTTCTTCTCCTCTCCCCCTCTCGGTCGTTCCTTTCGAGGCCCGATTGCTTCCGCCCGCCTTCTCTCTATCTGTCGCGCTCTCATTGTCAGTCTGCCCCGCGTGAGATTCTTACTAGTCGAAGGCCACATTAGGCTAATTGACGGGCGCCCGTGGGCCCCGAGTAGACGCTCGTCGATTTATATAAAGTGACCTATTATAAATAATGAGAAACGCGAATTGGAGTTGCGATTGCGATACCTCTTCGCAGCCGGTACGTGCAGTTCGGTATTTGATTACGGGAGATTCAGTTGAGCCGGGGGGGAGCGAAGTGACAAAGACAGATAAATAGATGCGTGCAGAGTCGACGCGAGGGAGACGAGGAAAGAGGCGAGGATGCGCGAATCAAAAGTAATCACCACACCGCGTCGGTAATTTCATTTTTGCCCTGCGTCCGCCCTCGTATGCACACTCGCGCGAGAGATCGCGATGATTCGCCTTTTATGCGTCGGGTTATTACAATTATTCACTGTCAATGTCGGGCAAATGCGGCCATAACGTTAATGGCGCCTAATCGAGTCTTCCCCCGCTTAACGAGACGTGAAAAAACAAGGACTTTATGGGCACCCGCGATATACCGCAAATTAAAGACCTTCCCGCGCTGTCGCGGTATCGAACCGCAGACACGTGAACATTCGGGCAACATTAAATCGAGGCGCAACAGTATAACCGTACCCGCCTCGTTGGGCACGGAACGAATGAATGAGAAACAGTATTCTTAAAGAGAGCGAGCCGTTGGAAGTAAATAATAATGCATTGAGAATGCGGTTACGAGGGGCACCGCGATGAGAAAGATATACAGGGGGTGGGAGGGGAGGGTGGGAGGTGTCGAATCGAGGGCGGAAACCGCAGAACCGCAAACATCCCCCGTACCGTGTCCAACGCGCCAATCATATCATTACCTTCTGCGGTCGATGTCACTCTGACACCTCGTTTTCGACGCGCCGCGTTCGTCATCGACAATGTGCCCGTTGTCCTGCGATCGCATAAGGAACGTGCACTTAGTGTGCGCCACCGTTCGTTACACGGCATAACTCGGTGGTTTTCCTGCCCTGACACGAAAGACGCCCCCGTCTGTCCTTCAGCGGTCGTCCGCTAAACTGCGCCCGGCCAGTCCATAGGAACTCGAACACGGTGATTTCGATGGAATTACTTGGCGATCGGGGCCGAAGGATCGACAAACGTTTTGACGTCTTTCTTCCGTGCTGTCCCTATTCACTCTATGGGAACGGTGATTTCGTCGGCATCGACTTCAATCGCCTCGTTACGGATATCGATTACCTAACATAGCGGCGAAACGGTGTACACTTAATTCGTTTGAATGTCCTGATGAGAGAGAAAGAGAGAGAGAGAGAGAGAGATTTGCCAAATGAAACGTATCGTGACGCAGTTTTTTTCATCCGCCGTCGTCAGCGTCATCGATTGACTTCGATCGCCACGGGCATAGAGCTCTCCGTTACACAGTAGTGAAATTGTATACACTTTGCGTGCGCGCGGTCCGCCGGCATCGGTAAGACACGAGCGTCTGAAATGAAACGTATTGTAACGGTGATCTTGCTAAAATGACCGTTGCCATCGTGCGAGATTGATAGTCGCCTTGACGTCTTTCTTCCCTCCGCCCCCTCCCTCCACTACCGCACCGTCTCGAAGCGTACCATCGCGCTTCTCTCCGTTGTAGTCGCAAAATTACCATATTACGCGTAATCCGTGTGAATGCCGACGAAACGAAGCGCGGTCGAAAATGGGACGTGTCGAGGCACAGGGGGAAGCTGATAAAGATGGGCATACCGCGAATACACGGCCGCGTAGCGAATCCGCAAGGCTGGGTCAGCCTCTCGTGCGGAGGTGGACGGGAAGAAGGCGAGAAGCGAGGGAGGCGCGAGGGGACCTTTTTTGTTGGCCCCGTACCTCGGTTCGGTTCGGTTCGGTTCGGTTCGGTTCGCAGAGTCGTTGCTCGCGGCGGCTACGTCAATTTGTCGAAATTCGTTCCGAATCGTTTTATGTCCGCCACGCCGCGAGACGCGACCCGCTACCATGCGCACACACAGCATCCTGCCGACACGGTGCTACCACGTTCCCAGTCCCTGCTCGTCGCGCGGAACTTTGAGCCCGAACGCAGCTCCACGCCGAATCGCTCGTCCGCGCATTAGCGAGGTGCGGCTCTCCTAGCCTTGGCGAAATTTCGACACCGCGCTGCAAAGACGCGGCTCCGTATCACGCAACCACGCATCAATTGGATCGTTCGATCCGAGGAGCCGATGATACGACGCGAGTTATTATTCTACGCTCGGACGACGCGCGCGATCGAGCCAGCCGTATAGCTGCTTTAAATCCCGAATGCCGAGACCGGTTGCAGCGTAGTTGCACCGGCTAATCTTATCTTATCCGCTGATCCTCCTAATACCCCGGTGGTAACCGTACTTTCAGTGTAACACGCGCGACCCGCACGAACAGAAGAGCGTATTGTGAGACAGCGTGGCCCGCGATGCGCCTGACAAATGTTCGATCTTGCACTGCCAACAACATATTTATTCGTCAATTCGTCCGGACCACTCAACGGGACTCTCGGTATCTGCGGTTACCGTATACATCGTATTTATTGTCTCTCGAGTAGCTGACAAATTTCCGATCCTTCCGTAGCCTCGCTGCGAACTCCGAACGCTCATTCCCATGCAAATCGCCACTCCACTCGAGCTCTCGTTCGGTTCTAAGAAACGCGTACGCGTACACCGAGGAGCCGCCTCGCGTGAACGACATCGATCTTCGCGCGTAATAGCGTGGCTCGATCGAGCGTGCAACGAGAGCGTGGAACGGGAACTCGGTCAGCGGGCGAAGGAGACATGAAATGTCCGCGGACAATTGGGGGCCGTCAGATGAGAGGGACCACTTGGTAGCAGGGAGGATGCCTCTCGCGGCAGCGACAGATCAGAATCCGCTGTCTTTTGAACGCTTCACGCCGAATTTAACTTCTTCTGGCAGTCGGTTGTCCGAGTTAATTGCGTCCTCATAGCGCTAACAGACGGGTCTCGTTGGGCTCGTACACGGCCGACGACGGAGGGAGAAAAAAGTGAAGATCGTGAAACAGAGGTCTTTGTATCGATCCCGAGGCAGTCGGACGTTTTTGTCGCCCGTGCCGCGGAACCGACGGGGGCCGAGGATTGGAAACGCGATTTTACGGGGTACCAATTGGGACGCCCGTGGAGTCAAATAACATTTTTTTCGACCTCGCCGCTCGACCCGCTGGCGGTTTTTACGAGGGCGTCCGAAAGGGATTATCGCGCGGGAAAGCACGCGCGTTTCGTTATTGTACCCGTTTCGTCGGGGTCACATCGCCGTACCCGTTCCCTCCATTTTCTACCTTCTTTTTCGGCCGCCTCTCTCTCGCTTCGGTACTTTCACTTTCTCACCGAAACTAGTCAAGCGGTGACGATAAAGCGCGTGCGCGGGCGCGCGCGCGCGCCTATTTTCGGTGGACCACTGGGTACACGTTACATATGGGCTACACCTTTTGCCATATTAATGACGTAATGGCGTTCTGCGTGTATGCCTCAATTATCGTCTCTCACTCGAAACACCTCGAACATCGGCGAAAAATTGAAAGACGCGCCCGCGAGGTACTCCGTTCGATGCCCTCGCGGCGTTCCCAAGAGATCGGCTTGCGCATGCAAAACACGCGCATTCGAGAATAATTTATCGACTGGTCGAAGAAAAAAAGCATCGAGAAAAATCGACCGAGAGCGCACGCGGCGGGAAAGATCGACCAAGTTAATTAACACGCTCTCCGTTCCAGTCGGCTATATTCTGCGAAATATGGCGCTCCCGTTTGCTCCGTGAGAACTATATGAGCGATGGCTGGTGAAAAGTAGCCCGAGCCTCCCGGCGCACTCCGTCGACCGGGCCTTATCTCGCTCTACCTTCTTTACGTCTGAAGCTTTACTTTTCTGCTTCCAGACACCCGCTGTTCCCGCTGCTCGCGCTGATCTTCGAGAAGTGCGAGCTTGCGACGTGTACACCGCGCGAACCCGGTGTCGCGGGTGGTGACGTTTGCTCGTCCGAAAGTTTCAACGAGGATATCGCCGTCTTCTCAAAGCAGGTAAGACTACCGACGAATCTATTATCGTACTTTATTCTTAATGGGACCGATATTAATACTGGAGGAACTGAGACGGTTTGGATGGTTCATGCCGGATTCGTAGTTCTTGGTATTCGTCAAGAGACCTAACGAAGTAATGTTCTAATATAAGGCAGCGTGTATCAGAAATATTTGACTCGATTATTCGTCGGAAAGGGTCAAAATACCTTCTACCTAAATTTGACCGAATTCATGAATTATAGACTAAACGCGTTCTCCGCGTTCTGCTCTCCATTTGGCTTTTCGAGGGCCGTACGGTCATCTTCTCGTGAAAGAATGTCGAACAACGGGAGGTATTCTAGGACTAATTTTTCGGCTAAAATGACTCACGAGTTTTTGGGACGGGTACCGGTCTCGGCTGAGCTCGGTGCCATTAGTAAATTCGTGGATTTGTCGTGTGAGGCGTTGGTGCTTGGGATTGTGCTCCTTTCTTCATTTTTGTACTTTTTTTCGTTATAATTTGGTATCGTAGCCTCTATCAAGATTCTTGAAACGATGTAATCTCAGCAGGACATAATTCTAATTATATGATGTGGACACATGAAAAATCACTGAACGTATGACATGGTCTGGCGTTTGTAGAATAGTTCGCAGCGTTAAATTTGCAAAGCGTGCGTTTGAAAGAGAAGCTGCTGCCTTTTTGGGCCCTTATTTTTCGGAATGGCGTGAAAAGGGCAAACATATTGACAGGGCCGTATTCTTCGAGGGTGACATGCAACGAGGCAGAAGACTCGTCGAGTTCGCATTCAAGTATTTTGCTCCTTCCTCCCCTCTCTCTTTCTCTCCCTCTCCCTCTTTCTCTTTTTCTCTCTTCTCTTTTTATACCTTCTAGTAACTTACCTGAGGCAGTCCCTCAAGGACACGCATAGGTAATCCGAGAACGCACGGAGCCGCATGCCGCGAAACGATTTGGGGCCCTTTAAAACATCATTTCACCGTCTACATTCCATTAATTCGCACGTACCATGAACGGGACGGACGAATTTTTGCGTGTGAATTCTTCAAAGTTAACCCCGATATATCAGAAACAACGATGACTAATCTCGAAAGACGAAGCATTCAGCTAGCCTGAAATTGACTGGTCAAGCACACGTTATTTATATCGTTAAGGTTCAAAGCAATTTTTGATTTGACACGAGATTCCGCGACCGCGACCTGGTACTCGTTTTTCACATACGACGAAAACCGTTTCGCAGGTTGTTTTTCGCGACTGCTACGTTCCTGCTGATTATTCATTCGAGGTTTCCTACTTCAATGCATATGTATGTTCGCGTCTTATATCGGGTAAGAATGGAGATTCCGCCGAGCGAGTTTAGATTAGGCGGCCGTGCTTGATAAAAATGTTTTCTTGGTCATTTGCTTTTACGGCTAACCGATGCAAATGAATGCAACGCACTTTCGCCGACGCATATCAGCGCCGATGATACGTGGGCCCGATAGAGGTAGAACGTCAACGTCGACGGCGACGTTGGCCTCTGGACGACAAACACAGTTCGACTGTCGTCACTTTCCCTGAACGCGAACGAGAATAGAGAAAACATTCTTTACTTGATCCGTGCGGCAGCACGCGGACGTTCCTGTTTCGTGCAAGGCCTTTATATTCCCAGCACAGCCAGCCTTTTTGTTTTCGATGGCTGTAGAAACGGCGAGAGTCCGTCCAAATAGAGCGCGCGGCGATCCGAGATAACGTTCGAAATGGCAGGGAATAATACGGTTTTACGATCGTTTTCGTGTTACATCTCCCGCGGCTCAAGAAATTCCGAAAGAGTCGCGCCTAAATATAGGGCGTCGGTAACACGGTAGCAACGGCTTTGAGCAGCGCTATGCCGAGATAACGATAAGAGTTAAGCCCTGACGCGAGGTTGGATAAGGCAAGAAGCCGTTCCCGTCGCCGTCGTTCGCCGTCGGACTCGCGGCTTGTTCGTTTCTTCGTTCCTCTGTATCCTCGACTCGGGACACGTTTTTCGAATAAAACGCGACGCGCAATCGGCCTTTAACCTCGCGCCGCAATAGCCAAGCTCGTGGTGTACGCAGATCCTACAATGCGCGGCTAATGAATGATTTACATCAATGCACGGCCAATATCGTGGCGCGTTAGCGTGTCGGCCGTTCTTTCGACTTAATCCATCCGCACACCTTCATTATCTTGCCGTGAGTATGCGTGCGCGTAACGCGAGAGCCGAAGGAAGCACTGTCGTGCGCGTCCGAAATATTGCCTATATCGCGAATCACGCCAGCGTTCTGCGGACAATCGTCGTCGAGCGTGCCGAAGAAGCCTTCTCTTTCAATCCGTCTCCCTCCGTCTTCATTCGTCCCCCCGCGTCCGTGCGAGCACGTTACGTGTGCCGTGTATTGGTAACGTAATAGTTAACGTTGATTATTTATCCGACGTACGTCGTTCCTGTTATTTATCCGTGACACGCCGACATTACGCCGGGACAACTCTGCAACTCCGTAGAGCGCGCGCGCACTCGGATAGTTTCTGTTTCGTATTGCGAAATCGACATGACATTTGCATCTTAATAAGACGCGTGTAGCGTACAAGGTGGTTTTCAAAACGCGCCGACGGACAGGTCGAGCCGAGTGATCTCGGAGGAGAGTAAAAAATTCACCCGGTACAATGTCCACCTTGAACGATGTCAGCCCCGTTACGAGCGATGGTCCTCATTACGCGCTTACCTATCTCCTTTTCGTAATCTCCAAACTTATCTCGTAATATATAGGAACATCGGAATGTGGACCCGCGTACGATTTTTCAACGTTTCCCATTCTTTCCCTCGTCGGGCCCGATGATAAGAACATATTGTGCCGTTTCGGTTCTTGAAACAAAGTGACGTAGGTGTCCGGTTACCCTGTCTTCTGAAATAAGGGAGAGGCCGGTATGTCAAAGACGAATGTTAAATTGCCGGCCTGGCCGATGCAAATTGAAGCTTGTGGGAAACAGCTTCAGTTGGCGCATTTTCTTTTCAATTTTGTCCATACTTCTCCACTCTTCAGGGGTCCTCATGTTATTGGGATCTGACAAACAAGGCTTTACATCATATCGAACGCTTGTGTATAGACGAAACACGTTGAGAAATGCATTATCCGCAATTTTATTTATAACGCTCGCGTTTTAGCGTGAGGCTAACTGGAACGAAGGACACTTATTGTTGGTTTAAAGTTGGCATTATTCAGCCTATAGCTAAACGCTATTACTGAACGCGCCCGCAAATGGCAGCATTATTACGTCTTTACAAATGGCGGTAGCGTGCCTTTTACCCAGTCACTTCCTTTTTTCCGTGCCAGTGAGATTTGCCTCGCGACGTACCGTTGCGCGGCGTTTAGATGCACGTTCGCGCAAAAGTGCACGCTCCGGACATCATTGACATTATATCGACGCGCTCATTATTCTATGCCGGAAGTTGAGATCGGGCACGCGGAAAGTATTCTCGCTTGTCCGTAATGCCTCCTCGCCCGTAGGTACACCGCGCGCCGTCTCGATCTGTACCCTCGTGAGAACGAGGAAGTGATCGCGCGGCTGTTTATCGCCGGCCGTTCTTTTCTTATTAATTCGGAGATTGCGTGGCGCGATACGTGTGCCGGCGCGCGAGGCGGATAAACAAAATTGTCGCGCAAAACTGCGCTTCGACAGATAACGAGAGCCGGCGGTGGATACGTGAAAGCAGCCAGACGCCCCGCGACCAAATTCTTCTCGCCCCGCGGCTGCCATTAACGGCCGCGTTTGAGTTTCCATAATGACACGACGTCGCGCGACCTCGCCGAGAGCGGCATTGGTGACGCGTATGGATTATGCCGTTGACTATACACGTCATTTCGCGTCTCGTCTATTCGTCGCCGCCGCCGCCGTCGTCGTCGTCGTCTCTCATTTTCCATCGATCTGTCGACGCCCAGAAGGAAGCAATGACGGGGAGCGTACGGCGCACGAGGGAGGCAGGCAGGGAGAGTGGTACGCAGGAAGACTCATGCGACAAAGACGAAAGGTCGGGTAGGGAAAGCGAGGGGCGTGGGGGGGGTAAAGGGAAGAGATGGAATGACTGACGTGCTTACAACACGCGAGAATGTTCGTCGTCGACAATGAGCTTGAAAAGCTAAACAGGTGACAATCATCATGTCGCGATTTTCGAGGCGTGTCGTTTCATCGTGTGTTTCCGTGCCTGCGATCGCCATTGCCGCCGTCATCATCTTTATCGTCATCATCATCATCATCATCGTCGTCGTCGTCGTCGTCGCGAGCCCGGCATCCGCCTAAACGAAGATACGGTCGCGACAAAAGGGCCGCACGCTGGGCCACAGATTATTTCGCATTTTATTTTGTTGCGTGTCCGACGCATGCGCCGTGACCCAACGCATACGCGGGTTAAGTCGGGCCCCGGCAACCGGGTCCGTGAGAATTCAACGGAGCGTGGAGAGAAGAAGAGAGCCCTTCGTGGCGGTAGGGCGATTCACGTCGTAGGGGCACGTAGAAGGGATGCTCTGAAAGAGGAGGACGGACGGAGAGAGACGAGAAGAGAAGAGAAGAGAAGCGATGCTCATTTTCTGCCATTGTAAATTGATCTATTCAATGGCTCCACCATTATCCCCCCGTGCGGTCCACGGGACGTTGTGTGTGCCCTATGGGGCCTCGATTCCGGGCTACTACCTCCTCTCTGTCTCCCGCTCTCCTTCCCGCCGATGCGCACTCGTGCTGCCCTTCTTCTACCCCCTTCCGAAACGTTGCCTTTCGCATTGGGCGTTCGGCTTCTGCCTGCCTGCGATCTACCGGCAGCAACCGGAGCCAGAGCACGGCCCCGTATCCCGCCGCGCTGTGCGCATTGTTGTGCCCTTTTTTTTTTTTTTACGCACGACAGAGAAGAGGCGCGTCCTGCCGTCGGTCGTCGGAGCGACTTAGCGCGGTTGAATTTTCGCGCTCGCCCGCCGTCTGCCCCGTCACGCATGGCCTCGCAACCGAAATTGGCCGGCCCGCCGAAAGAAGTGTCGGGAAGGCTGTCTGTCTAGGGGTCCGCGGGTGGTAGGGACAAAACACGCTGTTCGACAAGGGTCACGTTACGGAACTTATCCATTGTACGCCACATACGCAACACCTTCTTTATCCGGCAAAAATGCCGGTTGGTACGCCTCGGATTTTTGTCGATAACGTCCCGAGGTGATTGAATGTCGAAATTAGCTTGACGAAAGGGTGTCGGACGACGAATGTCTGCCTGCGTGTGCGCGTGGGTGTGCAGGTACTCGTCACGATGTCACGGCTCCGTGCCTCGCGTCCGTGAACGGAGACAGCGATGAGAGGCGAGGCGACAGGAGAGAGAGGAACGTCGGGCGGGAGGGAGCGACAGAGTAAGAGCGAGAGGAGGAGAAGAAGGACCCCGTTGGGATTTATTGGTGCAATTAGAATGCACCTCCGGGGGCATTAAACCCTCGTAAAACGTTGGCCCCCGCACTGACGGCCTGACTAATGTGACCGCGAGACAAACGCGCCCTCTGCGAAAGTGCACCAACGCGCTACCTGCTTTTCCATCTCGTCCATCGTCGTCGTATGTTTACCTGCGGAACGGACCCACGTTTTCGTACGCGGCTGGATGGGACTGAGAACGGTGACAAAGACGACGCCGATGCAACGCTTCGAGACGAATCCTTCGTCAGCGCTCGGTATAGCAGTAGGGAGAGACGCGTACGCGCGGAATTTCGCCTACGAGCCGACTGATTCTTCGCAGTTCCTACCGATGACTCGCTGAGATCTGCACAATTATGCACTCCTGCTGTTAATTTTTATATTTTCATTCCTATCTCCGGACGTATCTTCGTATCGTCGGAATCTTACATTTCTCTGCGCATTTCTTGCCAGGCGTCTGATAATGGGCGGGCTTGTTACGTCAATCGCGTGCAAATGTGGCGTGAGTCTAGGAGAGATTGAAGATAGACAGAAGAATAGCCTGGCATGAGACGGCGCGGCGGCGCGCGCGCCAAGGTAGGAGGGAAAGAGAAGGATAAGTGAAGATGGGTGGAAAAATAAACAGTCCGAGCGCGTGTGCCCACGTGCGCAAGAGCGCGTGGGCAGAGCGCGGCGATTTTCGACGATCAGTCCACGAGATATGTAGCTGGACGACGCGGCCTCCTAAAGACGCACGAAGGTGCCTTTTGCCTCCTCCACTCTCCTCCGCACGCCGCGGCCGTCCGCGTCCGCGTCCGCTCGAGAGGGGCGAGAGCGTAAACAAGCGCAAAGCCGGATTATCATAATCGCGATAACGACGCCCTCGACGTCTCTTTTGTCGGGCGTCGAAAGATGCGATCGAACACGACACGACGATTGAGACCGACTTATCGGTACTACCGGGTATTTTTTTTGTCCTTCTATTTGTAAATTCGACGGCGCCGGGGACACGTCTCACCTCTCTCGCTCTCATTCTCCCCGATTCTCGCGATTTTGCATTCTCGTACGTTGCGTTCCATCGATGCGTGCCTTCGCAAATGATCGGGTCGTGAAATTTTGCGCCGATTCCGTCGGCTCCGGTAATTCCCGCGGTGGCTAACGAAACGCGTTAGAACCCCGGCGCTCTCGCGGGCAATGCGCGGAAGTTGGATGCAATTAAAATTGATTACGCGGTTGCTCTTTTTCCGTCAGCCGTCGTGCACGCGGCGGTGCCGGCGGATCAGTCCCGTTTCGCCGCCGCTGTCGATACTTTGCAAAGATTTCGTTCCCGGGGAGGCAGCGAGCCGTTACGAGAAGGCCGATGAGGCGTTTGGATTTTAACGGCAATGTCGAGCCAATTAACGAAGCGAAACGTGTATACGTATCGGGATCCTGAGAATGGATCGCGACCAATGCATTCCGGATCGCGATCGCAATCCGGATCGGATTGCAACTTTTACTCACCCCCCCTTCTCTCTCTCTCTCTCTCTTTCCCCCCTCTGTGAACCGGATAATCTCGCCTCGTTCGCGTTTTTCGGTTTCATTATCCATCCGAAATTGTCGGCGTGAATTTCGTGTAATCTTAATTCGTACACCGTGATCGTCGGCTTTTAAGTAATTACAATTGCGTTCGCCGAAGAATGACGCGACTTTTATGTAAATTAAATTACTTACCTCTCGTGAATTGCATTTCAGATCTCGAACGAATGAAACCAAACTATCATAGCCTATGTTCCATAGATTCGGCAAATTTTCATTTCTACCGTAACATCTCCACTGATCCGGTCGGCTTATATCAGTGCTCCTCCTGCGCGATGGCGGCATCGTTGCATAATAGTCGACATTGTACCCTACTATATCTTTTTACCATGCCTACATCTCTGAGCGTGCGTGGAGGCTGCATCAATGCACGTTTACCTGCGCGTCCTACGTTCCGTCACGCTGGCATTTAGCAGTTCGAAAGTTCAGACTCTCCACCGCTGGTACTCGACTCCGGCGAAGTAGTAGTGAGGGACCGTGCTCGGGCGAACGTGAAATTAAGATAGCGAGAGAGTGCGATTGGGTAAGTGCTGCGAGGGGTTGAGATGTGACGCTTATTTATACTCCTGACCACCCGCGCACGATTCGCTTTCCCAGACCTCACCCAAGTCCAAGTGAAAACCATACTCTCGATCCGACTCTAATTGCCACGGTGCAAATTCTGCATTTATTTCCTTCTCTCTCTCTTTTTTTTATACCCACGCCAGCGGTTACTTATCATTTAATTAGTCAAGTTATTATCGGCCGCGTCAATCTGGCTCAGACGCTGGCGCTATCGCTCAGTCTTGAGTGTAAAATTACACCCGCAATTTTCTGCCACGGGCCTTTTCTCTCTCTTTCTCTCTTTCTCTCTCTCTCTCATCCATTGCTGATATCACTTGCCACTTTTTGTTGTGCCTCCTTCGGGTATGTCGTAAGGCGCGTTTGCAGGTTGGCACTTTTCAAGTTTTACACTTAAACTGTCATCGTCGTCGGAGTTCCGCTTTCTGCGTTGATTAAATAACGAGGACGGATTTGAATTACACGTACCCAGTGGCACGCTGCTTTTTACGCACATGTACAATCTATTACGAAATATCATGTTCACGTCGTTACTACTTACGGAAACGGTACGTATATTAGCATAATGTCACGTGACGTCGGTATCGGTAAAAGTTGCCAACAACTATTGTAGAAACGTCGGTAGTGTTGTTCGTGTTGATAGAATCAGAATTACTTCCATAACGCTTCAAGGCGTTCGAAGAACATGAATCCAACTGCGAAATCGACTTTGAAGGAAAGATAACAATGAGAGTGGACTTCGGTCTGCACCGGATGCCAAAGGATTTTCAGTAAACATTTTTGACGCGATCGGTCTCTGACGAAAAGTAAAGGTCGAACGCCGCAATTTTATGCAAGTATGTATAGTAAAAACAGATTGATTGCGTGTGGCGTAGATGAGACGATTTTTGCTTGCGATCGGTACGACGCAAAGGTCCAAAGTTTTGCAATGAGACCAAACGGGGGTCGATTTTTCTCTCGGGGGTCTCTGCCCCGGCATTTTACGATGGGAATTACTTTATGCCCGGTCCCAGCCGACCGGACAGCCGGAAAGTCAAGGTCCCCGGGGAAAGTCAACGAGCTTTCCGACTTTCTTTCGAGGCCAGAATTTTAAGACCTACGGTCGTCGGGGTTGGCCCCTCGACGACGGCCCGCGCGGTTCGACAGGACTGTCTATTGTTTTACTGCACTGTGCGACGGACCTTTCTCTCGATTGGGGGAGAAAGTCGAAAAGTGGTGACTGCTTTCGTCGGCCGGTGTAAACCAGTGACAGAGTCCGTCGAAGGGACCAGCTCGGCTGTAAAGCAGCTGTAAATTTTAGCATAGGGTGCAGTTAGTTTTTCCTGCCGTTATTCGGTGAGGCAAAGTTTGCATGAGGAATATGCTCACGGTACTGTTGACGTAAAAGAATTTGGTCTTCGTACAAATTTATATGCATACGTAGACGCTATGCGAGTGCGAGAGTAAGAATAAATAATTGTTCGCTGCCGGCGGATGCGAAGAATTGACAGACAACCAAAGTACGCACTGGCTCGGTAAAGGTTAAGGGAACAAAGCTCATCGAACGTTAGCTCATCAGGAGCAATAATTTCGGATCACGTGCTTATGCACTTTGGATCGCCGCGGTTCACACCTGGGTCGAAAGTTTCGAATCGCAGCGGAATTTCAGGCAAATAACTCTCGAATCGTCGAAAGAAGATCATGAGCTGAGATGAAGGCGGGGGGGACTCGATAACGAGTATAGAAACCGAGAGAGAAAGAGAGTGAGCGTCAGCGGTAGCAGAAGCGTCAGTAACAGCTGCTTCGTATATCTCTCGGGAAGATCGGTAGGCGCACACCGAGAAAAGCTTTAACGCCGCAACGTGTAGCGCGTATATATTACGTTCGAGGAATACGCCAGAACGCGCGCGCAAAGACGCGGTTAAACAGAGCCCCGGAACGAGAGCATTCTCTAAATATTATCGCATAATATTTTTATCGCCCCCGGGCCGGTTGAGTTATGCTCACCGACAGCGAACGAATCCGCCGTCACGTCTATGTACGTATCTATCGACGGTTTATTTTCTCATCTAGCGCCATTGCCCCCGCACGATATTCTCTGCCTCTCTCCCTCTCTCCCTCTCTCTCTCTCTCTCTCTCTGTCCTTTCTCTCCGGATTTATGCATACTATCTCTGTATCTCAACCGCACCTTTGCACTGATCCACGTATATTTTCCTACGGGCCCCAGTAGTGAGTCCAGATTAATATCGCGCCTTTCAATATCTCTGAATAAATGGAATTGTTCGATATTTATGCGGCCCAACGAGGTATAAATCAAGCCGGGCCAGATGCCTCCGCACGATTCTCCTGAGTTTTCCGATTCGAGCAATTAATAACTCGGAGATATCGTTAAGGGCGAGCAGGAGGTGGCATACCTGCAAGAAATCGAATCGGCCGAGATAAAGTCGTCGACTCGCCCATGTCGCTTTTGTTTCCCGATCAATGCGCGAATCTAGTAGAAGGATCTGGAAGAAGATTGGACACGAGTGAGCGGGCGGGGGGGGGGGGGGGGTATAAGGTCGGGCATTTCTGAAAGAACCGTTGGCGGAAGGGGTAACGAGAGGAAGAGTGGAGGAAGCGACGACAGAAAGAATACGTGGACCGCGGACTGTTTACAATTTGTAATCGGTGTGCCTACCTGCATGGCGCTAGGACGGTCGCTCGGGGACCGTCAAAAAAGAACGCTGACACAGGGCAGCGCAAGAACTATCCGCTCTCCTCCTGCCTCTCCTGAACGGAGTTGACAGTATTTTTGTCTGGCGTACGAGACGCCTTCATTACCTATACACTCGATGCGCGAGGAAGTCCCATTCAGAATTCAGGCTCATGAATACGCGGGCCCGGCCTGGGAATTCTTGAGAGCGGGCATATTTCATTACTCCCGATCGACGACGACGGCGGTTCTTTCGTTGGGATCGGGTTAGGTGCATGCGCCGCCTTCCGCTTTCTTCCTCAACGGCAGAATAGCGACGGCCAGGCGAGAGAGAGGGAGAGAGAGAGAATGAGAGAGAGAGAGAGAGAGAAAGAGAGAGAGAGAGAGACACGTTTACGGGCGAAGTTTACCGTTTCCGATGGAATTCCTCGTGAAAAAAAAGTGACGTCCCGAAACGTGTGCGTACCAGTAACGATACCGTCGGCTTTACGATCCCGACGACGGCAGAGCAATTCGACGAACGACGGAATCTGCATTCGAAGGAACATAACGAGTAATATCACGAGGGGGTGCATAGGCCGAAGGAATTTTAACGATATTCGTCCTCCGGCGAACGCTACGTACGGCTGTCCAATCAGATACGCTCGAGCCCCGGTGTCAGGAAGCATAAGCGTCCTACTGTGAGCGGGATTCCGTGAGATTAACTAGTACTTCGCTAATGAGATTTGTCACCGCTCTCGTCGATTCTCTCTCGTCTCTCCCTCCGCGCGACGCTCTTTTCATGAAGAAGTTCGGGCCCAATTAAGAAGCGGCCGGGGCGCGTTTTGTTTCCATTCTGATCGCCACTATGCGGCGCCATGAAAATGCCTGAGAATCCCTCTGCAATTCTCTTATTCGCCCCTCCTCTCTTTCGATTCTCCGCTGGGATTCCATCGCGATCTCCGACGCGTTTCCGTTTCTGTACGTACGAATTGAACGGTGGGGGTCCAATTAAGAGGAAGCACGCGAAGGATATCGTTTAGACAAAGACACTGGGTGCGAGCTGGGAGAGGAAAGAGCGGGTCAAGAGAGCCCCCCGCCCCCTCTCTCTCTCTCTTTCTCCCTCTCGCGCATATACGTGAGAACACGTGCGCGCGTGTTCGCGTATTCGTGATACGATCGACGGTATAGCTTTAATAACGTAATTAACGCTGGATCTAATTATTAAAGCTCATACGCGCATGCTTGTGTGTTACAGATCAGACAAGAGAAGCCTTACTACATAGCGGACCCGGAGGTGGACTCGCTGGTGAGTATTTCCTTATTTGCGTTATCGCCGGCGGGCGCTTATGAGCCGCGCAAACAATGAGAACCCACCTTTCATCCCCCCCCCCCCCAGCCCCGCCGGACTTCGTGCCGTCCGTAATCACTCAATTACATCTGTCGATCAAGCGTCGGGATATCAGTGTACAGGCCCGCATTAGGCAAAACGATCGCGCACAATGTTAACTTTTGCGTACCATCGCTCTCAACGGCTAATACTAACTCGATCTCTCGACGATCGGCCGGGGTCGATCTCGCGGCTAGATTGCACGCGACGCGAGTGCAGGAAATTATTATTAATTGCTCGACGTCTTTATACGTCCATTACCCTGTGTCGTTCGTCGAGCTCGTAGCACCTTCGCGTCTCCCCCCGCCGCGCGCCGTCTTTAATCGACGAATTTCATCAACGATCACCGCGCGCGATATCCAAACGCTCGGTCGACTATGAGCGGGAAAAACGGAACCAGTTCGAGAAACGAGTGAATAATGCTCAACCTCTCCCGTTCGCCAGCAATTCCTTCTTTCCCAGCAAACCCCCCTTCCCCCCTCCCACGCTCTCGACGTGAGATTTTTTCCCCCCGGAAAGTAATTAAAAAGTTGGGCCGATTTCTCAAAAAGTTAGTTTCGGAATAACGCGAGCGAGGGGGCTCATGGACAGGTAATTAGAACTCGAAGAAACATAAATAGAGACCCTTGTCTCCTCTTTTTCGGCATTGTCCGTCGTGCTCCCTCCACGTTCCCTACCGTTTCCCGTGTATACGTACATCCTTATTCCTCAATGTCTGCCGCACCAAGTTGCCGGCCATTCCCTCCGAGCTAGGGCGTACTCTGCCGAAACATAGAGGAAGAAATATTTCAAGCGACCCTCTTTGCGTTCCGCGATCTCTGATAACGGTTAGTGGACTTTTTAAATTACTCGAGTGTATTCCACGCCGGACACGTGGAGGGAAAGAGCAGGAGGAACAGTGCGAACGTACGTCGAAGGACCGTTCACCTGAGAGTGGCCGAGCCGCCTTTATGGCTACGTTTCACGATTTTTCACCTCCCGATAACTCTCACATAATGCGTGTCCATCGGTGTTCCTCCCCGCGTCAGCACTACGTTCTAATGCAGAGCATCGTGGGCGCGGCGAAATTCGGGAACACGGCCGGGCGTTAATGCTAAACCGATGTATCGCTCGTTTTTGATTTTTGTCAGGCGACGATAGGAGCGCGTACGCGCGACTGCGCGGTGTCGGGTGGGAAAGATACGGGGAGCCATAAATAAATAGAGCGCACGAGGGTGTGGGAAAGAGAGAAAGAGAGGGAGTGAGACAGCGGGGGTGTGGGGAGAGAAAGACACTGGGCGACGAGAATGCATTTCGTCGGGGCTGTTCGCATCGCCGGCCGCAATTTTTCAAAACGTCACGCCGCTTGCACCGACCTGTCACAATGACATCGACGGGAGGAAGGAGGACGAGCGGACGGTGAAAAAGAAAGAGGTGAAGTGGGAGGAGGACGAGGAGGAAAGAGAGAGAGAGAGAGAGAGAGAGAGAAGCACAACATCCGTGCAAGGTGCGACTCTCGTATTCTAGTCGGTCCGATGTCACGGTTCTCTGGCATCGACGCCTGTGTCG
Source organism: Priocnemis perturbator (assembly GCA_963942575.1). Lineage (NCBI taxonomy): Eukaryota > Metazoa > Arthropoda > Insecta > Hymenoptera > Pompilidae > Priocnemis > Priocnemis perturbator. The sequence continues at coordinate 16,896,806 of OZ012644.1, read as the reverse complement.
CAAAAAAGGCGCAAAAAGTCGGTGAGGACCGCGCGAAAAAAGTGAAAAATATTACGTAGCGCCGCGGGAGAGAGAAGAGTCCGGCACCGCAGTCGCAGTCGAGTAGGACTGAATTATGCATTCGTGAACGCGATGAGCCCCCTTCTCTCCCACCCTCTCTCATTCCCTCTCTCTTTAGAGAAGAAAAAGGAGGTGACATCATCTAAATTGTAAAAGGGATATTTTGCGCGCTGCCGAGGCGTCTTACTATCAACCACCAGCGACAACGCAGTCGTCCGGATTTTCCATGCTGGAATTTCAATGAATGGGAGACGAAGTTGGAGATTGCGACGGCTAGAAGTTCCGCGAAAGCCATGCTTGAATATCATCCAAAGACTCATCTCATGGCCTGGAGTGTCATCTTTCGCGGAGGGAATGACGTTTTGAGGATCCTCCGCAGCACGCCTACACGCGTGCCACTTCTCCAAGAAATCCGACTAGCTGAATAGAAGCTTAATCGACTACCGAATATATTTCATCTTGCCCCGCATTCGGGTAACAATAATATCCGGATAGAAAATATGACGCGATAATGTTCACCGACGGCTCAGTTGAACGAAATCCAATGGCGACACTGTATCGTAAATCCTCGTTGAGATTCCCTACTTCCGACGGATTCTCTGTCGAGCATTACGTTTCTGGCGAACGATTCCACGACGTCTCGACGCGTTGACGTTTCCCACGTTGGCACAACACCCCGCCCGTGTTCGTTGACGTTGACCCATCAGTTACATACTCCCAGTGGCGAACAATTTAGCGTCGCCGGGGATTTGCAAAAAGTCGCTCATGGCAGTGGCTTGCAAAGCTAAATCAAATGAGACAAAGAGAGACGCAAACGGGCGCGCGCGGTACAAAAATTTCGGACTCGTCTCAGTCTCAGTCGCGTTTAGCGGTTTCCCGTTACCATGAGGTCGAACACGTTGAGGCAGCAACGTTCCTCGTTGCTTACCGGTTGCCGAGACGCGCCGGCAGAAGCTTGGCGTGGCTTCATTACGTCCGTGGCAAATCGCAATCTACGAGCAATGAGCTTCTATCGTAAAGAAGAGGCACGTAACGTTCGAGGTTTTTGCTCCTTCGCTGCCTTACCCCTCTTTCTCCTCTCTCTCTCTCTCTCTCTCTCTCTCTCTCTCTCTCTCTCTCTCTCTCTCTCTCTCTCTATCTATCTCTTTCTCTCTCTCTCTCTCCCTCCCTCCCTCTCTCACTTCATCTTCGTTTTATTTCTCCTCGTCGTCTGTTCGAAGACCCTCCAGAGTCCTGCCGACGCCGATGGAGCAAAGCTTTTTTGCCGATAATTTCGCAGAACGGAAAAGTCACCCAGCGGAATTGCCTAGGTACCGACGGCTACTACTACCGCGACGACTAGCCGGGTGTATCCGTAAGAGAAGCCGAGCACAATTCCGTCGTGCCTTTACGAGCCCCGAACGCTTCCGAAAACGCTTCCCCGGTGCGAAAGAGCGAGAGAGAGAGAGAGAGAGAGAGAGATCGGCTAAGAAACACGCAGGCCGGAAGCGACGCATCTTCAGCGTTTCCGTTACACTCGGACGGGCTGCGGCGGGAGAGGGTTCGAACTGCTCGAAATGTCTGAAAAGTTGCCGCAGATGCGGTCCAGACGGAAGGAACACCCGGGGAAAGTTCCGGGGCGAGGACGAGCAAGAAGAAACCGGGAAGGGACTGATGCTTTGAATGAAGAAATTTCAATCTGATCTGAAAACGTTCCCTTTTTGCAAAAAATACCCATCGTTACACGTTATTCACGACCGACGCGACGGAATGGGTAGCGTATCGAGAACACTGACTTTATTATTTTCCGTCATGCCGCCGAGTGTCACGGCACCGCGCGCGAATAGGAGTATGGTTGTTCAGCGTATCGAGCGTTCTTTTTTCCTTGCGACACCCTTAACCTTTAGCAGCGACATGCAAAACGAGGTCGAAGTTGTTCCCCGCCGACGACGAGGCACGTACACAATGCACTGAGCGAGGTGGAATGCCGCCATGCTTTTGCTCGTTCTTTCTTTCCGAACGAAGGTCAAGGGTTTCGCCAGAGTTAAAGGCAAGGGTCCTCCTTCCTCTGCCTCCTTCCTCGAAGGGTTCCGCGAACTCTTTCGGAGCGGAAACAAGACATGCCGGTGTGGTGTTCGTTTCTCGTAAGCATTCGAGGTTTTCCGATTGCACGGATCTTATCAGGGCGACCCGATCGAGACGCGGAGCCTTCTTTAGTGTCACGTCGAACGATTACTGTTGACCAAACTGTTTCCCTTCGTGTTCGTTCATTGTCGACGCATCTGATTGGTTATCAAAGTTTCTCGACATTTTGTACTTCGGTACATCTCGAATAATATTGACATTTGTACATAATATTCTGTGCATCTGTTTCTATACATTCATCCAATGAAACGTTCAGCACATTCAGTAAAGTAGCAAGCGATGTGTCATACATGTGCAGATCGGTGTTGTTTGGCTACATACACAGCTTTGGAAGGGCACTCGAGGTGGCACCTCGTGGGCGGACTAAGCGGAGAAGATCCAGCTTCTTGGTAGACGTCGTGAGCGAAATGAGGGAAGGAAAGACGCGCGTCGCAGACGGCGGAAGAGTGCAAAGCAAGCACGCGGAGCTGCGAGAATCCATGCGCATCGAGCAAATCGCGAGTGGCTACGAGAAGGGAATAACGAGAGGGAAGAAAGAGAGAAAGTGAGCGGTAACGAGGAAACGGAGGGGAGGGGGTAGGGCTTAGTCCTCGCACATACGCTTAAATAATATTCCCCCCTATTAGCATAAGCGAGAAATGAGCCAATGAGATGGTAATTGCCGGTCTTGCGTTTGGAGAATAATTATTACGACGAAGGGGGTATTCGGTGGCCGGACGTCGGGTGCCTGCCATCGTGAAATCCTCGCCAACTGAGGCAGGAGAAATCGAAAAGGAACGAGTCCGATAACTGCGTAACTCCCGTGCCTCGGAGTCTCGTCGTCCAAATGAGCGTCGCTAAAAATTTCAGTATCCGTTTACCGTTCAGAGTTCAGACCTTCCGCCACTCGATCGACCAAAGCAGAACGGTCGATTGAGCGTTTAATGACTGGCCCGAAGAAGGCACGGAAGGTGGACCGAAACCGTATTCGCTGAAATGACCGCGTTCCTTCCAATCGCGGGCAGGTTTCATTGACGGAATCGTATTACTTCGTATATTTAGATACGGATGTCGCAGGGAAGCATACTGAATGAGCACAGAATCGAGTGACACATATTTTGGAGGGAGCCAGGAGATAACTGCTGACGAACGCGGAGAGATCGATATCGCGAAACGAAATCAAACAATTAGCTCCGCGGAAGTTCAATTAAATTGCTGACTAATCGTTCGTTTAACAACGATTCGCGGTTGATTGGGAAGATTCGAATAAGCACTCTCTCTCTCTCGCTTCCACCCCGTGGCAGTCGACGACGGGAAGAAAATTGTGGCTGGCTCGGCGTAGAGCAATAGCTTCTCGTTTTGTTTCGTACCTGCCCCGCTTACATGAATAAACCTTCCAGCCGATGTACCCGGCAACGACGATGTTACGGGGAACGCGGGCCGGTACGTCGGTGCGCAACCTTGCTTCGGAGCCGAACCTAAATAAAAGCCGCAGAACGGATCCTGCTCTCGAAGCCGGTATGGAAGCTCGGTAACGGTACCCTGGAAGCCAGGGATACCCGAAGCCGTGCTCCAGCAAGGATCAGGAACGAAACCTTTGCCTCCCTCCTCCTCCCTCTTCTAGCTTCCATCTTCCTCGCACTCTCTCCACTCCCTTTTTCTCCTTCTTTTCTTCTTCACCCGTCGCTTTTCTAGCCCTATTATTTGCTTTCTCCTTGCTCTCCCCTTTTTCGCTTTCTCTCTCTCTCTCTCTCTCTCTCTTTCGCCTTCTCTATCTTCTACCCGCGGTAACACGCGTGTCGTCGAACGTTCTGCACGCGATTAGCGCGAGTCTTGCACGCGTGTTCTCAGGCACCGCTTCCTCCGCGACCACGCTAATTATCGCAATCCTTTTTGCGTCCCTCGCGGAATCCCCGGTATCGTCGATTATTACCGTGCTTTCACCGCAGCTTCCGTGTTCTACGATCCTTGTTTTCTCTCCCCTACCCCGTTTTGTCTTCGTTGGGTCCAAGTTCGAGTGATGGTTCGTTCAGACTCGGTAAATCGTGTTGCGGCATAACGTTAGTACCCTTGTCTCTTTTTTAATTGAACGCATGGTGCTCACCGAACGGCATCATTCGAGGAATGTTCTTCTGTATTATACCGTATGATGACCCAACGTAGCGAGGAGTCGGCGCGTCATCGGGGCACATTTTTTCCGAACGAAACCTCGTCGTTTGGTATCTCTGCGCGGCGACGAGATCGAGATATCGAGAAACAGGCGTGTCTCCTTTTGAACGGACAAAAGAGATATTTATCTGGTCCCCATTGCCTTGGTTTAGGTCGACGTTCGCTAGGGCCCTTTCCCTCCTTCTGCCCACGCCAGGGCCGTCTCATGCTGGTGGCTATATTATGTTCCTCGCCGCTCTTGACCCTCGTTTTGTACTGGCAGTTTGCAAATTAGAAAGAAATAGTTGGATCTCACTCATTCCTAGGCCGTTTCTTCTACGCTCGTCTCCTCTCCTCTTTCTGGATACTCTTCGAGTGGCGGTCGAGCTCCCCGCGGTGCTCCGACGAATGCGGGTTGAAAATATGTCTGGTAGAAAGAGTCTTCTACGAATATAAGAATGCGTTCTTCATGCGTGTACGGTGTCCACTGAATTTTTCCAACAAAAATGGAAAATAATTCACTTCCTACGTCTTCGACGTACATGCTGAATATCTGCGTCGCTACGTGTATGCGTATACGTGTATGGGTCCTTATATATCGAATTTAGCGAACACCTACTCGAAGGCACACATGTGAGCGTGGCCGTGGCGGATGTGTATAGTATAATGTGACGGAGGGACTGCCAAACGAAATGCCACTCCGGTGGTCCTTTTATGCGAGATCCTTCGGCGACGAGCGAGGAGACGCGGCCCGCGCGATTCGTTGACCATTGTCACTAACCTCGTTAAGGAAACGGCGATTCTCATAAATGTGCTCTCAGATGTGTTTTTGCATTGAGAGCCGTCGCCGGGTCTTATGGCATCAAATATTTGACGCTTTACACTGCGATGCCGATTAAACGTTTGGCCGAGCGAAAATATTTATTTGGCCGTCGTGAGCGAGCAGTACCTACATCGGTGGGCGGCTCGGTACTCGAAGTGATTAAATTCCGGCTGATCATACCCGCGAGCGGGGAATCGATAAGCGTAGATAAACAGACGCGATGTCGATCACACGTGTCACTGCGTGGAATCTTCGAAATGTTCAATGAACGGGTACTTTTAAGACGCCGCACCGGCAACGGTCCTCGAGTAGAACATGTCGAAACAATGGGATCCGTAAGCAGTGCATATTTCGTGGAATCTACAGCTTGTACATTTTGCACACTTCTGTACATACGTTTCGACTCAGATCACCGGTTACGAGCATAATGTAGGATTAAGGGTTAATTTCCAATAGGTTCGCGAGCCGACTGCAAACGTCGGCACATTTGACTTGACAAATATCGCGCAGGTGCATCGGTTGCGCGAGCGCGCGCCCGTTGTGACGTACGACCATCTTCCGAGCGTAATATCGTAACGCGAGACGTCGTTGAAGAATTTATATTACTGGCATCGAATTCGACGGAGCAATTAAATGGCATGCGCGAGACCGCCAACCAAATTATACCAATTATTTCGCGGAAGAATTCGACGCACGCGAGGGCACAATAAAGCTCGTCCCCAGCGTGGAGAGACCAATCGTGACCGATCTCTTTCCTCCTTCTGCATCTCGCCCGATCACGTGGAACTGGAATGTAAAATAATTTCCAACTAAGACGCTTTTAGTGCCTCGCGCGGAGGCGTCCCACGGTGCGCGGACAGAAAGAGAGAGAGAGAGAGAGAGAGAAAAGGAGGCCGGGCCGGTGTGTCCCCAACGGTGCCCTTTACCTATGGCTTTATGTCGCCCCTGGACACGTCGGCGAAGAAAAGGAGTCCTCCACCCTGGGCCGCCGTCGCCGCGGAGAGTGCTCCTTCTTTTGTGCTTGTTGTGGCGCTCGTTAAGACGTTAATGTCGCCGAAAATATTCGCAAAAATGCAGGTGCAGTTAAAGGCAGCGCACGGTCGCAAGCTTGCGACTGTATATGCTGGCCGTGGTGGTGTCGTCTGTGTTCGTTGCGTATGCACGCACTGTACGCATGGGCCGGCGCGTGTGCGTGTACGGGGAGACGTGCGTGTCATACCTGATATGCATACCTATCCCTTTTATGCCCGGCGTGCGTCTCGCAGTCCTTAGGACCACACACTAAAACGGAGCGGGGTACAAATTCGCCCCGTTCGCCCGTCTCTTTCCCAATAGCTTCTCTCTCTCTCTCGTAGAAATTACAGCCGACTCGACGGGGGAGATTCGGCCAATTACAGATTACGAATCGGGTAACGATGTCGCGTCGTTCGTCGATCGTTCAAGCCGCATTTCGGAGTTTTGTTCGCACACGGAAACGCTGAAGCGTTTCACGTTTTTCGCTTATTTCCGTCCTCTCGGCGGGTGACCTACGTGACGTACGCTTTGCGCGTTCAAACTCGCTCCCTGGCAATTACTCTTCCGCGGTCACTTTAATTCATCGGGTCCTACCTATGTACGTGTGCGTACGAATTCTTTTCGTTCGCTCGAAACTTTCGGTTGGGTTAGGTTACCGTGGACTAGACCTCTTCTCTGTGGTCGTGAACGTTGCGTCGACTTGCCGGGACTATAAATCTCCGGCTATTAAGACGGTGGCCCGTCGTTTTGATGGCCCGTGCCAGGACGCACTATCATCTTAATACTTGCTTACGTGCACGTGCTAGCCTACCCGACGACGCCGTTGTTCTTCCTCAAAAGATGTCTCGCGCTCTTTCTCTCTCTCTCTCCCTCTCTCTTTCTTTCTAGTGAGCCCATAATTTGGACGTCAAAAAACTTAGGCCTTCTGGGAAGATAGTAGGCGTCCACCGTTTTCGGTTAACGTCACGGTTCGATGTACCGCAACATCGTGTTGGACTTAACTTGTAACCAAGTGTAACGTATCGGAGTTACGCTCGTAAACGTGCCGACAATAAACATAGCTGAGTTTTGCGCGTAAACGATGCAATAAAAAATTACGAGATTGGTGAGACCGAAGGATTTGCTGGGCGTAACGGCAGTATTGACCGCGTTATATGATTTCGGAGCAGCGAGCATTTTTCGAGCGAGCTTTACAGGCAGGCCAGGAACACACGGTCGCGATCGATCGCGGGTAAGGTAAATATCGTGTTTTTTCTCCGTGGTTCTCGTGTCGTTCGAGTGTTAAAACGGCACTTTATGGGCTCAACGTGCAACATGGTGGCCGGAGACACCGAAAAACGGAGGAACAAGGAGCCACTGGTCGTGTTTGTCGCTGACAAGTATCGCGCGCGCTTTAACAATATTTAAATATTGTCGGCTGGAGTGTCTTTGCGCGTTCATCGATGCCGGGAGGGTCGTAGATAAACCGTCCTTTGCTTGCACAACGTTCCTCGTGTCGACGTATCATCGTGGCCGTTCACCTTTTTCCGTCTTGGCCTCTTCACGCCTCTTTATTTTTCGTTTGCACAACGTCGTCCGGCTTCTGTTCCTGCCAAAAATTCCTATCTTTCACCTTGCTCCGTCTTGCCCTTCACAAGAACCCGTGCGCCGGGAAAACGACGTTGATCGTATAATACTTACTTCCTAACTATGCTTCCCAAACCAGTAAGCATTATAAGACAAATTTCCAAGGGCACAGCATAAAAATCCGGTATCAACGTAACGCGTGACGAAGATGATCATTAGCAGGAGTGAGGGTATCCGAGCGCGCCGCTCTGTGTTTTTATCAACAAACCACTCTTGCCGTTAGACTCTATTAAAATAAATTTAGCGAGCGGTCGCGATCGAAGAAAAATTGACCGCGATAAATAGGGGCAACCCCGAGGTGGCGGAAAGAATTAATTAAACGTCGATAAACAAGTAACCGCGATCGCCGGCGATCACGAGGTTAACCGTTAGACGCGGACGGGATATTAATTACTGACAGATCGACGACGATGAGGATGGCGTCGACGATAACGGCCGCGGGCGAACGAAATTTTTTATTGCGCCCGACTTTAATGCTGGGCGCGTACGCGTTAATGGAACGGTTCACTGTCGAGCGAGCATGAATTGGCGAGGACTGTAAACACGGAGGAGAGACTTTTGAGGAAAGAAGGAACGAGAACGAGTAAGAGAGAGACGAGGAACGGATGAAAAAGAGAGGAGGAAGAGAGAGATGAAAATGTTGAATAGGAAGAGAGGCTCGGGACGAGAGAATGTACGGCGTCGTAAATCACTGGACATCGATAAGAGTCGTCGCAACGTTCGCACGCGATGCCCCTCGTTAATAATTGATACAATTAACGACCATTCATTAGAGCCGGCGTCGCCGCGCGCACGTTTGTGTGTTCGGCCGAGTGTGTAGGTGTTATATAGATCAGAAGCGCCGTTGCGATAGTGGTCGATGTGCCCGCGTGACGCGATTCGCGTAGAGCCGGCCAGCTAGTACGTCTTGGATACCAGCGAACATTTTCGAGTGTCTTCGCCTCGGCAGCGATAACGGCATGTATCTAATATCGCGCACACTTTTTTGCCGCTTTGTTTTCGCCCCCGCCGTTCGCTTGTTGACGATTAATAATACGCACTGTGTATAAGCATAGATGTCGTGTATGGCACGATACGACAGTCGCGTGACGTACGATATCCAACATGAATGATGCCAACATACTCGGTTAATAGACTGCATAATAGGCTATGTGATATGTCAAGAGATTTGCGGCATCAAATCCGTCCGGTATACTTCGAATGACGTTCGGTCGCATTGTTTGGTCTACGTGCGCTCGGCCGAGAGATAGCGCGTGTAAGTTTGCATCTTTGCTTAATGCCTGATACGTGAACTGTAAACGAAGATTCGGCCATCGCGTACCCGCCGTATACCATCGAACCGGGCAGTGTTGTCTTTTTGCCGGACATTTATTTATCCACCGGCGAGAATGACGGTCGATTGCGACATGGAAAATCGCGATGTTCCCGAGGCACTCCGATAATCTCGTTTCAACGGCGCTATATCAAACTCGCTCGCGCGATATTTTCAGTGACATTTATGATTATTAAATCGAACGAGTCCGCGTCGGCTGTGTACAATCCCACGGAACGGCGCCGGTGTGCCGTTGAATCTGTTTCTGCTTATTCTTCTTCGTCTTCCTTATTGCGCCCACCTAGTTATCCTCAGTTCTATTTAGTATTACATTGATTCGCGGTGCTGGCCGGCCGGCGTGGCGAATGATTTACGACGTCGTAGATCCTCGACCGGCTTGGAAATCGCGCTTAATATCGCGCCAGCCAGGAAGATACATACGAGCTCTCACTCTCTCTCCCTTTTGCTCTCTCCTCGCCCCTTCGCGTTACCATAAAAAGCGCATAAAAGCCTCACTCCGTGTGCGGATCGGGTTAGGAGGTGCGAGGTGGCTCGTTAATTAATTAGCTATTTTGCCATCGATAATGACGCTCCAATCGTGTCGATTCTGTCGCGGCGAGCGTTGCGCGTTTATACATATGCATCGGGATTTTATGAATTCCTTTCCGCAGGACCGATCGCCGCCCGTTCCATCTTTCATCGGTATACCGTCCTCATCCTCGCGGTTCGCTTCTCGTCTCACCTTCGTGCCACCTTCGGCCTTCCTTCTTTCTTTCTTCTCTCTCTCTCTCTCTTTCTTTCTCTCTTTCTCTCTCTTTCCGTTCACCATGCTCGGTGACGTTCTCCCTCTCGCACCCTCTCATTCCTTTTTGTCGCCCTCATGCATGCGGACTAATTAATATGAGCTGGATACGATCCCATCTGCCGGCCACAAGGTCCGCCTATGTGGGTACCGCCTGGGCATCGCTATGTAACGATCTCATCAAGGACGAATCGCACGGCCTCTTGCGCCTCGACGAAACTCGACCGCGGAGAACAAATGCCGTGAGGAGTCCTGCGCGCGCGATGTCTATCCACTACTCCAGTGCCATTCGCGATAACGCGTAGCGTCTTGACATTTGAAATTCGCCGACGGGCAGCTTAATTAAATATATTGAAATATGTATAATGAAATTAATTATATCTTGCGCCCCAACGTTCGCCGAAAAAGGACTAGAATAATTGTAACATAAATCGTGTCGTTCTATGAATGATATCATTCACACGAGTAATTGGATCGGAATTGACGCAAGTATGACGGCTAATAAATCTCCCCGGGCTAAAAATAATGAAAAGCTGCCTTCACCGATGCAACAAGAAGGGAGGGGAGAGCGACGCTGTCTGCTGGCTTCCAAATCCTTCGAAGAAACGAGCCGCCGCGTCGGCATTGAGCGACGCTCGTCCGTGAGGCGCGAAGCCCCGACATAGCGCTCATTTACGCACGTACGTGCACATCGTGTATCTCGCGCATGCATCACATACGCAAATGCAGAGTGCAACGTTTCACGGTGCGGCGGCGCTCGAGTAGAAATGACGGGCGGAAGAAAAGGGGCGCACGGGAGGGCGGAGAGAGAGAGAGAGAGGCGCGTTTGAGAAGAAGAAAGAAATACAGGCATTTTGTGGGCGCGCGCGTACTTATGTGTCGGGAAGTGGTGGAAAGCCGCGAGTAGAGAGGGCCTCTCATCATCGGGCGTCGCTTCCGACTGCTTCGTCCCTGCGCCAACCTTATAAATAACACCATCTCCCCCGTTTCTTCGTGCGTTTCTCAGTTTTTCTGCCCGGCCGCCTCTCTCTCTCTCTCTCTCTCTCTCTCTCTTTGCCTTTCGCTTCCCTCGTTCGGTCCCTCCTTTCTCCCGTTCCACTGAGCTGCCTGCGCCTTCTCGCAAGCCTAATTAATATCACGTGATGAGCGATCGTGGCAAAACCTCGCCGGGGCTGAAAGATCGGGATGAGTGGCAGAGACGAGCGAGAGGAGAAGAAGATAGAGAAGGATAGAGACGGAGAAAGCGAGAAAGCGTGAGGGAAGCGGGATGGAAAATCGTGATGCAAAACCGCCGTACGTTCACCCACGTGACGGGCCGCCCACACAAGGACGCCTTTCGTGAGTGGTGACCAGGAGAGGCTCGGAGCAAAACCTCTGGATATAGAGGAGACATTGTGTGCACGTCGGGAGAGAAGTCATCAAGGGGTGAGGGTGAGAGAGAAAGAGAAAGCATCGTGGCGAATCGACACTCGCACCATCTTAGCGGGCACCCGGGGGCATCGTGTTGTGTGTTCGTTACTGAACCGATAAAATCTTTCCTGTCTCCTCTCTCTCTGTCTCTCTCTCTCTCTCTTTCTCTCTCCCTTTTTCCTCTTCTGTGAGTTTCTCTCTTGCTCTGTTTCTCTCCTTGCCTCTTGCCTTCACCTTCTTTCTCCGTCTTTTTCTCAACCTCGCACCGCACTCGAATTCTTTTTGCCGCCCTTCTTTGCTCTCTTTTGTGCTGCCCTTCCCTCGCCGTTCGTTCGCGACGACGATGACGGTGACTGCTCGCATGACGGGACGATGGTGTGGCACGAAAAACACGAGCGGGGAATGTCAATGATCCCGAAAGATTTCATATCGCACTGTTTAGCACCCCTCCGTACAACGCGGCTCAACTATTCCTAATAATGAATTGAATTCAACGACGGCCGGAATCGGTTAATTTCTCATCACCGTTTAATGAAATTTTCAATTTGTTCTGTGAAGAACGCGCGCCCCGCGTTTCGAGGAATTGCAGTCGGTCGAATTGAATGCAAATTCGAGCGTTCGACGATCTGGCTTTTTTGCGGTCCTCTGTCTCTCTTTCTCTCTCTCTCTCTGCATGGCCGATAACGAGTTCGTTAACTCCAGGCACGCCATGGTCGTAGTTAACCGGGCGCAAAATGACCTTTCCAGCATAATGGTTAACATGGCTAACGACTTATATTATAAATCACGCCGCGCCCCGCGAACGGTAACTGCCCTAATCGGGCCAGGCGTGCCGTGAGTTATTCTTTGGCAGCACTTTGCAGTTTGGTATCGAACCCCCGTGACTTCGCATCGTTTATGCAAAATTCCCCGGACAAGAGAACGTCGCCGGGGTGGAATACGTTGCGCGCGGCGCGATCTTATCTCGAAAATTCGTCTCGCCGCGTTTTGACGGGAAGTGAATCTTTTTGCGGTTTGCACTACTTTCGCTCTTTATACTTTATCGCTTATGCGGTGAGCGCACCTTCTCAATTTACACTTTCATTACCCCGCAGCGTTTTGTGAAAAACGAAGAAAGTGTCGTATGCCCCCTAAACCCTTGCGTGCGAAACCAGTTGGTCCACGGAACTTTTTGGTGCGCTGCCGAGTGGTAATCCGATACGATGCTGAGACCGGACTGACGAAGATCAAAATATACGACGACACGATGATGATCGAAGATTGATCGACATTACGATTTGAGCGAGCACCTCGTACGAACGAATCCGCAGTTTTACTATCACTCACGCACGCCACGGATTACTTTCATTTGAAACTGTAACTGTATCCAAGGCAAAACGGTGCTCCACTTTTATCGCCTCGCTCTGCTTCAATGATAAACATACCGAATGCAGGAATCCCGCGAGCCTGAATTCCGCGCAAACTCGGAGCGCGCGGGCTCAAAGTGCGCGTACCCTCTCGTCCCGGTCCGGTTCACGAGCATCGAGTTCGAGTTCCGTCGAGCCGCGCGGCTTCGGACGAATAGCTCGAGTTTATTTAGCCCGGTGTACTCCGGGCAGGTTGGCGGTGTGCTCTTATCCTCGCGTCCTCACGTACACTCACACCAACGTTTGCCGTGCGAGTGCGCGCGAGGTGGGTCGGCGGCATTCACACGCGCACGATTCTCACGTACATACGTATGACCGAAATGAGGGCCCTCGCATGTGTCTCTCTCTGTGTCTGTCGCGCGGTTGTTATACTGGGCCGAACGTTATATTATACCTGCCGTGCGCGTCTCGGTGGTAGAGCGCGCGCGAAGGAGAGGAGGCTGTATAGCACGATGAGAGCGAGCGAGAATATGAGGAAAAGGAAAGAGGCAGAGGGACAAGGATGGAGAGGGCAACCTTTCGTGGAGTCCACTATCTGAGGGAGCACTCATCGTGCTCGCTCCGTTATCGGCCGCGCGGAATCATAATGGGCCATAATTGCATAAATATAATGTTAATTAACAATTAAGATTGCCGCTTTGCCTAATTGAATCGCCGCTCCTTCTGGGCCAAAAGGGGCCATCGCCACGGCCTGTACTCTCTTTTGGCGCGAATGCGAGGACGCGCGCGACAGTATGGGAGCGGGTAGACTGGTCAACAAGGGATGGGAGAGGGTGTGTGGGAGGAACTGTCGGGGAAAGGTCGACGATTTTAGTCGCCTTAAGCGCTATGCCGTATCGGAAAATTATGCGAACGGTCCATCCACGCATGCAGCTCCTCGATCGATACCCGATACCTACGGATTCGTGGATTTGCGGAGACGCGTGTTCGATGGAAAAGGAATCTACTTCGTTCGCCCCCCTCGTTGCTCTCTTCCTCTACGTCTCCTTACATTTCCTTTTCTGCGCAGAGACGCTCGCTCGGGCACGGTCGTATTTCGCAAATAGCGCCGCGTCCATTTTTCCGCGCATTTATCAGACGATCAGGCGCTCGTAATAAGAAATCGAACGACCCGCGGCGGAGAGTGGACAGAAATGAAATTCTTACGTCCTGCCCCTCGGCATCGGCAGTCGTCTTTATGACGATGCCAGCCGCCAGCCGTTGACGTTCCACGCATGCATGCCACGCCGAATTCAGAGGCAATCCGTGGTCAACTGTAACGTAAATGAAAGCGCGTCGATGCGCAGGGGAGGAACGATCTCGAGACGGTGTGCTCGCCGTGAACCGTCGCGATCTGTCGCAATTGACGATGCGACGCGGCGCGTGTGTAAATCGTCCTCTCGTCTCTCCTTCCCGATCCCCTTTATTCCCGATATTCTCAATCTACCACTGTACTTTTTACCGTTCTCCGCAGCGTCGTACCGGGTGCATTTTTATTCAACTCCTTTTTTCTTCTTTCAGATGGTTCAAGCGATTCAGGTCCTCCGGTTTCACCTCCTCGAGCTCGAAAAGGTGAGTCTCCTTCGACGTTCTTAGATCATCCGCGAAAACATGTTTTTACCGGCCGCGCCGGCCGTTTCTTGCCGCCGGACTTTGGTAATTGAAAAACGCCACCGCCGCGCCGGGCGCCGCCGACTCCATGATAGATCGGAACGATCGGCAAGTCGAGAGTGTGTATCGGACGTAGTCGGGAAAAAATCGTGCGCGCCGACATAATAGAACGCGCGGTTTGCGCGTCTCGACTCGAAGTCGTGACGCGTCCGTTCGGCGTAGCTCATTGCTGCCGGTGAAACGGATAGAGCGCGTTTAAAGCGTCTGAAAAACAACCGTTATGAGTTGAGAGCAATTTTCCGTAATTGTAGTGAAAGCTCGGCACCACTTGTCGTCTATGGTGCAGCGAAGGTGCTCGACTCCACGAGTCGGGTTTAGCGTAAGTGGCGTCATTTGGCTGTCCAATGGTCGGGTACGAGCGAGCGGACACGTTGCAACGCTCGCGCGCGCGCGTTCCTCGACTCGCGAACGACCATCCTTCCCATCCGGAGTTTCGAGTCGCCTCGCCTCCTCTTTTCACTTTCGCTCGCGTACGGAAAGATCGTTTCCGTCAATGTCGCGCCTGAACACGAAAACTCGTTCTAGCCGGGAAACGTGTTTGGCAATGCGAAATTCCCGGGCCGCGATAGTGTTGGGTGGAAATGGCACGAGAACAAATGGCTACGGGGAAACTGTATAGCATAAGCGATTATAATGCCCGGCGTGGGTATGCAGCGATGTGATCAGCGCGAAAACGAGTGATTCCATTTAATTCGGTAATTAAATTACGCGCCGCACCAGCTAAACTTGGGTGTAGAATACAGATTTATCGGGAGTAATAATTCATGTTCACGCGAATAGCTATTTTTTGTCCGCTGACGTTACGCGAACATGAATTTGACGCTTCGAAGAACATTATTATATTTTGTTGTTCGCGGCAGCGCAAATGTATGCTGTTAGATTGTGAAACGGAGTAAGCGCGTGAGACGGGTTCAAGGATTTTCGAAGCCAGCACTGGCGTGTCTCATATTCTAACGAGGCTCATCGAAACCAAGGGCTCCCCACAAAAGTCTCCCGACTCTTCTCCATTTACACTTTCTTTTTACGACGCCCGCCTCTGCCGTGGTCTAATTATTGCGTCACGTTATTAATAAGAGAAGAGCGACGGGGATGCCGTGGTGTATCAGCAACGTGTCAACGGCCGAAAGGCGGCCTGTGTCAAAAAACGGGCTCCGGTTAAACGCGTTTCAACGAACGTCCTCGAGATTTAAATGCCGAGACGTCATCGACTTTTTTCACGCTTCAAACTAAAACTTCCTCACTATTTGTAATTTGTTAAAAGTCAAGTCGGTAATGAGAGGAAAAGACTGCGATTCATTTTCTGCCGGAGAAAAGACGAAAGGCGTGGAAGGAATAACTTCCTTCTCCGTCGGTCCTTGCGAAAGTTCGTCGGCGTGGCTCTCCGTGCACACACGGTCGAACCCGGTACCCCCGCGCTTTTTACGGCGATGTTTTATCATACAAAATACCGGACATCCATCGCATTTCCATCGAAATGGCAGCTGACGTGGCGGCAGCCATTGACCGGTGTCCTGCTTGAGAGAGAGAGAGAGAGAGAGAGAGAGAGAGAGAGAGACAGAGATGCCCCCTCTTTCCACCTCCCCTTGGACCCCCACCCCTTTGACCGACCCCTCGTGCTCCGACACCGGTCCGCCCGGTTGGGCTCGATCGTGCAATTTTATAGCAATTTTCCTCATTTGCGGCGATTACCTTATTATAAAGCCGATAGCCCCATCCGCAGCATATTTAAATATTAATCCACAGACCACGACGCGTGTATGCGTCGCCAGCAACAAAGAACAACGTGTCTAACCCGCTACGACACACGTGTCCATAAAAATGTCGAAACGTCATTAACGGAGGCCGCGATATGTAAAACATGAAAATAGACGGCAGCTACAGGGAAAATATTTCATACGGATAGACTAGATGGATATAGGTCCGTCGGGTTGCAGGGGTTGCCATTTTTTGTATCCAACGACCGCCATACCTCTGACAAATAATTAGCTCGACGCTCGCGTCGCCGGCCGTCGTCGTTCTTGTCAATTAAGTGTAATTATCGTCGGCAATTTTTCTACGCCGCCCAGCTCGCCGAGGGGTTCTTTTACATTACGAGTAAAAGTATATCGCGTAACTAACATTCTAAGAATCTTCGCTAGCCTTTCCTAGGCCCTTCTATCGCGTTTCCCCCGCCCTGGGTCTCATACACTCAGAAAGATGCTAATGAATAAAGGAAGGACTGCCGACGAAGAGTGCACGTGACGTCGCCGTCGACTGTCGAGTCTATCGATAACGCGAAGGACGGTTCTCAAGAGAGGGGGTACCTGTTGGCCGGCAAAACACGTTGTGCATGTGCGCACGGTCGCACGGCACGGGGCACGGTACGGCATCGGCAGCGATAGTCATCCGCGACAGTTCGGGACAGTTTGTCTCGTCTCGAGATCGACGAGATATTGGGATTCTCCAAAACCGGACGCAAAACCTCGTCGCAATTTGGCACGGATGTGCACCGCGGTGGCATCGACGGTAATGAAGATTGAAACGTTTCTGGTCCCCGGGTTCCGCCAAGAGGCAAGACCGGGTGAGGGGGTGTAGGCCTGCGGAGGCGGTGGGAAAGAAGGAGAGAAGGCCAGACACGGAGAACGGAGAACGAGATGCGACGCGAGGAGACGAGATGAGACGAGATGGGATGGGACGCGACCGAGCGGAGCGGAATGCAGCGAGCGCGCGATGAAGAAGATTCCATAAATATCTGCGCCCGAAGAGTCGAGGGAGAAGGAGAGACGATCGGTGTATGGGCTAGAGAGGGGACCAATCGGGCGAGCCATGGTAGCCCGCGGTGCTGCGCCTTGTGCATTTAACATTTTCGAGCCAATCGCGTATTAGCATAATTACGTTTTGCCGGGGCCCGGTCCGCGGAAGGAAGGGCCGGGCGGGCCCTTTCTCTTTCCTTCTTTCTCTCTTCTCTTTTTCCATCCTTTTCCTCCTCCTCTCTCTCTCTCTCTCCTTCTCCCCCTCACGGCCTTTCCTTTCGACTTTTCATCCTCCTTCTCTGCGCAGGACTGCACTCGGGGCAACCATCGTATATACACGCCGTCACTGGTTAGAGAGCGGTAAATTTCTTGTGGGATATTATGGCGCACAGTGCATACCAACGGGATTCATACTGGTACAACACGCGGACGACCCTTCCTTTCCAATCCCCCCCGCGTTTACCCTTTTCCGCGGACTCGGTGCAGGAAACTGGTTCTAAGCTATAGGTGGCCGGTCCCTGTTTCGCTCGCCTTCTCCGTCACACTCGTCGCCCACCATTCTTCAATCTCCTTCGCGCAGTCAAATGCGTCTGCGCGACTTACCATACGCGTAATCAGGTCTACGCGGAAATACTTGTGTGCGACGTAAAGAAATCCCCACGCAACGGTCTTCGTCATTTCTTCGTCATTTCTTCGTCTCATCCCGGACGGGACGCATCGTGCGTGAAAAAGAAGGGAAGTCTCTCTTCATTAGCACACCGTTCAATTAAGATGTTCGCGCCTGCGAAAGTGACCGGTAGCGCGAAAAAGTCTTATTATTCGCGACACGTCGTTGAGGCTCGCCGAATAGGAGGGATGTGTATGTGTTTGGGGGGGGGGGGGCAAGGAAGCTGAACGTTCGTACACCCGGTATATGGGTTTGCCTGTGCGTGCCGTAAGGGGTGGTCAGGTTGTGAATCGAGCCGCGAGAGGGACCGAGACAGACACCCCGAAACCTTCATTACTTTCGGCTTCAAAGGAGCCCATTGTGCCGTAAATGGGGTTCCCTGCGCGCTCCCTTTTTTCCTCCTTCTTCCTCGTCTTTCGTATGTATCCCGGATCCGTTCCATTCTTCGGCGTTTGCCTTTCTGAGAGCCCGCGAAAAGCGTTGAGGAGGTAGAGAGAAGGAAAGAGGGCGGAAGGAGGCGAAGAATATAAATATATATATATATATAGAGAGAGAGAGAGAGAGAGAGAGAGGCGCAGTAACAGACTTCGGACATTTACCCGTTCATTCCTTCGTTTACCTAAATTTTCGGGTAATTTCGGGGCGGGATATAAAGGAAGGGCTCGCGGTGGCATAATGTTGTCACGGTCGGAACCTTCCCTTCGACGATCGAGAGGGTGGTGCAAAGGACAGGAGAGCTCGGGGGGATCGGCGGCTCGCTTAAAGAGTCAGCCGAGCGAAGAACTCGTTTCGGGAATAGCTTCGTGCCGCGATTCCGAGGAATATCGTGCGAACCGTACCCCGATACCGAAACGGTTCCTGGATCAAGTTATTCAGCCTTCGAAGCAAAATCAATTCCACGCACGCTCCCGCAATTCTAATTATTTCCGCATCGCCAGCGCGGAGAGGGAAGTTGTTCTCGGGATATTCGGCGCTTTTCTCTCTTTTTTTTTCCCCTTCTTAAAACACTGCATTCGCCGAGTACGGTGTCGCGTAATGACGGGTACGATATTTTGCCTCGCGTTAAGCGCCACGCAGCGGCATTTAGGGGGAGGGGGAGGGCACATCGAGCTCGCCCTCCCTGCGCCTCCTTCTCATTCTTCTCCCTGCGCTCATACCTCGAGCTTGTTAAATCGGCCATAAAATGGGAATAATCTCGAGTTACAGGCGACAGCGGCTGGCGGTATCGTGCCAGCGAGTGAGTTTCTTCTGGCGCTTCTACCGCGCCACCTTCCAGTAATGGCGTTGGTCCCTGGTGTCGTATGTACACGAGCAATACGAGAGGCACCGGCAGAATATTGGAGAAAATAATACTGCGCTGGTACGATATCTTCCCGCTTCCGGTGCCACGTTTTGTCCGCCTGTAAAACAAACGCCGCCGGACTTGGGGTACATTCGCTTGACGTTTCGCGCTTGTTAGAGTTCATCGCGGTCTCCTCTCCGCTGGGTCTCGATACTCTCGATCCCGCGACTAGAATGAAGCGTAGGCAAGTAGAAGCAGAGGGTTACCGATCCCTGGGATACCTGATATTTTCCTTACTACGCGTACGTATCACCGGTCTGACGGAAGGTTCATGAAGGTAGTCGCGTGAATAGGCCTAGATATCACGTAGAAGTACCCTCATGACGGCGTAGACTTCCTTGCAGCTACTTGCAAAATATGTCCCGGTAACGAAAGCACTGAAAATTGGAAAAGCTATCAATATACACCGATTTCACGTGCATTACTCATTTTTTCCCCCAATGCCAACGGAAATGAAAGCGACAAGGGCACGCGTTGAAAGGCCGTCTTCGTGTACCATTGAACCCATTCCTTTTTTCTCTTCTCGGTGTGCACGAACGTTCGTGCAGACAGTTCGAGACGAGGTGGCCTCTGTTTAGAAGAGTTCCAGTGGTGTCCTCTCGATGCATACGGCTATCCGGGGCAGAGAGTCGATCGTAGTTCGAGAAATCGTCTGTTTTACTTGTCCCCTTCGTTCGCACCGGATACCAGATGGTCGACCAGTCTCCCTCTCCCCCTCCTCTCTCTCTCTCTCTCTCTCTCTCTCCTTCCCTCTTTGGGACTCCCACTTTCTCGCTACCTCTCCTCTTCCTCATTTCACTCTCTCTCCTACGGACTCTCCCTGTCGTATCGTGTGTCTTAGGCCGAGTGATATCGTCGAAAGATCGTCTTCTCTCTCGAAAGATCGAGCTAACTGCGCGCGACGTTTTGCTCGTTCGGCCTTCGCCAAAAGAGGCCTCGTTTCAGAAGAGAGGGATACGGCTCGACTACAACTCGAGAGAGTGCCTCCTCCCTATCGCCGGGAACCTTCTCTTGGATCCTGTGTCAGGCGGAGTGAGATCATGGCTTGCGGTGTAGGATGACGTTGTGATTCAAAGGGCCGATAGTTGGCAAAAAGTCTCGTCCTCGCCGGCCTCGTATCATATTCTAGATCATGAGCGAGCATCGTAGTGCGCGCGCCCGCGCGCGCTAGTTGCTTAGACGCAGAAAAATATTCCCAGCGTGTACCGAGCTCCAGAGGCAAGGGTGGCGTGTTTCGCGCCAGTGACCTCACTGCGCTTCCCTTACACCAGTGTGGTCCACGGGTGGGGTCCCTCACACGGCTACTACCACCTCCACTAGTTACAAGTAGTTCCGTCCTTATTGTCGCATCGCGCTAGTCATGTGAAACCATATCAAGCGTCATCCGTCACCATGACAACGGTATTTGGTTGGGGAACCGACGGGCTCCCGAATCGCACCTAGGTGCGATGCTTGGACCACACTGTCTTACACGACCAACAGCGACGCGATTCGTCGTCGTTCATTCCGGCGCGAAAAAAAAGGTTCGCTTTTTTCGCCGGCCTGGTTCAAAATCAAACTCGACGGGAAAAGGGTTTCGGGAAAAAAGGGCAGTGGGAGGGAGACAACTCGATATCTAGATCCGCGTGTGTATGGGCTCGTCTGAAGGTAATCCGCGACAGAGTGTACCTGAGAGCATTCTGCGACCGTAGCGCAGAGTCCTTTTGGCGATTGAGATGGCGAAAGAGAGGCCGACGAGTGGACTGATGGAGGGAGGAAAAGGGATAAGAGGGAGATGGAGAGAACGAGAGAGAGAGAGAGAGAGAAAGAGAAAGAGAGAGAGAGAGGTGGGCCTCGTTTCTTTTCTTCGGTGAGCATTGTCGGCCGGTTCGACTCGACTCCCGGCGGATCAAATTCTAACCAGTCCGGCATTATAGCCGCTGTCCTTCGAGGTCCTCCTTCTCCGTCTTCCTCCTCCTGCCCTTCCTGCCTCCGTCCTTTCGGCCTCGCGCTAAAGAGAGTCTAGTCATCCCAGACAGGCATTGTGTTACCTAGTGCGCTCGCCACTTCCACGGAAATCTTGAGAATTGAGAATAGGAATCGATACGCGATCGAAAACGGCCGACCCCGTTAAGGCGTCTCTGAAAATACTATGTCGAAGCATAAAATTGGTGTCAACTTAAAATTGATTTCACCGCTGATAAAGATACGGTCCCTTGGAACGGCGTCGTAGGTCCAGCTGAGACAGGTGTCTTTCGAATTAGAGGCGTGCGTCATTATTTTCATGGGTGGATTAGAGAGCACAAAAGCACCGACGCGATTTGCGAGGTAGGAATGTTCACATGGCGTTTGATGGCGCGGCTTTTCTCTGCCCTTCGTCCTCTCTCGGTCGCCAGTGCCACGAGGTTGTGTCACGCTTCGACGGGCGCCACTCGCGGCACGGCCAGCTTTCAGAAGCAAATCGTCCGTGGTGCGTTCTCCTCTTCGCGTAGGAGAGAAGGGAATTCAATCGAGGCTCGAGAGAGAGCAGCTCCTCTCTCGCATACGCTTAACGCATGATAAACGCGTGCATTGTTTGTGGTCGGTCTTGGCGCGCACAGGGCGGCATGCCTCCATCAGACGGTGCCGCCTATGGGCAAAGATGGCCGTCCTCTCTATTATATATAAATGCCTAATAAGAACGGCGTTATAAGTAACCGCTGCTGGGCGTATAGGCAGAGAAGGTATTTGTAGCGAGGGAAGAGGAGAAGGAAGAGGGTAGCCTGCCGGGCAAGGGAAAAGGCACGTCTATACTCTCTGTGTATGTTGCAGCGAATGTGAGTTGGAGAGGAGGGGAAGGGAGGGAGGGAGGGAAGGGGTGGGGGAGAGGGAGAGAGGACGCGGCTTCGTCATACGTTCGGACCCTCCTCCCTGTTCGATTTACATATAACAAGATAACGATTTTTATTTGCTCTTGCTTATATAATACATTTTTTCTAAGCCGAATCGAGAAGGCGAGTCGGTTAGGAGAAAGGGAGAAGGACGGATAGGGATAGAGAGACGTGGTCGGATTGAGAGGGAGGAAGAGAGTGAGAGAGAGAGAAAGGGAGCGAAAGAGCGCGAAGGACGGGTGGCGGGAAAGCGGAGGACTGGCTATCCTATAGGCCTGTCAGCCCTCATTTGCATACATAACATTCTGGTCGACTGGACACCGGTCAGACCTCCTCTCTCCGTCTTCTTCCTTCTCCGTCTGTCTCTTTCTCTTCTCGTCGATGCAGCAACGACTCCTCTCGTGCTTCCACGACCTCGAGATGCGACGCGCACGTCAACCTCCTCCATCTTTGTGTATCGATACGCGCGTGTTCGTATTCATCTCTCGCAGTCCGTCATGCGGTATCCTCGACCCCGAGTTGAGTCGCGAGAAGAGAGAAGCGAAAGACCCCTCTCGCGAGGCAGATAACCGATTCCGTTATAATTAATTCTTGGTCGGGTGACGGGGAAGGGAACAGAAGACGAAGAAGAGTTAATGACCGTACGCATAATACTTTATTACAAACAGTAACGTACAGTTCAATTACAGTGAGAGTATATAGTAGGACGGAGTGAAAGAGAGCGAGAGAGAGAGAGAGAGAGAGAGAGTGAGAGAGAGAGAGAGCATGCCAACGGGCCGCGTGCTGTGTTTAAATGTACGCGGTCCGGAGTACTTATAACGTTTCGCGACGTCGCCAGTATATCACCCTCTGAGTCGAGGCATTAAGCGGACGTAATATACTCTCGGTGAATGGGCAATCCGGTACTCTCGTCGTACATCTTGCCCTTCCACTTGCCGCTCTAGTCTCTGTAGAGCGCCGTTCGCCGCCGCCGCCGCCGCCGCTTCTACTCAGGGGTAGAGCCCGTATTCTTTAGCAAGTATATAACTTTGACATTGTTCGCAGGTGCACGAGCTCTGCGACAACTTCTGCCACCGGTACATAAGCTGCCTGAAGGGTAAGATGCCGATCGACCTCGTGATCGATGACCGAGAGAGCTCGAAGCCGCCAGAGTTAGGCAACGGCCTCGACGGCGGTGGACCGAGGAGTACCGCCGACAGCACCAGCCACACGGACGGAGCCAGCACGCCGGACGTCGTGAGTACCTCACCATCGTCAACGTCTTACTATCCGCACGACGCGATCACCCCCCATCACCACCATCACCATCACCACCACCACCACCAGAGCCAGAACAATAACAATAATAATAATAGTCACGCCGGTATCGGCAGTACCGCCACTACCACCCCCCTGCAACTGAGCCAAAACCAAAGCCAAAACCACCACCCGCCGCCGCAGTCGAACACCACCACTACTACTGCTATTACCCCAAGTAGCGCCGCCACAACTCCCAACTCCCTAAAGCGTACGCACCAACAGATGATGATGGCAGCCGCGGCGGCATCCGCGATGGCCACCTCGCCGCACGCAGCCGCATCCGCGCCCCCTGCGCACGCGCACGCGCACGCGCACGCCGCCCTCGCCGCCTACCACAGCATCAGCTCGGCCGTTTATCCGTGCTCGTAATAGACGCGACTTCTGTCCCGATACCGCGACACCTTTGTCTTTTTCTGTCGCACCGTCTTACTCTCCTTCTCTACTTCCTCTGTCTTTCTCGCCGTCTCTGTCGTCGTCTTCCCCCTGTTTTGCGCTTCACTCTTTTCCTCGCGCCGCTTTTCTTTCGCCGTCGGCTAATCGACGCCTCTACGGCTGCCGTCGGGGCAGTTGAGCAGGGTGGGCTTTCGACATGCCTATACATTGCGTTTCGACTCCTCCGCATGTAACCATCCCCGCGCTGACCCTCGCGAGGGTCGCGAAGTCAAGGGCGATCCGCGCGCCGCGGTGGTTCGATCGCGACTGGCGAACGTGAACCAGCGCGACGCGCAAGGCGCCCTCTCCTTCGCTTCTGCCCATCGGGTCACGTGGACGGGTTCCGGCGAACGGAGTGATCCAAGCGGCATTGGCAAGCTTCTGCTCCGCCACCAAATGATGTACCACCTAGCACCTGACCGTGTTTATTGTTACACGAGCGACGCAACGTTTTCGAGCTCTATATACGTGCACGCAACTTCTTATTACTACACCACCGTCTCGAGCCTCTTACTGCGCGAAATTACGGGAGTGCCGCCTCCAGAACAGGAGGCCCGCGTATACTGGACGAATTTTCTTTTCATGGACTGGCGCTACTTGTCGGAGTTCTCTCTATGTGTACTTGCTTTTCATGAGCGTATACCGCACTGCTCCGACCGAAGGACGATTATTATTCTCTTTGGCACTTGGCTGGCTTTTGAGTTCATTCATTCTTCTTCTTCTTCTTCTCCTCTCTCTCTCTCTCTCTCTCTCTCTCTCTCTCTCAGTCGGCTGACTTCTTCTCTCGCTGCGCTCCCTCAATGTTCTTCGTCTTCGTCTTTGCTTCACTTCCGAACGTTGTCCAAAATTTAGAGTTTATTTATTCGCACGTTACTAATGTGTACCTTTTGTCACAATGCGCTTAGCGAGCGTCCAATTACGTGCGCGTTATATAGAGCTCTATTCGTTATATCGCTTCGACATCTAGTCTGCTAGACTCGCCCGCGATCGTCGACGGCGGAGTTTGTTATACTCCCGACACACATTAAACTCTCGCGAACTCGCACACTTGCAAGACGGGGGGAGGGGGTGGACAGCGCGGCACCGTTCGTTCATCGGGAATACTCGAGGAAAATCGATTGCGCAAGGGATAGCTTCTTCGGGCGGCGGTGAAGAATGTTTCTAAATTTGTTCCGAGCGAAACAGCGCCCCGGTACGTTGACATCGACTTTCGGGCGCGTTCTGCTTTGAAGACATATTCAGCGGCGCGCTCCCGTCCCGCGTACCGCATCGGAAGGCAGTCGTAATGGGCTATTATCGTGTCGAGAGCACCCAACGAACAAACGAACCGACCCGACCGTCGGCTGACTCGCGAATCTTACGCAACGATCCTGCGTCTTGTTCTGCTCTCGTCGAGAAAATGAACGGCGGCCGACTGACGTCGGCCTTCTTTCCATGAACGCGCGCGCATTTACTCGCTGGAGCATCGGGCAAAGTGCTACTTACTATTCGTCTCGCTCCTCTGTCTTCTTCTTCTTCTTCTTCTTCTTCTTATTCTTCTGCCACTATTTCTCGGTTTCTGCTTCCTCGCTGCTTTCTTCGGGCGCGCCTTTCGCGTACATCTTTCTTCCCCTTTACCTTCACCTTCTGCTCTCCTTCAAGGTCTTTCGCCGTACGGTATATCCGGCGCGAAAATATACTCGAAAGCGGGCATTAATACAGACGCGCGGTGCGCGCGTCTCTTCGTTTGAAGCGTCGCTGAGATAAGTGAGTAGGTAGGGTCACGTAATCAGAGGAACCGAAAAGATCGTCGCGAGTTAGAGGTGTCGGGCAGGAAGGGAACGGTCGCAGCGTGAAGACTAAGCGGCTCTTTTTCCGACGTTTTCTTTCTGTTCGTTGACGGTGCGCCACGCTGACTCAATGGCGTCCTCTCTTCCGAGAGAAACCGCGCATTGGCCGTTTTGGCAAATTCACGCGCGTCGCACGAGTGGAGAGAGAACGTCAACCGTTCATCACGTATAACGAAAGGGTCGCGCGGTAATATCAGCGGGGGCGCGTAATAACTCGTGCAGCAAATTATCCTCTTCTTTCTTCGGAGAGTTTTTCGTTTAGAGCGCCGCCGAGCGCGACTTCTATCCGCTGCGCTATTATAGGACGCGCGCTCGCGTGGGAGAGAGAGGGAGGGAAGGGGGGGGGGAGAGAGAGAGCCACCGTCGGCTCCGGTGTGCCGACAGGTAAGATTATAATCGATACTATCGCGAGGTAGACGTGTTTACGACAGGCATTATATCGTCTACGCGATGTCTACTTTCTTAGTGGGTGACGGCGTGAGGCGCGTTGAACGAGTTGGGTAAAGAGAGAGAAGAGAGAGAAAATAAGATAAAGACACGGGGCAAAGCGCGATGTCGAGAAGAACGGAAATGAAACGCGTACGGTCTCGTTCGTATCGGTAAGTTCGACGTACAGGACGCCGGACGACGATTAATTATTATTAAACGAAATATTAACCGTGATCAGGATATACGTAATAGGATTAAGGCTTATAACGCGTCACAAAATGAATTTGTGTCTATTTTTAAAACAGGGACGATCGGATTTAACTTAAGTGTCGTGAAAAAGAGAGAGCGAGAGAGCGAGAGAGAGAGAGAGAGAGAGAGGGAGTGATTGAGTGAGAGACGACGAGAGCATGTGGCTACGTTTTGAGAGAATGTAGTAAGAGAGATAGATATAGTTTTTAACTTATTAATAGCTTTCGAACTAGTGGTTACCGGACTCGAGGGGCGAGTTTATTATCGGCAGCGATGTGTAGCGCGACTTAAGGTAAAACGCGGTATTAACGTTTTGATAAAGGACATGAAGGTAATACACTATACTATGCGGCAGCATAAGAAACGAGAGAATGGTGGAGAAAACTGGAGGTCGAGAACGATACAGAAAGGAGTGCGCGAACGTCGTCGCGGCCGGACATTATTTTTCTCTCGCGACAGCGCCGAATCGCAAAAGACAGTGGGGCGAGCCCAACAAATAATGTACGGTTAGCGGCGAACACGCTAGACAGGAAACTGAAATACGAAACCACCCCGAGCGAGATGCTTACGAGTCGTGCGCGACAAATCGGGTCGACACCGCTGATTGCTCTTAACTAGGTCTCGGTACTCGTAACTAGGGAGTTGTGTGAGGTACAAGTCCTGGCCGGCAGGGCGCGCGAAGTCCACCCCCAATCCCCGTACTTAATAACCCTTGAACATTGTAAGTGATATGAGAAAGGGAGCGTTATAATCGATGATCACGAAATGTGGCATCAAAAGCGCTCGATACAGAGCGACCTCCTGCTGGTGCCCAGCGACGACGTTGGACGAAAAGTGCGGCGTCTCATCCTTGACCTTGAAAGCAGTGACGAGTTCTCGCGTGCAAAGCGTAAAGGTTCTTTGCGCGCGAGAATGTACGCGCGCAACATTGACAGTACAGATACAGTACACAGGGCATTTAATAATTAGCGGAGGCGACATGTGTATAGTATAACTTATTTCCTTATGGGATGTGCCATTTTTCTTTCTTTTTTTTTTGTTTAATTCTACGAAGAAACAGAGGCGCGCGGGTGTTGAGGGCACTGATTCGAAATGTTCCTGACGGAAAACGTGAGTGCATAGATATATTAATGTACATATGGATACTATATACTTATACGTAAGTATATATCGACATATGTATGTTGATATATGTATCATGGAAGAGTCAACGGGGACCAGGAATCGTGCCCTTTTTCGCGTTTGCGCTCTCTTTTACACATGCACTCACACTCACACACACACACACACACACGCACACGTACTTCCGCACGACGAACAGGCAACTATCGTGGCGAGTCGTGTCACAGGTATGTAACACGAAATGCGAGAGGACGAAGGGCACCAGTCTGGACGTTAACCACGCGATGCCTCGCCGATCGTGCGATTGTGACTCCATTTCAAGGTCACGCGCACGATAGGCGACATGCTGAGCGTGGCGATGATTAATAAAAGTCGCAAGGGTGTACGGAGATTGGAAGGTGGACTTCGGCACCAGTCGGTCGGAACCCTAGTTACGAGTGCCGAACCTAGGGTCGAGAGACCGCGACGATCTCTCGACTTCCGCCGTAGTCGACCGACGTGGATAAGAGTGGTTGGCAGGATCGAACTCGAGAAAAGACTTTCAGGAGAGAGGGAGTGGAGGCGCAGAGAATCGGCGAACGCTTTTTGTCGCCGACAGATACGAAGCGGAGTAATCGGGATAAAGAGGATATTCACTGTCTGAGATACGGAGGAGCGCGTGAGCGACGATTTCTTTTGTTTGTTTCAATTTCTCTTCTCAACTATCGGATAACGTCTCGGAGCCAATTTCTATTGTCGTTTACGTTTTCTTTCTCAACGTAGTGCCACGCGGCTTCGGTTAGGCGCACGGATTAGTCGTTGCAGCACGCGTTAAAAATCGTTCGGCCAGCTTAGATTTCGTCCCGCGGCCCCGGGCGGAAGACATGTCTTCTCGCCGAAGACTCGACTGGTCGTGATTTTCGAAATTCCAACGAGATAATCGAGGACAAACGTGAATACTTAGTGCCATAGGTTGCAGCGCGTCTCGGCGAGTACCTCGCGCGTCAACGTGCTGCAGCTTGATTTACATAATAATCAAACGGAGAATCTGTACGGTACGGCGATTCTTGTAACTCGAGCGAGAGTGAGATTCTTCGAGTCTCCGACGGTGCTGGAACGTTCGGGATGACGTTGCGAGGTTTCGTGTCTTTCGTTTGCACGAGAAGCCGTGTCGATCGTCGCGTTCAACTCCCGCGACTTTCAATGATCGCGGATAGATGCGCACACGTTCAGTTCACTGCCGGTACGGCCAACGAAATATTCGTTTCTCATCGTTTCCGAAGTTCTTCGACGAGACCGGAGCGTTTTGTGCGAACGAACAGTTTTCGTTGCCGACCTATTTTTCGCGCTTCACACATTTTTATTCCGCTCGGCGCGCTCGCGGCGCATGTGCAAACGAATCGGCATCACGACGTTCGGGCCGCGGTGTGATACAAATGATCTGCGTCTCGCTTGTGCATTACGATTATTTTTCATTCGGCGCGAGGCTCCGCCGAACACGGGAAAGCGCCGGAAGGGGGAAGAGGGTGGATCGGGCCAATGATCGTTGCCGTGGCTCAACGCGATATGGTCCACCCTCGGCCTCATTTTTCTTTTTCCTTTTTTTTTTTTTTCCACGCTGCTCACCGTCGAGACGGAGCCGCAGCGAACGGGAATGAGCATTTGTTAAACGACATACGAGGTCGCGCATATAGTTACGTTTTTGTTTCGCAATTTGTTTCTGTAATTGTTAACGTTTATGACGCGGTTGTACGCGCGGACGGCGAGAGAAATATAATTATTAAAACGTACGGATACATTACACTTAACGAGGCGCGCACATACGATGGTCGACGCAGGATACGAATACGGAGTATGAACAAAAAAAAAAAAAGAGAGAAGACGAAAAGAAAAAGAAAACAATTGTACGTTGAGCACGTCACTTTTACAACACGCCGAGAGCAGAAGCTCTTCTAATTACGCGCGCGCCGGAGCACGAGATTCTCGAAACGAGCAACATTGTGCATGTATGTGTGTTTACGATTACAACTTACTAGACATAAGGAAAAAGGAAAAGAAACTCACCCGAATATTGTATACGACTAGCATTACATAGTGATAATATATTACCGATAATAATACTTGTTTAAACTATTGTCTCGATCAACGTATTTTCATTATAAATAAATGTTAGCCTTGTTGAGTTAAAAAAACACGCTTCTGAGTCTTCATTTTAAAAAAAAAAAACAACTCTCGGCCTGCATGCTGTACACCTTCATGTCCTTTTGAGTTAAGCAACGTCCAACGTATCATTCCGATACCGACACACTGCGTCTACCGTGTGTCGCGCAATATATGAGAAACGATAAATTAAGAGCGGAGGGCACGCGAATCATCGTGCTGGAAGGAAGTGACGCGGGAGGGTATTATCGCATTTGGAGCGGTACGTGAAAAAGAGAGAAATAGAAACACAGAGAGAGAGAGAGAGAGACAGAGAGAGAGAGAAAGAGAGAGAGAGAGGTGGGTATTATTCGGATGCCGAGAAACAAAAGCACAAAAGGCGGCAGCGGCCGGTCGTATTAGGTTACGTCCGCTCTCGACGAAATGGCAGAAATCGGACGGCAATTCCTGTAGGTACGCCGTCCGTCACGTTGATATCGCGCATATATGAGTACGCGTACTATATATCGTATATGTGTCGTGACGCGAGGGAATCTGGAGGGCGACTGAGGAACGCGAGCGATGCTCATAAATCTCGGTTAACCCTTCGCTAATAAATATTTAACCCTTTAAATTTGCAGCAGCCCTCAGCGCGTGTACCCCATTTGCATAAGACTTCTATTTCATTTACACATCGCATAATTGAATATTTAAATTCAATTGCCGCCCGTTACGCGCTCGCAGTTTCGACCCGCAAAACTGCAGTAAAACTTGTAACGGGGCCACTTTCCTTCCCCCAAAACCGCGCCGCGGATCCCTTACGGCATCTCCGTCGTCGTTGTCGGCGTCGGCGTCGGCGTCGGCGTCCTCCTTCTCCGTCCACCCCATCTTCTTCCATTCTCTTCCGCCCCTTCCCGATGAATCCCTGGAAAAAGCTCTCAACATATTTTGCCGGCCCCGGGGAACGGGGCGACGGAACGTTTAGAAATGGCCGTTCAAAGATTTTCTTCTCTACCCTTCGAAACTTTTTGCGCACAATTCTGGTGTACGTTGTACTTTTAATACCTATATCATGCTGTGCTGTTCCATTTCACTACCTAGAGAAGGCGGCAGATGTGCTTACTTTATTATTTTCGCATATTCCTACTTCATACTTTCGATTGTATTCTTTAATGGCTAAATCACAACTCCGATCACATCTTAGAGCTTGAATATTTTGAAGAAGCGAATGCGAAGCTCTGTCTGCCGGTCGGTCCGAAAATAAGATAATTGGTCGTACGAAGACGTGATGTGAGAGGGAGTGTAAAACGCTGCCGTCTCTTGTCTCTTTTCGAAGTCTTTCCAGAATCGTCGCGTTCCGATGGCCAAATTAAAACTTCCCGTCGCCAACGAAGCTCGTCCCTGCCTCCCACTTCCCTGTATTTTCTTCTTTTTTTTTTGTCCTCTAGCCCGTCCCGCCCGCTCTCGTCGTCGGCAAATATTTTTAGAAACGCGCGTCGGGTGACGAGGGTGTATACGCGCGCCACGTGTCCCGACGCTCGCTCGTGTGTTCTTGGTGAATGTCCTCTCGTCGTACAATGTCCAGTTTGGATGGTGTCAGTCTTGCTACAAATGACCATCGTCCGCGTGGTCGTTTGCCGGGGCTTGACGAGCATGGACGTCAATTTCCTTTCATTCTTTCCCATCAGGCCCGCCGCCCTACGATTATCAGAGTTACTCTTACGAATTACAAGTTTACAAGATAGGCCAACTTTACAGATTGAGCAATATCCGAAGACGGTATTATATATGGGTGACATTATATCAGATTTCAAGTACATAATTGGCAGTATATAATCCAGTTTAGATGGAAACGCATAAGAGGCAGGATAGGTGGTATCTCGTACGAAGCCTTGCACCATTAAATCTGAACGATGTACGTCGTCTCCTCCTTTTTGCGGAGGAACTGTCTTTACGTACGTTCGCGCTATCTCGCCTTCTTTTTCTCGCGGCTCGGCCCGTCGCCGTCGTCTACATTCTTAAAACGACATCTGGCGTCGAGGCACGTATGGCCGTTAGCACTTTCACGAAAGGGATTACCATTGTCACGTTATTCATGCTAACGATGATCGGCCGAGATCGGCTGCGACGATAATCGCCATGTCACTAAAATCGAGGAGGCGGTCATTGTGAGCGACATACTGACAGCATAATAAATTATCCGCTCTCTCGCTTTCTCCCTCCACCTTCCTATCCTCGTTCCTCCCGCGCCTCCTACCTCGCCGCAAACGAATACGTACGTGTATCATCGTAATGCGATACACAACGCTCCGGCACGCCCGTCTTAAGCGATAATCTCGAAGCGTGGCGCCCATCGTGTACGAGGCGCAACTACGCCATCGGCTTCGAAATTAAATACGCCCGCTCAGGCGGATGTAGAAGGCGATTTCCCTTTCTTCGGCCGGGCTCAAATGGAAGCGCCGCGCCGCCGCCGTCGTCGCGGCTTAACCCCTTAGATACGTGGCACCTCGCGTCTCGCATACGAAGTTGGCCGATCGGAGTGCTCCGTGAGTAACTCTAATTATAGCCTTACACGGCGCCCGATGCAAATTAATCGATACATACTAATCTCATGGGAACGTGTTCTTAGAAATTTTAAAAGCCCCGCCGCCGGTTTTTCTCGACAGACGCGCCTCGGTATCTGAGGAATGCCGGAATCGGTGGCGTTAATTCGATACGAACGACGACACCCGTCGGCGTCCGCGTCGACTTATCAATAACATCGTCGCTTAACCGAATTCCCGCTCGCGCCGATTTGACCATCATCGCGCGAGCATTTTTCGCGCGGCCGATGCGTAATGCTTATAAATACCTAGCTCCGGCGCGTCCTCTTCGTCGTCTTTTTCTCCCCTTTTTTTTCGCGGCGCTCTCGACCGCAGATACCGCAAAGGAAAATCTCCTCCGAAGGTGGCGTGGCACGAAGACCCGCAAAACCGCTTTGCAAATGGCGCGCGGAGCGTCAGGACGCACATGTACGCTGGCAAGCGTACACTTAGCCGCACAAAGTCGCGCCCGCACACTTACGACACACCTGTAACGGACCAACACCACGCACCGATAGTACTCGTACATTCGACTCTTGCACGCGCTCACGCACGCACACGAGGAAGCCGGTACGGGCAAACACACGGACACAGGCGACGTACCTCTCGGTGAGAGCGATTCCCACACCCACGACCCGTGATAGAGGTGGTGCGCGTTTCTCAAGGTGCACGCTCGCGGCACACTTGCGCACACAAGCGTACGTGGAGGGTCGCGTGTGTGTGGGTGAGCATATATATATGCGCCTCGGCACATCGCTCACGCGTAATGTGATAAGTGTAACGACTTTGCCGACCAATTGCAGCGCGCGGTATTCCTCTCTTCAGAACCGCCCATTTGTGTGCATAAATGCCGCTACCGCCGTCGTCGTCGTCGTCGTCGTCGTCGTCGTTCCCGTCGTCATCATCCTTCTCTTCGTTGCCGTAGTTTGCGTATTCCTCGACTTCGTTGTGTCGCACGGTGTCGGCCACGCGCGCATTTCCACGCGTGTGTACACGTGCGTCGCGGGTAAGAGTGTGTCTCCACGTTCCGTAACGAGCGATGGTGTGCGTCGCTTATGTGTGTTTCTAGGTTCCGTGTACGCGTACTGTGACGGTGCGCATGTGTTTGGATTCGGCGGGCTGGATGTACGTTACACTCCCTGTAATCTCATTGCTTGTGGAAAATTACCGATCACGATGCTCGCTCCACTAGCATTTTGGCGACGAAAGAGAGAGAGAGAGAGAGAGAGAGAGAGAGAAAAGCGTCGCTCTCTCGATTTTCTGGCCGTAAGGTCGGGCTTGTTTCTTCGTTCCGCGCTGATCCTCTCTATTTACCATTGAGCTTCCGGCGCAATGGAAGCGTCGGCCAAACTGTTAATTAAAGTTAACGACGCGCGCGCTGACGGTAGCCGACGAAAATTTGACCGTGCACTTTCGTCGCGCCGATCCCGTTGCTCTTTCGACGCTCCTTTTCCGCTCACTCCTCCGCCATCCTTGAAACCGTAATCTGCCGAGTAGGCACTTAGAGACACGGTGCCGGGAGAACGGCCAACCGATGATTACATCGTCGACCAGCTTACGTCAGCTGGTGATGTATATTTTCATAATGTAATATCGTTGCGGGTGCCTCTCACTGCTGTCCTCCCTCTGATATAAGGGCTTTCTTTTCCGGGTGTAGGGTAGGCCGGGGCGGATGCCACGCATAGCTAACTGTCACGTATACAGTCGCACACCGAGAGGTCGTTGTCGAGAGATAGAGTGCGAATGAGGCCGAGAGAGTAAAAGATGAAGCCAGAGAGAGAGAGAGAGAGAAAACGGCATGAGGGAGTAAGGGGTAAGTTGAACGTGGGGGAGTGGAGAAGACAAGCCACAGGAGGGGCGACGTGGGGACGAGGAAGGAAGACGGGGGAGAGAAAGTGCGTGGAGGGTGTTTTGCTGGTAATTGGTGCCAATTTAATCCTGCCCTTCGCCCGCCGTAGCCTGTATTAACGCTAAGGGAGGAACGCCGCGAAGCTGCCGAGGGAGAGGGGGAGGGAGAGGGTGCCCTCGCCTGGGCGGTAGTCGCTCCGCACCCTTCCCACGCGGAGCAACCTTCAACCCCCGTCCATCCAGCTCCTCCCTACTCTCATCCCCCCGGCTCGCACGGAAACACACGCGAAAAACACACACCTAACACCGACGCAACCACCTCCGACGCCACGTGCTTTTGTGTCGATGAGGGTGATGGCGCTTCTCTCGCTCTCCGTCTCTCCGTCTCTCCTTCCGACCCGAAACGCGCTCGATGGATATAAGCCCTTATAAGTGTTCAAGCGTGTACGCACGCACGTATACAGGCGCAACGAGACCCCGCTAGGAAAATATAATTAACGGTAATCACTCGCGTATATGGCTCGGATTAACTCCGGAGGGAAGCGTCCGTGGAGAAACCCCACGTCAAATTCTTCGGGGTTATCGGATCGAATGAGTTTTCCTACGGGATTATGGGGAGCGCGCAGGAGCGCACTTGGAGCGTCGCTCGCGTCCATTTGCGTTCCCGGAAAATTGCCCCGGCGAGGTATGATCAAAATTATTAAAGGAGGAGGAGGCTTGGAGGGGTGGGGGGGGTCGAGGGGAAGGACTCGATTACTCGAAGCGGTTCGAGAGCATGATGATCGGTGTGAGGGAAGCAATTCGTCGTACGTGTCCGCACGCTGAAGTGAACTCATTGTGCTCGGTCGTTTCGCACGATAGGATTGTCTTTTCGCACCTTACTCTCTCGTGAGCGCACTTTATTACGCGCGCTACCAGCATGGTTAACTCAATTACTGACGTAAAGCGTGCGCAACGTGAGTGGCGCAACATTTATCTTGGTTGGTAACCGTCGCATTACGAATGACGTGTGGCCATCTGCCTTTATGCCACTCTCACTTTAAACCTTGCCTTATGGCGCGGTAATGGCTGAAAACATAATATTCGAAAGTCGGGACGGACTTTGACGATAGCGTGAACAACGTTTCGAGGGCACGCTTAGTATACTCGCTCTCTGGCTGCGGAATGTCAAGTGTATATATATCTATAGACCGCATTGGCGCGGGGGGAACACTGCAGATAAGAAGATTACTGACCGCACGGACGACACAGTCATTTGCAGGGGGGGTTGAACGCCATCCAGGCTTAGCGACGTCGACGTGCCTCGTGGGCGTGAATAATTTCTCTCTCGGGAGAAAAGCGTGGATAAAGGGTACCGAGAGCGGGAACAAGAAGAGCCGTGGAAATAGGAAGGTCCGGCGTATCTGGATCGTCGCGAAGGACGAGACGATCCCTTTCGTCTTGCGCGGCGTCTGGTTCAGAGAGCGTCAAGGTCGTCGCGGAGCGTGAGTTCGAAACTTTCCGACGCGTCGGGGTACCCAAGGGGCCCGAGCCCGAGCCCGAGCCCGAGCCCGAGCTTCTCTCCATTGTTCCGTTGGCGGAGGAGTGCGATCGGTTTCTGTGGCCGGAGGCCGGAGCTGGAGCGGCTCTGACAGGCCGCCAGAGCGAAGTTTCTGCGCGATTCGAAAGAGCGACTGCCGGAGCGACGAGGCTTTGCGAATCAAGATAGGAAGGAGGAGATCGTGGTGGAGGAGAACGAGAAGGGGCAGGGGGCGAATAGCGGGCAAGCGGCACATAAGCAGCGGGTCGCGATGGCGACGAGGAGCGTCGAGCAGTGAAGAGTGGAGAGAGAGAGAGAGAGAGAGAGGGAGAGAGAAGGAAGGTCGAGGAGAAGACGAAGCAGAACGAGGATAAGAAGAGGTTCAACGGTGGGAGAGGCTGAGAGGACGGCAGGCGAGGTGGAGATGCCAGGAGATCTTGTATGCAAATTCCCTCGGTGCATCTCCGTGGGATCCTGGCGGGATCCGTGGAGGATTAACGGGCCGGCTCGCATGAAAGGAAGAGGAGAGGAGGAGGTGGACGTCGAGAAGGCGGAGGTGGAGAGACTCGCCCCTCTCTCGGTCTAGTCCTCTCGCTCGCCGTCTCTCTTCCTCTCTCTTTCACCTTCTATTCATCCTCCTCGTCTCTCTCTCTCTCTCTCGATCTTTCTTTATTCGCGTCTCGTCTTTCGATCCACGCGAAGCGGCAAACGTTCGGCGGCCAAATAAGAGAGAACTGATCGCGTATGGTCGCTCGTCCGCGAGAGCCTTAGAGGCGGAAAAAGAAAAAAGCCGCGCAACTCGCCGGCGGAGAGTGTCCTTCTCCTGTTGAGCGGAATGGACCGAAGGAGATGCATTCCGCTGTCTCTGCCGGCCACGATTCTGGGAGACGAAGAGATGGAGATAGAGAGGAGGAGGAGGAGGAGGAGGACGTAAGACCGGAGAAGAAAGAGGTTCGTCGGAAGGGAGTGAGAGAGTCGCGGTCGTTATCCCTCGTGCGGATCTCTCGCACAGACGGAGCGTACAAACCGAGCATCTTCGGAGGTGCGACGCGAGGACGTTTGTTCGGCTCGAAGACGTGAGCGGAGAAAAAGGAGAGAGGCAGAACGAGAGGAGCGCGCTATCGCCGGGACGAAGGACTCGCGATTGGGGGGCTGTCGGCCGGTGGACCGCGGCGGCAAAAGGCGGCAAGAGGTGCGAAGAAAACTATTTGCCGCAGATTTTTGTCTGCCGGCCGCGCCGTTAGATATACGATCGCGAAAAGAAGAGTGACGCTACGTGAGCGGCGTGCGAAAGACGAATTGCACGGCCAGCCAGTCGGCCCGATGGATTTTATCGTTATTGCTCGTAAGACGAGAATGGTTGGGGGCGAGGCGAGAAGGGGAAGGAAGGAGGGTTGCACGGAGCCGACTGGTCGGACAGTTTTCTCTGTGCAACCGCGAGAAAGATCGGGCCGAAAGAGAGCGCGCCAACGATATTCCACGAGCATCGACCCCTTTTTATCGGCGCGAATTCCGCGCCTCGGTATACAACGAGCGTGTCGCCCGAGCTCGTTCGGCACTTCGAATTTCTGGGCCGCTCGTTTCTCGCGCAAAAGCGTCCCGCGCGACATCGGCGTACGAGGGAGCGCGCAATCGTCGTCCTCGTCGTCGTGCAACGACGACAGTTTTATTTCACGAGTTTTATTACAACCTCTCCGGTTCCTTTATGCCTCGGGACGCTTTTTTCGTGGGGTTCATAAAGTCGGGTGTCGAGCGTGTCACTCGGCTTCGCAAGAACGTGCCCGGTCGAAATCACGTCGAGCAGGTGGCCGTTGCTTTCTCGATTGCCGGCTCGTCGTATTGTTCGATTTTACATCGCCGATACTCGAACGCCGTTTAAGATTCGCGTATTATCGCCGCATCGTACTCTTGCCCCGGTCAACTTCAATTCATTCTGCATATCTAACTAGTCTCACGTCTCCTCATAATCCCCTGTTAACACCGCTCACGGTATCTGTACTCGTTTTCACGTCAACACTCGACGTAGGTCGTCACAAGCAAGTTTTCCCTTCACTAGCCCGTCCATCTCATGAGATAACCCAATTTTTCGGCTTCACCCCTCAGTTCCTTCATTCGACCGCGAAACAGTTCTATTCATTCGAGGAATCTGAAATACGTTCCTGCAAAGTGTATCATCATCATCATCGTGCGCGCCGCTAATCCGCGCGATGTTTAATATCGAGCTCTACGGTACTGTGAAACGACGATGTACGGAGAGGTTTTGGCGAGGGTTGGCGGGGGTGCAAAATTACCGTGTAAATACACACCGCTGGGTGGGTCGACGTGGCGGGGTATATCCTTGACTGAAGGTAATCGAGCTCGCGCGCATAAATCCTATTAGAGGATTAGAGGGACGACTAGGAGTGTGCGCACACATGTGCGCACTGAGCTACGTGTGCGCGACGGCCCCGCATGCAAATATATAGCAAGCCCCCAAAGCACCCTTTCGCGGCTGCCGTAACGAGAAAGACGAAAGGAGACACAGAGGATACAATGTTCAGATTTGACGACGCACCCTTACCCCTCTGGCCACAATCTTCCTATACAATACGCACGGACGTACTTAATAGTCTATGAAAACAAACTCGTGTTCTAGAGTTCAGAGTGTATTGAATGGAGAGATAATACTGGCGGCGCATTATGAGACTCATAATGTGGGGAGCAGGGTCCCCTAGAAAGAACACGGCGAAAATCGGAAGAGAGAGAAGCAAAGGCGAGCGAGCGCTTAAGAGGCCCTTTAAGACAACGAGGTGTCGGTGGCGCAGTGGCTAGCGCGCCTGCCTGCGGATCCAAAGGTGGCGATTCGAATCCGGCCCGACACAGTGTTTGCTTTTTCTGATCCTACATTTGGGGGCTAAACTCGTATATGGTTTCATACGCGTGATCGTTACACAATTCATCATCGTTCTACCACGTAAATGTGAAGAATACAGTGGGTGGGTAGAGCGAGAATACTCGAGGCCGCGTTGGACGTTTTTCGTGCGTAAACGTGCGTGGGGGTTGCGGAGAATGTCTCTGAGGGGGTGGGATATCGAATCTTCCACGGAAGATAGCTCCGTAGTCGTAACCGCGCATAAGGGACGCCTTGACGACACGGCACACCGGATGCATTCGGGTAAATCGAGCGCGAGAACGGCCCTCCGAATTCGACCTCCTTCGACTTCCTGCCATCTTTTCAGGAACGGAGAGAGAGCCGGCAGCCCGGCACTCGATTTGCGAGCAATAAAACGACAATGCCGGGACTCGTTTGCACCGCAATCGAGCGCTGTCTTGGCTCGGCTTCGTAAACTTTCTGGGTAAAGGTGTTGGTTGAGGGTGCCATATACATATACATGTTCCTTTTTCGTCGGGCGAAATACGCTAAGAGTTATCGGATAATCATGATGCCAATTCACGCTCTAATTAAACCTTCGTCTTTCTCTTCGTCAAGGTTTTTGTTTAAAGTGACAGCTTTCGCCCGGCGGCACGCTTAGGAAAGTCATTCAGTTACAGGTTCAATATCGAAATATCAGTAATTTTTCATTCATCCCAGCGTCGTCCTTGACGCATCAATTTTCTTCGATCACCCTCGTCGTCGCGATCGTCCGTTGCAGAGCGCGTCGGGCGAACGGGCTCTGGCCTCAAGAGGCACGATGAGTTCGTTTTTCGAGCTCGGCCCGTCTATATTTAACCCGTGGGCCTACAGGCTGAGAATTCGTTCTAAGTGAAAAAGGGAACGCTCGTGTCTCGCGTCTCGCGTCTCGCCTCATTGCTTTTCTTTTATCGGCCGCGGGGGCCCGCCTCGAATCGCTTCGTTCCTCGAGCGAGGGAAACACGAGAAGACAGGGGGGGACCGTTTAGCATGTACGGTCAACGAGATTGTGCAGGTGCTCGAGGCTCGATCGATCGCTTTCAAAGCGAACCTCGCCCACGCACTCGCGACGTCAGCCAACCGCGATTTCTGCCGAGCGTATTCCGTTATAGCCGGTGCATCGGTCGAATTCTTTACAGACCGATCGTGTCGAGATAATCGGCGCGTTTCGAGAGCTCGAACGCGCCACGGTGTTAAGTGCAGCGTTTGCCCTCTGCGTTGCGCTGTCTTGTAACGAACAGACGCGCGTCGTCGTCTTTCACTCCTCGCGCGGACGGAGTTCAAGACGCATCACCCGAGAGGGCGAGATCCCGTTCGACGGGGAGCGCGCCTCTTCGATTTGCATTACGATCGTCGACGGGAAAGCCGCGGCTGCTTTCTTCGTTTTCTGCTCGTTCCACGGTGCGCCGTGCCGGCGAGAGGAAGTACGCGTCGAAATAGCACACTGCGGCCGGGATGCTAAGAAACGACGATATATGTACGTCGACAAACGTACTTCGTCAAAAGGGTACTTTCAGAATACGGTTCAATTTCTGACTCGCTCTCGGAATGGACGTTAATCCTCGTATAATTACATTACGCTCTTATACGCTCACGCATTGTCTGCGTGAGAATGTTATTGCCTGGGTCCGTGAGAGTGGTTAGAAGCAACAAGACGACCGTTGTGTCGAAAACGACACGCATGCGGCACAGCGCGGTACGCGAACGGAATGACCGGGGTGCGCGGCGTGTACGCGCAAAAACAATCGTCGCCGACGTACGGTAACGCTCGCCTACGGGGCGAGTCGCGACGAAAGAAAGGAAGAAAGAAAGAAACAGAAAGAGTCGGCGCG
The DNA here is from genome assembly GCA_963942575.1 of Priocnemis perturbator. Taxonomy (NCBI): domain Eukaryota; kingdom Metazoa; phylum Arthropoda; class Insecta; order Hymenoptera; family Pompilidae; genus Priocnemis; species Priocnemis perturbator. The sequence continues at coordinate 16,856,713 of OZ012644.1, read as the reverse complement.
GCGAGTTGTCGCGCGTCGCACGAGCGATGGCAATCAACGTTCGTCCGTGCACGCAGTGAAAGACGTGCCGCTGAGAGGATCAGTCACTCGGGGTGGTGCGAACCACGAACCCATCGCGGTTAGCATCTTCTTCTCTATCTCTTTTTCACTCTCTCTCTCTCTCTCTCTCTCTCTCTCTTTCTCTCGTGCCTATACTCTCTCCGACTTTTCTCTGTCGTGTGGGCGCGCCCAGCCTCTCGAAGCGACATACACACGCGTCGTCTTCTCTTTTCTCCTCCCTTCCTTCAGCCTGTCGTCAACCCTCTCTCGAAGAAGAGACGAGCTCCCACGAACTTATATCCTGTCGAACGGTACCGGGACGTGCGCCCGATATACCCTGGGAGACGCATTTGTCATTCACGAATAGGCGCCAGATCTCGCCTGGGTGGTCATTGTCGCATGTCTGTCGTGAGGTATGAGTCGAGAGACGCGCGGAGGAGAACGAGAGACGGACGGGCGTCGAAGCCTTTTACCACGGCTTATCTCGCACGACAATGGGCTCACCATCTCCGACGCGACCGACGACGCGGACGACGCGGACGACGCTCCTGCCTGCGACTCGCTTCCTTTCTACCCGCCTCGCTCGTCGTCTTTTTCACGGACAGATTGCGACTCGGTACAGTGGGGGCAGGCAGAGTGGCAAGCGGAGACTTCAAAGATCCGATCTTGCTCGTCCACAGGTATAGAGGATGGACTAGCTTTTTTCGGCAGTTTATCTCATAAGTCTCTATACTTTGCCTTCGTTCGTCCCAGAATTTTGGAAAGAAAGATATGAAATGGTTTCTTGCGTCATTTCTTGAACGTAGTAGCAACGATCTAGCGTTATAATGCACGGGGTGTAAATGAAAAAATCGGACAGAGATGAACGGGGAGGTGTAAGATTCAGTAGCGATTGAACGTCGTCGATCGACGACCCGCGAACAAGTATGTTGCCTCAGCCGTCCTCGGTGCGCGAATACATGTACCACTGTCGTTTCTCATGTTAGATCGTACGGTATGAGGTGAGGTTAGCTCGCCCAAGAATGCCTGGCAGGTGTGCCAGCGACTGTGAACCGAGGCAACGACACGTCCCTGTCCTCCCGAGTCTTTTCGCGTCCTCGTCATAGCGAAACGTCGCTTTGCTAACTATACGTTCGCGTGACGCCGCGCTTAGGATAAACTTAGTTGCAACAACTTCGAGTGCTTGCTCTCTCTCTCTCTCTCTCTCTCTCTCGCTTCTCGCCAAATGCACCGATGTGCACGTTCTCCCACACGCGCGCTCCTCTAACTTCTGCAAACGCGGAGTCCTCTTCATATGAAGAAGTCACGCACGGTCGAAAGCGGCTATGGATCGTGACTTTGGTATTCATGGCTTCCGGATTCTATCCGCGTGCCTTTCTGGCGTGTCGCGTGCTAACAAGTTGCGCGAATTATACGTATTCGTAGTCATGCGTCCGGGCGATTGCTTTCAATTAGTTTTTCGAAATACTTCCTGCCATACACGTTTCAGTTCTCGTAACGAGCGTGTCGGTGTTTTCGGATCAGTCAGACTGAGTGATAATAAATTGAGTACGGTGATGTTGGACATTGATCGCAGTATGATTGAGGCGCAATTTTTCACTGCTGGCATGTTCGAGAATTAAAGCTGAGAAAGAAGGACAGAGAGAGAGAGAGGTCTCAGATCGCAGTTAAGTCTTCCATCAAGTTTCTCGAGAGCTTATCCCTCGCAGTGTTCTTTGTATCGCTTTGTCTCGGCTCTTGTTCGCTGGATCGTTCGGTCGTGTATCACGTTGAACACGTTTGAGCTACTCCCACGTGCTCTCAGGTGTGACTGAAACGTCTGCTGCCGACGTTTATTCCCACGCGATCGCGTACGAGACGCGATTCGAAGCTATCTGACCCTGAGGCCCACTTTGGCCGTCTCTGCTACTCCTGTTGCACCTCTCTCCGTATCTGGACCCTCTCTCTCTTTCATCCACCACCTCGCGTACCTACGCGCTTACATTCGCGGTTAAGAATAGCCCGTACGACAGACGTAACAACACACCTTTGGCAGTAACGTTGTTGTTATATCGACGCCTCGTTTGGCCCAGTCGCATTACCGTGACAAACGGCCCTCATAGATCTGCCCGGCATCGTCCGTCCACGCTGCTAAAGTACGAGGGGGACCAGTTATTAACCGCGCATCTCCATTAAAGATACAACGCGTGAGTACCGCGTGTCGTTCGCTGAAGAGGGCGACTCAACAGGTGCTCCGAAACTTTCGATGTACGCCTTCTTTTGTTTGTTTTTTTTCAACGTCGACCCTAACCTCGCTGTTGCCATCGTCAAAGGTGCGAATTCTCTCGCTGATACGCGCTCGCGGTCGAAAAGGATATGGGATAAGGACGGATCTTTTCGGACCATCCGAAAAGCTCGTTCTTATTTTTGACCTCTGCAAGATACGTTTGTTTATTCATTGTTTGCGTTAGGCGCGATGTGTTCTACGCATTTTAATACCGACAGATCAGATTTGATTATCTGTATTTATGAGCGCATATCTTTTATCGAGCCATATCTACGTATCTTCACACTCGTCCATTCGTATCTCAACGGTTCTACTACTCCTTCTTACGTCTTATACGTCGCTCCATCGATATATTCGCAGGAGGAAAAAAAACGTTTCTAATCTCCCTTCTGAGAAAGCCCAGATGTTCCGATGCGCTTCTTCGTCTCGCGAGACGACGTCGTCGCGGAAGGGTTGAGCCATGCCAACTTATCGGGAACGTCGATAGAGAATTAGTCATACTTAATTTTACAGTGCCGCCCGTCGGCTTGCGAAAGATCCGCTCGCTTTCCGCTGCCTCGCGCGCGTTCTCCGGAGGCGCGCCGCACGTAAAGGGTCCCTCCCGGGCCCGGGTTCGGATTCCCGGGAAGACGGTACACTCCGAACGCTCGCTCGAGCGAACGAGACAAATGTACGAACGGATCATCGACTGCGCTGCCGCTCACCGCTCGATGTCTATATGGAAGTGTGACATCTCGTGACGGTTATTCCTGGCGAGGTTTCGTCGTCGTCGTCGTTTCCGACGACGTCGGTCTGCCCTCTATTAACGCGCTTGCTTCTTCGCGCTCGACTCCTCGCCTCCCCTCTGTCCTCGCCACCCGTGACCCCTCGCGCTCCAAGGGCCACCTTAGGTCGTCACGACGAGAAGAAGAACGTCAGGACGCGGGGCGAGAGAAATACACGCGTGGAAACGCGGTACAGAAGCGAGAAGGAGAAGGAAGTGGGTAGCTGTATATATATATATATATATCTCTCTCTCTCTCTCCCCCTCTTCCTCTCTATCTTGCTCGCGACGATGCTCGTCAGAAATAGTGGCACTTCCCTGTCTCCGCGCCAGCCACCACCGATATCTATTCCGGCGCTGCAAAACAACGTCTAGCCCCCGTCGGACTGCCCAGCCCGACGTACTTACCGTGCCTCTCTTTAGGGATCATACGTGGGAAAACGCGCGAGTGAGATACGGTTCAAGATTGGGGAGTTGATTGGAGATTCGATTGGCAGTCGATAATGAAAACTTGGGATTTGCTTGGCGATGATATTATAGTACAGTGTCGCATCGAATGTCATGGAAAAAGAATGGAATCGCAGCCGCCGATATTTAATCTCGCGGCATCAGCGACGCATCGTAAAGATACGTCCTTGAATTTACAACCCGTCGCACCTGGTGCGCCATAGACGGGGGTCACTCTCGGCTATAATGCACCTTTCGTTTTCGTATGCGGGCGCAGCTGTATGTAGGGCGGATAGGGCGGGTAGAGCGAGATCCCGGGAAGCAAGCAGATACTGAAAAGAAAGAACGTACGCAATGATCGTTAACACTTATTTGTCCTATTTATGTTCTACGCACTCCCAGTTTTACGAGTTTCGTCGTTCGGTCGACATCGCTAATAATTTCTTTCGCAGCTTAGTTTTCGATTAACTCGTATACAATTAGGACGTGAAAATTAATCGTTTATCAGACTAGGTGATTATTCCTTTACGATTGCATTTGAAATGGAGTAAAGAGGGAAAGGTGATGGATATAGAAAACGTCTGGAGAAAATAAAGAAGAGCGTGATGAAAAGAGTCACGTCCGTGTCGCTCCTCTTCGATGTAAAAATACCACGGCCTGTGTGTCATCAGCCTCTCACGGTGTACCTATATACCGGGTGGGACGCGAGTGACACGTGCCACTTTGCTGCTTTCGTTATTTCGTAATTTTGTCAGTTGCAATGACTCATGATCAGGGGAACGACATTGAGGCATGGCTCCGGTTTCCTCGATCAGCTGGATCGAGTTTCAATCGGGAGCATCTCGGGCGTGAGGTTATCCGGAGCGTTCTCTCTTCTACATGAGCGTCGTGTCAAAATTCTCCCATTTTTCTATTCGACGTTTTCGACCAACGTGCACTTCGATTTTCGTTCTTCGCTTCAAAATCAAATTAATCAATACAATTGATGACAACTATATCATCCACCCACTACCACCGACATCGCCTTCGAATTCCGAACAGATTGAACCGCGAAGCAGTCGGCAGTGCGCGTCATGAAACTCGTTTACTGTTCAGCAGGGTGGTATACGTTAGTTCTTCGACTTGACTGTCCGGGGTGCCGTCGAGGTCAGTCGATGGGCACTGCCACTCCGCTCGAAGTGTGCACTTCCCGTGTAAAGAGAAACCTGCGCAAGGGGGGAAACAATGTAGGTAACGCGGCGAAGGTTAGGAGCGTCGTAAATCAAGGGAACGAGCATCGACGCCCGTAAAGCCATCGGGTACGATCACTCCTATCGACACTGCTGGTGGGAGAGACGATTAGGTCGCTCGAATACGACGGCTATGAAGATTCAGTGGTCCTTCAGCAACCGCATCTCACGTCGATGATCAGTACACAGATGTCTTTCATGCAGAATGTGAGCTCACAACCGTTGCAGAAAGAACAGATGGTAGTCTCAGTTTATGTGCTGGACAAACTTGAACTGATTATCCCGTATTACGAGAGGAAGGAATGGCAGTGGCGCTAGGTGTTTACGCGGTTCTTCCGGAAGAAAGGGAGGAGAGAGCGGGTGCGTTAGGAATCGGCTCGTTTCATTTTATCGTCGGAAAAAAGGAGGGCTCTCGAGCACGGCCGAGGCAGCGCGGAGTCCTAGAAAATCTCCTACCGTCTTTCTCTGTCAGTTCCTATCAGTCGCTCCGATCTTTCTCTCTCTCTCTCTCTCTCTGCCTCATTCTTTCCGCCTCTCCTTCGCATGATGGTAGTAAGTATGTTAATGACTCGTAGGCGACAGGCCTTAGATCTAGACGTTCGCCGTAGCCCGTCTCTCTCGATCCATCCCGTTCTCTTTTCCTCGCCTCTCCGGTCTTTGGCGCTCGCTGCCAGCGAATAGTTTAGCATCAATCCCCCGACGTCTTATTATAACGTTATTAAAATAACCGGCCCTCGCCAAGTTAGCCCGTAGCTGCGTGCGGCGGCGCGCGCGCTTTTCTGCACTTGGCTTCTTCGGCGGTTCTCTCCGCGGTGCTCGTGTCTTCTTCGTCGTCGTTCCTTTTAGCAGTCCTCTTGCTCGGCAGCGACCGTTAGACGTCCGCAGGCCGCGCTCCGAATTCGAAAACGCCGCGTTCGGTATCTCTCTGCTGGCGGTGCCGGTGCCGCGAGTGTACACGCATCGCTCGTGCGTACGCTCGCTCAGCACGCCTTGCCAAATTATCTATCGCGCCGGTGTGCCTCGGAGCCCGAGAATCGCTGTCCTATTTCTCATTTCTGTATGGCCTGTAACGAGCGCGTGTCGTTCGCGTTGGCGTCGCCGAGCTTTTCCGCGCTGAATCGCTCTTAGAGCGACGTAAATGAAGAGCGATGGGTGAATACGTTTCCAGGTGGGATATATTTGTGCACTTCCGAAGCGGCTTCCTCGCCCCGAAACGCGATCGTTTCGTTGAGAAAAAAGCGATTTTGACCGGCCGGCACCTGATAACGACGCTGGATAAGATAATGTTCAGTTGGACGGCCAAACATGCCCGTTTTCTTTTTTTCTGTATTGCTCATTATCGCACCATGACAAATCATGACGTATCGTCTCTTTTTTTACTATCTCCGTCTTCGCCTCGCTATGTGATCGATAAGCGATGATATTAAGCCGTGTAACCGGCAAGATCGCGGCTCTCCGCGGAAGCTCGGCATTATGAGGCGTAAATGGGCTCCGAGGTGAAGGCACCCCCGCTGCTACCACCTTCGCCCCGCGCCAAATCCCTCTTTTTCATTCGTGCACCCCCGGTGCGCCGGAGTTTTCCGCTCATTGAAAAATATTGCAAATTTCCTGCCCTTTCGCGCGACCCTTCTCCTCACCTCCACACCGCCACCGCTCACTCTTCCTTCCTGCGTGAAGCGAACTGAAAGTATAATATCTCCCTCGCACTCTCTTTCTATTCTTCCTCCTGGTGCAGGCCCGTGTTTATCGTGTTTGCGCGGTTTATCGACGCACAACATGCGCATTGTTTCCGAACCGGTATCTTGGTTGGCCACTTTTCGGGGCAACGACGACGCCGACGGTTCGTCGCACGTCATTTTTTTATCGCTCGCTGAATCTCGGATACGATATCTCGCGCGACTAGGCTACTTTTTGTCGTCGGCTCGGAGAAGCAGAAATTTCGTCGGGAGGAAAAGGAATCTTTCCCAAGGAAAGTGCTCGTCGGCGCCGGCGTGGGAAACATTCGACGGGAGCGAAGAATTTTCCTGATACGCGGGTACTTATATAATCTTACGGATGGTCGTGTTGCGGAGAAGGTCTACGTATTCCGTGCGGTATAATATCAATTTAATGCATGCAGATCAACTTTTTGATTGTCCACGTTTCGGTTGTCGGGAGAAAATTCTTGCATCGGAGATGTTAAGTCCTGATACGCGGGTACTTATATAATCTTACGGATGGTCGTGTTGCGGAGAAGGTCTACGTATTCCGTGCGGTATAATATCAATTTAATGCATGCAGATCAACTTTTTGATTGTCTACGTTTCGGTTGTCGGGAGAAAATTCTTGCATCGGAGATGTTAAGTCCTGCGAATTCGATGTGTTTTACGATGTTTGTCGCTAGGTTTTATATTGGCTTCAAGTTTAGTATTCAAAAGACGACCTTAAGCGGCGATGACACACGTGCCGCTTAAATTTTTCTCCCTCAAACCTCGACCGACACGACGTTTCGGCGGAGCGTCGCGTCGGCCAAATATTTAAGAGGGACCTTGTATCGAGATGAAAGTGCCGTTTCACGAAAGCCTCCGCTACGTCCACGATCCTCTCTTCCCTTCGACCCTCGCAAATCGTTTATCCCGCTTGTACAGCGCCTTCTACACGGTGGATATTGTATTACAGGGTTGAATATTTAATGAGACCGGCGACACTTGGCACGAGGGGTAAAAAGTTCGAGGTCTTTCCTGTCTTTCTCTCCTTCTCTCGCCGCGGCACATAACAGCCCGAGACCCTCTCCGCCTCCGACTCCTCCTACCGCCTAATTCTTTTCGCCTCGATTTTCGCGATAGGCGAGGGACCGAATTTTTTACGAGAATACACCGCGATACGTGAACGATATTCCTTCCCGCCTCTATCTTTTCACCCCTCGACATTCCCGAAGCCGGGCTGCCGACGCGTCTATCAAGAAGTCGGAAAGTCGTATGAATTATTGAGTTTCCTTAAAACAAATTGAAAGACCGCCTGTCCTCGTGCCTTAATACCATCGTTATACGTTTAGCCGAAAGCGTTGGTCATTTTCGTAAGACACAGTTGAAAGTGGAGCGTGGGATCAAAGTGCAGAGAAAGAGAGAGAGAGAGTCGACGTTGCGCTGTGCGATTAAAAATGATCTCTGTTCGCGCTCTCGTAATTTCGTTACTACCCTTCCCCCGTCATCTTGAGCGCCAACGTCGTCGGGGCAGAAAGTATTTCTCCGGGAAGTAATTTTCCGCCGCGAGCCAAGTAAACCTTGTAAGTAATTTTCGTCCATCCTTCTTGTCTCCTCCGTCTCCTTATATACCATCCGAGCGAGGGGCAGAGGCAGTCGGGGGTTGCACGGAAGCAGAGGCGTATCATGTAGTGCAAGGAACGGAGGCATATCACCCTTCCAACCCCCGCTCCGAACCCCCTCCAGGGCCGCTCGCCGTCCCGTGCAACGCCATAAATCACCCCGACAAATTTAATTATCCTGCTGTCTGCGATAAAGCCCGGCGCGCATCCTCCTTGTTGTCTAACTTCACCTATCTTGCGAGCCCTTTAAGCCTTCCGCTTCTTCCTTCGACCAGAGGCAATGCGCTTCCCGCCGCCGCCGATGGAAAAGCCACGAGTGATGTAAAGGATAGCCGTTTACGTCTCTCGGGGCGTATAATTAAATTATAACCTGTACTTTGTAGTGCGCGCGTAATTACACGCGCGGCTAAGCGTCCGTCGTGTATGGTAAGCGAGGGTTGATACTGTCTCGATAATATAATCGCGACTGGATTCGAGAGTACGTAGAATGACGTAGATGGAGATACGCGAGACGGACTCGGCTGTGAAGGGATCGAACGTGACAAGATGCGTGGAGACCGTCGAAGAGTGTTATACTTCCTTAAACGATCCGCCCATTTTTACTTGAATTTTTCGTAAGTGCCCATTATAATAGGAAAGTTATGCGAACTGTAGAAAGGTAGAAGGATTGGGCTGCTCACGATTCGTGAAATTGCTCATTTATCTCGTCTGCGTATCCCAGCGGACCGTCACGACGACCTAACCTACCTTTCGTTCGAGAGCTTACACCGAGATCACTATTAACCGGCCGGAATATAAAGCACGTTGCGTCGGTGGAGCAGCACGACGGCGGTTCTTATCTGCGCCCCCGCGAGATAAATTCCGCAGCGGAGAGAGCGTAGGACCCCGCCGCGCCGGTCTCTCTCTCTCTCTCTCTCTCTCGGATTAGGTTCGTGCGAACAGTGCATTCCGTTATCGTCGTCGGTGCAGTAAGGGAGCCTCGGCCGACGTGTGCGTGCACGTACGCACACTCAGAGACGCGTCCGGGTCGGGGCACATGCATACGAGGTTGTGAGTTTGAACATACAACTCACGTACGAGAACACACGCTTGACGTATACGCACGTATACGTGTTTATAGGTGCCGCTACTGACTGCGTGTGAGCGTTTGTACATTTGGATACGCGTAGATGTGCGTGGCTGTGTGTCACTCCCTCGTGGGTCGTGCGATTAGAGGACCGCGACCGAGAGCAGTAGGTACGGCAACGTGTACGTGTACCGCTCGCCGAATCGCACGTGTCTTATCTACGATGCTTCTAGACACGTCGTGGGCAGCTTTCCCTTGCCCTCTCGTGGCCCGTGTTCAACGCACGCGCGCGCGCGCCACTGCGCGCCTTCGTCCTTGTATATCTATATACCGAGCGCGTGCTGCCCGCGATTAGCGGATTTTCGGTATGGTACACCGCACGCCGACGATTTATCACGCCTCCGGACCCCCCCGCTTCCCCATGGTAGGAAATCATTCCGTCGACCAAACCTCCGATCTTCGGAGAGCGTTTTTGGCCTCGCAAAATTGACCCTTCCGTGTCTCCGGCTGCCGCGACAATGGAAGAACGTTGCGCGTTGCACGGAAGACCGACGGAAAGATTGTGTGTCCACTGTGAATTTATCACGACATAATGCGTTATCGGTGGAACTTCTCTGGGCGGACTGTACGCGTCAGATGATTTCGACATGCCGCGTCACGCTTTAATTCCATTCTCTTAATGCCCTTTTTTAAGATGCACATTGCGTCGGTCGCGTCGGTGGGACAGCGCGTTCAGAGAAGAGAAACGTGATCGAGCCTCGGCGTACCCCGAGTTCTTTTACTCCCCCGTACCTCTCCACGTACCCTTCCGGACTCTATTCGTTCTGGTTCAACTCATTGAAATCATAACCGCCCCCGCTCGAGATTGGCATAAGGCAACTCGACGAAGCCGTTCCCTCATTGTCGTTCGCCCCGCTCGCATTATAATACAATTTTCAGTGGTACAAGCTGAGCCCGGAGCACCGTATTCCGAGCTCGTAAAGAGTTTTGCAGGGGAGGGAGTGATAGAGACGAAGAGGAAAAGAGGGAGGCAGAGAGAGAGAGAGAGAGAGCGAGATGAGACTGTATAGGTACCCGTGTATACACAGGCATATACCGGGCGATATATGTCTACGCGTACCTGTGTGTACGGATATAAAGTGAACCGGTGGCAGGCAGCACAATGCGCCGTATCAAACAAAGCTGCTGCGCACGGGACTTTCATAGAAGTGTGGGTGGGTGCGCGAGGTGTAGTATTACTCATTCAAATGATCCTCTCTGCTACGCGTTCTCCTGCTCTTTCTCTTTCCCTCTCTTCCTTTCCCGACGTCTCTCTCTCCTTGTTCCGCGTCCACGCTCGTTTTCCCTCTCTCTCTCTCTCTCTTTCTCTCTTTTGCCGCGCTTTTAATCCACCCAGGCATTCACATCTTCTATACTCCAGTTAAATAAAGAATCCTACTCTGCCGAGTCCTGTTGCGCGTACATTCGTGTTCGTCGGTCCCGCGAGCGTAACCGAGACAACGAAGGGACGTGAAGGTTCGAGTGGGAGTGAAAATACGAGGGAATAAGAGGAAGAGAGAAGGGAGAGAGAGCGAGACGCGATCGCCAACCCCTTTTGCCTAGATTTCATTTCGGTACCGCCGGCTCTCGAGAGCGTCCTCCGCCGCCGTCCATTGTACCGACAACTTTTTCCCCATTATTCGAGTCACATATCGAGGATGGTGCGCGACGTCGGCGTGGGAGGAAGGGGTACTGTGCTCGGCATCGCGGTGGTGTGGGACTTTGATTTTCGAGGTTTTGTTGTGAGCGCCCGCTGCGTTGTCGAGAGATCCTGCGAGCGCGCGGATGAAGCGGTTTGCATTCAGAGGCCGCTGCCACCGATTGGCTTAGTTCGTCGGTTCAGTAAGAGGGTGTTTCATGGAATAATCTCATGTGATATATCCGCAGTCATACGGCCGTGCCCGGCCGTCGTATCGCGCCGACTGATTGTCTTTCGATGATCCCTAGGATTCCGCTTCCACCCTCTACCTCGTTCTCTGCCCAAGGCTTTTTGTTCGCTCTTCCATTGAACTCCATTCGTTAAGCGCGCTTGTCACATATCTCGCAAAGAGTCGCGCAACTTGTTATTTGCCTCATCCGCGCTTTCTACGACGAAAACGTTAGAGGAAAATAAGAGATAACGCGCGCGCGTGTGGCGCAGAACTTTCGGAAGACCAGTTCCATTGGCATTATTTGCCGCGCTGAACGGACAGTGACTCTGTTTGGTTACGTTGATCGGCCGTCAAAACACACACCCCCGTCAGGATATATCGTCTCGGAGCGCTCAGTGCGGCCGACGTCGATTCCGGCATTCAGCTACCGGGCTTACCGCGGAAAGCGATTCTAAACGGATTTCCTGAGGCGCTAATGCCATTGTCGAGCGTCGTGCCCTCTGTCTCCGCCGGCAGAGTGTCCCGACTTCCTTTGCCTCCCCCACCACAAGGGACGTGCTTTCTCACATTCTTCTTTGCCCCTTTCGCGGCGCGCCGCTTCCCTCGCACTTTCCCGACTCGGCTCCACGGAATTGTCCGAAATTGTCTAAAGGTCACAGCCGGTGGCTGTGTGTCCCGTGCCCCCGAACGCACTCCGAGAAAGGTTTCGATCTTCGAGGAACGTCGGGGGCCTGCCGCTCGGCCGCGCCTTTTGTTCGGCCGGGAAAATTCTCGGAAGGATTTCTCGAAAGCGGACCCTAGCCCGGAAAATGGGCCCTCGCCTGCCCCCGCTGCGCGGCTCATTGTTCAAATCCGCACTCGCAGCGGGTCCTTTTGCTCTCCTTTCGCCCGGAGTCGGCCGACTAAACGGCTACGAGGAAAAGGTCCCGCCCCCCGAGGTCGACTGCGGCTGAACGGTCAAACGGATTTGCCTCCCTCCGATGCCTCCCGCTTATGTCTCCTCGTGAAACACGAGACGCGAGCCACTCGCTCTCGAAAGATGCGGCTTCTGGCTTCTCGTTGCCGTACTGCACGGACCTAAGGAGGAAATGTTGAGGGATGATGTATTTTGATGTAATAAAAGAGCATACTAATTTCAATAATAATTTATTAATTTAACACCTGTCTCTTTACGCAGAAATTGCAATTGAAGCTCTTTTGTCAGCAATTTTGTGCTGTGTTGCCGAATAATGGTTATTTTTACCGTAAAAATGATTTTAAATAGAAAGTCAATCTTCTGTAGCACCAATTACATCCACTTGTCCATATTTAAGATCCAATACATTATCCACATTTGTAAATATGTATGCATTTTCTCCACGTGGACGTGGCATTAACTTTTGACCAGATTGTCTATCCGATTCCTCCTCAACCGATCCCACGAACAACGGCAACGCCACCGAATCGTGAACATATTCGTTCTTATATCTCAGAATCAGTCCCGAAGTTCGCGTCGCGCGGTGTGATTAATTTGATTAATTTCGATTAATTTTGGATGACGCTCTGGGAAGTGTGCGGGCCGACAATAAACTTCGGACGCGCTAAATCGCGATTAGTGGGCCTTCGACGAAGCCCACGCGACGAGGAGAGCGTGCGAAAGCTCTTTCCCCGCCCACCCTCAGCGACGGCGTTCTCTCGCGAGATTTAATAGCGAGGCGGTGCTCGCAGTCGATCGCTCCCGAATTTCACGGTGGTGCTCCAAGTACGCCCGCGCGTACGTGTGTGGCGCACATGGAGAGACGCGAGCGGATTAATACCGTGGCGTGCGCGTGTGTGCGCGCATAAGCGGGGTGGTCCATTGTAGGGGAGAAATTACGGAAACGCAAATTGGCCGGTGTGACTGTGACGGGTGCAGACGCGAGCCACGTGCTGCTGCTGTGGTTCTGTAATCAGTAATACCAGTAGTTAAGGAGGCGCGGGGCGTGGGGTCGGCAGGGGAGATTGGGGCGGATTTCTAAGCCGTAAGCTTGCTATTGAGAGATCAGGCCCCGAGGCGGTCCGAACGCACCGGAGCCACGCGCGTTCGACGTGCATTCTGGCAATTACCACGCTAACGACGTACCCCTAATTCCGTGAACCTCCGGAGTATCTCGAATTTCTGAGACTTCCACCGTTACTAGTCGACGCCGCCGCCGCATCACCGGCCAGATACATTCGCTTTCGACGAACCGTCTCAATGTTCCGGTAAGCGATCTCCGAACATTAAATGCGGAATTCGTGCTCTCCGCGGCGCAATACTCGCACTCATCTCGTCCCTCCCACCCCCCCTCCCCCTTTCAGCACGATTGTTTCCCTCGAGTGTCACTATTCGTTTTCCGCCCGACGCGATTTTCATCTCCAAAGAGTACTCTCGCGCATCGCTGACGGAGGGAGCAGGATAGTGCGAGGGGAGGGGAGAAATGGTACCTGGTATATTCCCATCACTCGCATGCCTCTCTGTCCATCCGCAATGTGTACGGGGGCTGTGTTTACAAAAGTCACCACCAGATGACAGGGGTGGCGCGTGGAACAATATCGCGAGCGTTTCTCACACAGGGTGGTTCCATTGTCGTGCCCCCTCGGTGTTCCCCTACGCTTTTTCAGCCCCGCAGCCAAGAGTGTCCAGGATCCGGTGGCGAGGCCCCTCCACTCGCTCCCCTGCCCCCTGCCCCCTGCTCCGCCGCCTCTTCTCACCCTCTTTCCACGGGCAACGGTGCCCTCTGGAAGCTAGAGCATCGTCTGACAAACCACCCCTGGTGTTTGCGGAACCACCCGTAATGCGTATCGCCGATCGCATTAGCCGAGCGCAACTATGAATTTCAGAATAGCTCGTAATTGTTATTGCACCGTCGTGCCGACGTCGTGGCTTAGCATTACAAACGAGAGACGTGAGTGCTGGTATGGATGACCATCTAGGCCTCTTCCTCTGTCTTTCTAGCTATCTCTCTCTCTCTCTCTTTCTCGGTGTCTTTCCGTGCCTTCTATGCCGTATGAGTTCCCGTGCTCGCTTTGTTGTTCCATATAGTGCGTGCCAAAGGAAATCCCCGCGCGACGTGAGCGTCCTTTCGCGAGGGAAAGAATTGGATCGACGGACGCGCAGAGCGCGCTGTTGAAGTTTAAACGGCGCGTAGTCTGGCAAGTGCCTCCGAGAGAGTCGCGAGTTCTGCGGCGTCAATGTAGACAGCGGCGCGTCAAAATGCGTGCCAGATCGTGATGGATGCGTCTAGCCCGAATCTTTCTTGCAACCTCTTTGTCGTTCCGGGTGTCGCAATTTTCATCACTTATGCCAAGTCGCACGGTTGGTTGTTACCAGAACGACGTACTGATATCCCAGTAACGGTCAATGGACAATGAATAATTTTCGACCTGTTTCTGTAACCGTTTCACTAAGCATATGATATTCTCCGTCGGTGCCTGAAGACGTAGAGCATGGGATTTTACTGACCCGTTGAAAGGCGCGGCGCAAAATCTTTTATCTAAGATTCGCGAGAATGTACGTCGTGCATTTGATGAAATCTGTACGTACGCAAGTATGTGCGAAAAGAACATTTTCCCAATTAACCTACGTGTCGTGTAGTGCATAATTCTCACGATCCGATCGCACGAGATTCGCATTGCTCGCAGCATATCGTGCCTCGCACGCTGCTGTACAGTGAACGCGTCGTCAACTGTACAGTGACCGATAAGCGAGGAAAGTCGGAGATAAACCTCGACCGGTTACCTGCGACATATCGTCCAGATCATTAATCTATCTAATCGTTGCGTTAATCCAGAGCAATGACATCGGGCCGGCTCGATAATATGAGCTTTCAAGGTTAACGCGCCAACGAATCGTTTGCCGGGCATCGGCTCGGACGATTGCAATTACATATCGCCCGGCTATTAACTGGCCGACAAGCCGACCGCGAAGGTGGCAAAGAATTTTATCTTGGTGGTCGCGCGGCGTCAATATTGATTTGTATTCGAGGGATGGCAACAGGCGAGCGGATAACGTCGGCGTAATAGTCGATTGATCGTAAACTCTGGCGACAATGTCCGGACAGATAACGCGCGCCTCGGTTAATCCCATCGATTATCTATCGTAACCAGTGGAGATGCTAATCGCCACCCACGGACGCACGTTCAATTGTTTTCATAACGCGCACAGCGTACCTCTTCCTGTTGACGCTCAGGTCCTTTTGGTATTGTGCATTATGTAGCACACTTGATTTACATTCAATTTGATCTATTGCAATTTAATAATCTGTTCTTAGCGGAGAAGAATATATGAGTACAAGTTATGAGCTCCGAGCAACGCATCCGTTAGTATGTATTTATTCATTTATGTCGCGCAGCTGTTTGATGACTAAAAGAAAAATGAACGTGGACTCTACTCATTTGATAGACGATAGACAATATTCTAGCGGTAGTACGGAGTCGCGGATTTATAGTGCCGAAATATTTCCCCGTACTCTCATTCAATCCGAGCCTTTATACGGTTCATGTAACTTCTTCATTTACGACGATGGCGACTGACGAAACCCCGGGCAAAATGAACAGTGCCACTGCCGCTTCCCGTTCGCTCCGGGAGCTTGCTTCGAAGTGATCGCGAGACACTCGCACCTTAAACCGGCACGCAACGTCCACGGTTTTATTGTAATTTTCACCCCGACAGTTCTTGTTACGATCGTCCGATCGAAAAGCCAGCCGACATTCTACGCTCGTTTCGCCATCGGCGCTTCCCCCTCTCGCCCCGCCCCTCTTTCTTCTTCCCGGCCTACCGTGTGTCTCTTCGCACGCGCACTCTTCTACTGGCTTCGTCGGCGGACATGAAAGCTTGCCGTGAAATGCGTAGCGATTGTGTGCGCCGCACTTGGACTTTGACTTCCTTTCGCTGCGACTGTGTGGGTGCGCAGCGCAGGGTTATGCACGCACTCGGCGGCCACTCGCACTTTCTCGCGCGCGTCAATCGCGCGAGTCCACGACGCGGAGCGTTAGGCTGCTATAGGATTCGCGTGACGAGTGTGACTGTTGAATGGTAGCCGAGGTGCCTGAGGAATCGAAAGTCGCGCCGATAACAAGTTACATTTATCCTCTTTGTTCGATTTTGCATAGGAATTATCCGCTCACGAACCGCTTCACTCTCGAATTTCAATCGTAACCGTCGTCTAGAATCCGTCCCGAATGGCTAATTTTATCGGTGATTCGTACGTTCGATCGATCCCGATCAAACGACGTGGTACGTGTGAGACTGGTCGGAGGCTTTTAAAAGTGACCGGGCGCCGGCAGACATTCAGAATGCAAAAACCGGTGATAAGATAGTCGACGAGTGTGAAACATTGAGGTCTCTAATCCGCGCTAGACCGTCGCGAGATTTTATTCAGTTTGCTCACTGTCGCGAATCTTTATCGACGGATTTCGATAATCCGAGTGAGCACCACTGGCAAAGTCCTACCTTCTCGCGAGTCGGCAATCACTTTCATTGTTTCTGGTTGCATTAGCGCGGCGAAAGAAGCGGCCCCGGCGATCGACGTTGCCCTGTTGTGACGTGCGATCTTTATACCGCGATTTTTAATTAAGCGATATAATATTACGAGTGCGTTGAGGCTGATTTATCGCGTCTACGTTCATGCCGTTGCAGCGTGTACCAATGAGAAGGACGAATGGGGTTCGAAGGGGAGGGAAGGTGGGCCCTTTGTGCAGGCGCCGCGCATGCAGTTTCGCGCCCAGTGGTTGCCAATCGGCGGTCGTTAAAATTCCATTCGCGTCTCGTCCTCTTGTCTGACCAATGGAGGCACGTACGCGGTTGCCACTCAAACGGACGAAACCATTGTGTCTCTGCTTCTTAACGGAAATCCATGTAGCAATCAATGTAAACCGGCATGAGGCTCGACGTTTAGGAAGAAGTCAAGTCATAATCGATGTATTTAAAAGCTTAAATTCCCGAGTAATCAACGGTGATAAGTAGCAGCTATTCAATGGGAGCTTATATAGTAATGTTTCTGGATAATAGCATTTCATCGATCAAAGTGATATCGCAAATATATGACCGTTTAATACTAAACTTGGCTGATACGATTCAACGGGAATCTTAGACTAGGTGATTCAGATGTCTGATCATGATCGTTCAGGCAGTATGAATCATTGTACTCATTCAATCTTCAAACATGACATTAGCGAAACGAACCGTTGCCATTCCTGAAAATTCCCTCGCCGTCTCTGAGACTTCGCATTCGACTCCAGGGATCATTTTTAACGTCGAAACGTCGATAACCTCCGACGGTCAGCGTCTCGCCGGAAGTTCTCTCTCTCTCTCTCTCTCTGTCTCTCTCTCGAACGCTCCCCGCAAATTCCCTTCACCGTTCGCCGACTGTGCGCGCGCGCGCGTTCCGTGGCCGTCCGTTTGAAAAACGATGCTACCGCATACGGAGGAATTTAGATTTCGCCCGCGGACCAAAAAGTCCGAGTCACCCGTCGCTGGCAGCGGCTGCGGCGAGGTGAGTTAGCGGGTTGTAACTGTATCAAGTTGGCCGTGACACGACCGTGCATAAATCACTCTTGCGGCCCAAGAAGGACCGCCGGCGCAACGTACGAAACACCAACGACGTCGCACGTATTCACGTATCCACGTATGCACGCACGTACGCGGGAGTGCACGCACGCGTTCGCCGCGACGTCCTTTCCGTGCCACGAAAGGGTCGGTGCCGTTCTTCGACACTCGATACTCCCGCACTCCTCACTTCCTGAACCGACCGCCTCGCGATATTCACCCTGAATAATGAGGGGAAATTGAAGTAGGCTCATTTCAAATTTGTGGATCGCTCGGCTGACGCGCTGCTTCGAGATAATCGCCGCGATCGGTATCGAATTCGAGTGCTCGATAGTTTCGACGCGACCTCGACATTCACCGATAAACGATGAAGCACGATCGATGCACGGTAATAATTCATAATTAATCCTTTCGCGTCTACTTACGCGGCATCGTTAAAGCGGTCGAACTCTGAAATTGATTAACGGCGATCTACGAATTCGTATCTAGTTACAGTCATTTTGCCTGCATTCGTTATGTTCGATCGTCGATCGCAGTACGCCTCGTAGAGACGTCTTATCTATAATCGGCAAATTACTTTCTCTCAATAGGAAGTCGGTCGAAGCTCTTCGTTCACCTTCTGATACGTTTCGCGGCGGAAAATCGTTTTATATTGCGGGAAATTTTCCCGGCCGTATCGTGGATCGAGTGCGACTGGGTGGTTGGTCGTGGGGGTCAGATTCCGGCCCCCTGTCACCCTCCCCCATGCGAACAGAAAGAGAGAGAGAGAGAGAAAGAGAGAAAGCGCGAGTTGGATGGGGCGACGAATCTAACTCGAGTGAAGTGGCGGCGGTGGAGTGGAGCGGAGCGGCTGATTCAATCATGATAATTCCTCGAATGAAATTTACCGCCAACCATCACGCACGTACCCGCGCCAACAGTAGCGTATCTCGGACCCGTGCTTTCGAGGGTGCGTCGTAAACCGGGGGATGCACCCGGGGCCCCGGCTGCCGACTCTGTCAGGGGTGCCAATCTAATAATACCAATTGACTCCGGCGGCCGACGAATGCTCGATTTGCGGCCGTGGGCCGTCCCTCGTCTTCGCCGCGGTCTTCGCCGTTATCCCACTTTGGCGGACGGGAAAAGCGATGCGGCGATTCACTTCAATCGCCTCGAGTCTCGAGTCTCGAGTGCGAGTGAAAAACGTGCCGATGGATTTGCTTGGCTGAAAATGTCGATAACAATGCCGAACGGCGAACGCGATGCCGATCACGGCAATTAAGTAGTTTTTTATTCCGTGATAATTGTGGCATAGGAAATTGACCTGCCACGTGAAAAATGACCTTCGACGTGCGTATTTTCTCTTAGCATTCAAGTGACGTCTCATAGAGGAGAGTCAAAGAGTGTCTGAAATTGAGGATGATAACCGAGTTGATAGACTTGACAGTCGAGAATCGATGCTCGACCTTCGACGATTGGACGTGCGGAGAATTTATCGCTGGCGTCCTATAGACTCGCGACGTATTATTTCCAAATTTTTCACCTCTGCCGCGAACATTTTTCACCAGGAATATTTTCGGATTGTGACGCTCGAAATGCGCGTCGTGAATTGGACGTTGTCAGTCCGTTTTTCGCCGTGTGTTTACCTTCCACGCTAGCCTTTTTCTCTGAACCCATAGCGCGATATATCCCGCCATTACAAACATAGCCGGAGAAACTTTTCTACCATATTACCAATGTAGCGCATTACGGCTGAATTTAAATTTGCAATCATGGCACGCATGTATATTGACATCCATCGCGGCGTAAGACGGTCCACGTCAATATCGCGTATAAGGCTGTAGGATTGGTTCTATCATCGTCGAGGCGACTCAGCGATAAGGCACACTTCGGTCGCGACTGTCACCGTCCCATGAATGATGGCCCATCGTTCGAGCCCTTCTCGCCATTACCGCCCTTTTGCACGTACTAGACCGTGACGTCTACCAGCAAACGATCCGGTGGGAACGGCGGTACACCCGTCCTGACACCAATGTCGAGCAGACTCGAGGACACCTCCAGTCTGACTCGTCGATCGAGCCACGTCGAATTGTAATCGCGCCGATCGAAGACTCGCCTCGAGAACGCGTTCACCTCGTCCTCCGCGTCGCGAGCGAATAATTGTCCTCGAGTTTTCGCTTCGCTCGGCGAAACCGCCAATTTGCCAACCGATCCGGCCGTCACACGTGCTGCTGGCTCAGGCTCGCAGGCGACTCGAAGATTGATCGATGTGTCGTTGATAATACGTTGTCACAGTAGCTTTGATGAATCGGGCATCACAATGTATTTAAGTACCGAATCTCCGATAAGGTGTACGTACTGACCTTTCCTCGATGCTCGCTTAAAAACCGTCCACTCTCCCGCAGCCGGGACAAATTTGTCCTGCATACTCGATTGAGTTAAAGTTTCAACTGAATGTACACCGCACTCCTCGTAACAGGTTATTTTTGCTCAGCGACGGACGCTAAACAGGTTCCCTTTAAACATCGCTCCGAAGGCGACGATTTCAATTCGGTCGCGGCAAGTGGTCCCGAAATAAGAGAGGCTTGAAATATGCTTACCCGATCTATAAATTCCCGTTAATAGATCCGTCCGCGCAAACGAAGTCAACAGCGACTTAGTCGCGCGAAATCACGGCCGAGCCGCAGTTTCTTTCGGCCCTCAACTTTAACGCGACGGCGGACGATTATAACGCGTCTACTTTGATCTCCGCGAAAAGGGTCCCGGGCGAAACTCTTCCCTCCCTCGAGCCTCGACATTTCCATCTTCGGCAGGCGGAATCGTTTAACGTCGTCGGGCGGCCGTATGGGGAGATTTAAACGTTAATTTTCGGGGGAGACGAAAGTTGGTTACTACTCGTTAGTCGTCAAGTCGATCCCTCCCCGCCGGCGTCACCGCTCCCTTACCCTCCTCTTTCAACCCCCGTTGCGCCGCGCATGCCTCTTGCTTATGCACCCCAGCGAGAAGAGTCTCGACATGTTGCGCGCATTGTCGATACTCAAACGCGTAACAGGGTACGGTACGGTGTAAAACCGGCACGCATGGATGCATCGGCTGACGGAGGGCCACGATCATGCCAGATGGGTGCTGACGGAGGATAGACAGAGAAACCAGTCTGCACGACGAGCCGTCTCGACGTGTGTGACAGACCTCTCCCCGAGTCTCCCCGAAAACGATTCTCGCTAAAGCAAATTCAAAAGAGCTTCGATTCAACTACCGTGAAACGATCAAAAAACGGGGTGTTGATTAATGGAGAAGGGAAAGCAATGGAATTAACTAAATATCCTGATGATGCGGTAAATATGGTCAATATTTCTGCTCTCAGCGTCCCGCCCCCGCATCTCAGAAACCAAGACATCGGAACGAAGGGCTCCGCTTAACGCGGAGAAGTATGCAATTAAGGTGCAATTATCGTAGGACGATCGAGCGCGGGCGCCCGAGCGCCGCTTCTGTTTCACTTTGTTTACGCGGCGCGTTCCGACTTGCGCTCGACTTTCCGTCGGGACGCATTCCTCTCGCATGCCCGCGCGCCTCGCTTTATATTTACGCAGCTGCCCTCCCTCTCGGAAAAGTCGTTGCATCTTACCGACCCAAATCGCTCTTTCTCCCCACGTTTCTTTATACATACTCCGCTTTTCCTCGTTGTCAAAGCGCGTCCCACCTTCGGTGTACGACGGATCGGCGTTTTTAAAAAATGGCTCTCCCATTCACGTGTAGAAGCAGGAATGCCGGGGAGGAGGTAGGCAGGGGAGGGAGGGCGGTAGGGGGATGGGAAAAAAGATGGACAGCCCCTGTTACGTCGACCTGGCAACACCTCGAATGTACACACGAGCGGACACCCCACGATTCTCCGAGGCCACAGGGTCGCAGGGGTAAACGGTAAGAGTGAGGAGAGAGAGTGAGACGGAGTGGTCGCAGGTCGGTTTGATTCAGAGGATCCTGCTATACTTGCCCGTCGTCCTGCGGTACCCCTCGCCCCTCGCCCGTAGGACACGAATAATGACGTAACAATGGCTGCCGTGAGCACACTACAAAAACACACGCCATTGTGCGAGCGCTCTCTCGCTCGCTATGGGGCTGCAGCGTAGTAATGTGATTACACGAGCGCACCGCCGGCGCCGGTGCTCGAGGTGATTGACAGTCATCCTCGTTAATGGTGCTTTCAAAAACAATATGCACGTGCCGAGCGCGCCGAGTCAAAGGAGGAGGCAGTTTCTTCGCGCCTTTTCGCTTTCCTATTATTGCCGCCGTTATTGCGCCGTTTTGTCGCCCGGTGGTCCCGGGGGTGCACAGCGTGTGTCCCGCTGTCCCGTACCTCACCCGTGTTTGCGCTTCTTTCGATACCTGTTACGTAACTCTAATTTACCACTGTCGAGGTCCTCATTTTCGCCCTGCGACTGTATCACAGGGTACGGCGATCCGTAAGTGTACAAAGGAAAACATGGACTAACCGTGCTTCAGTCTCTAATCTAATCGATGCGTGGCATACGCTAAACACAGACGCACATTTACATATTTTCATACGCCGCGCCGCCAGCCGACCGAAAGTATTCACGTCGCTGGTTGCGACAGAACTTCTCCTTGTTATCGCGCGCCGATCACGACCGTTGCCGCGGCGACATCGCGAGCGCAAGTGTCGTCGACGTCGTCGTCCGTCTAAATCGGGCCGAACGCAAAAGTTGCGCCGCGCGATTAATTATTACCTATGCCGGCGAGCCTGCACGGCGCACTTGCGCTCTCGGGATCCCGAAGTGGCATGGCACGCCCTTTATGTCTTCATTATGTAGGCCAGTTCGTTGCAGGTGCCTTTCTCGGCCGCGGGAGTACTCTTTCTCTTTTCCGAGCCGGGGAGCGAATGAGCGAGCGAGCGAGCGCGACAAAGAGACGGAGGAAGGAAAGGAGAGAAAGACAAATAGAGACGAAGGGAAGAACAGGGAGTGAGAGCAGCCGAGTGCATTAGGAATAATTTCACGTACTCCGATCACGTACGCACAGTCACGGGCGCCGGGCGCTGCTCAGCAGCTTAGAAAATCTCGTCGACGGACCTGGAACGAGCAAGTAATTCTTCCCGCTCGATGTGCCGCGGGCGTCGTTCGCATCGAGCTCGTGCTACCGGCCGTCGTAGCGCGTTTTAATTATCCCCTTACCCGCCGCGATGTCCCCAACCTACCTCCGACGTACATATTCGTTACTTTTCACCGGCACACACTCCCGCTCTTACGTTGAGAGACGTTGTCGCTTTAAACGTTTTTCGTGGGAGCATAGCGTGCGCACAGTAGAGGCGCAGAGCCACCATCGTTGCCCGGCGAGCATGTCGGATCGCGTTGAATTTTCCTTACAACGTATCAAAGCGATTCATTCAGTCTGTCGGGAACGTTCCACCGGTTATTATACTATGAACGCGAAACCCTCCGGACGACGGTAATTTCACAGGTCAGTCCTGTACTGAGTACACACTGTGCGATCTCCAGTTTGTAACTGTTTCTCCTCCTCGACGATTCGTGGCACTTTCCACGTCACGGAACGAATACGCGATCGCAAACACGGGAATGTATCCTGTAAGAAGCAGTTCTCGTCCTTTATTTCTTCATTCTTCCCCCCTTCGGCTGGCCATTTTTTTTTTCACCCTATAATCTTGGGCAACGTCGTTCCCTCGGTGGTCCCGACTGTACGGCGCTAATTCTAACGTACCCGTTCGCGCAACATGGCAGCACGTCATTTCGGTTGTAAGCGTAGTCGTTGCGCCGTTTGAAGGCGGGTTATTTGGCAAGCAGGGCAATGCGCAAAGCGTGGGTCGGAGCCGGTGACTCGCGCGAGCTGCATCCCAATAAGCGTGCAGAATTACTACCACGCCGCGAGAGTAGCGCGCTGATTTGATTCACATCCCATGTGACGCGCATCTCTCTGTCGCACGACGTTCGTGCGTGCGAGGCACACAGTTGGCGCGCGCGTATATGCGTGCACGGGACGTACGATACGTGTGCCTATTTATGGATTCGCGCGCACGCGAAGATGTTCCCTCGCGAGTCAACGTACAAGCAGTGCCACGGCGAGTGGGAGCGCTGAACGTTTCGTCGAGGAGACTGGATTTTTCTTGTCGCGCTTGAAGTTACGACTTCGCCACGCCAATGGAATTGATATCTCGCGGCGATCGATCCGAGAGAATCTTTCAATTCGTGTCGAGGAGATCCGAGCGGGGAGTACACTCCTGGCCACGCGGCTCTATGAATCAACGAAGAATCCGTGCTTTACGAGTTTCCCGAACTACCGACTACCGTGCGCCGCCGCGATATATTTTTCTTGCCGCGGCGTATTACCGTGTGTAAACCCAATAAAGAGCGACCACACACGTTGTCGGCTAATGGTCTTCCTGAACGGCGCGAGGCGAGACGCACGTCGATCCCTATCTTCTCCTCTCTCCATTCTCATATTCTCGCTTCTTCCACATCGCGTTTAATTTCGCCGCGCCGAACGATAAAGGGATTCCGACGATCCGCGGCCGCGGCGAAACGTGTTTCCACGAGGCTAACCCCAGCAAACAAACGCCAGGCCTGAATTTTCACTTTTATATCCTCGCCGGGGCGGTGCACTTCGCGGAAGCCGCCGCTCTTATCGGTGCTAACGCTTCTCCTTCTTCTTCGTCTTCCTTTTCGCCCTACTCGCTCGCTCTCCGCGCCTCATTTCCCCTCCTCCTTCGTTTCTGGGTCAACAAACAGGCAGTGTGTCGTCGTTTTTCGCAGCCTACCGACTGCTCATGGCTCTCGATTCGGCTTCTCTGCCTCTCTACCTCCCTTTCTTCTCCTCGACCTTCGAGAATCGCACGAGAGCGAGGTAACCTAAGCCAGGACCGGGCGACCTTTTTCTCCGGGACACAAGCTTCTTCTCTCTCTCTCTCTCTCTCTTTCTGGCCGACGAACAAGTATCGCTATTGTAGAAATGAAACGCCCCACCTGGCGCTCGACTGGATATTGTACTTCCGTCTTCACGGTTGTTATGCGATTGCAAAATGGAAATGCGGGCGTCGCGGATGACAAAGCCGGGAATGAGGTGAATGAAATTTTCGCCACATTGTCCCAGACTGGCTACTTCGCCGGACTCGCCCTCGCACGATTTCCACCGCCACACTCTCGACCGTGAATTACTTTTCGCCCGACATTTAACCTCATCAGTTCATACATCACGCAAGATTATCCGCTCGATAACAGTTAAATAACGAGGCCTTATCAATCCGCGACCAAGTATTAACACGGAACACGATAGCGCCGGTAGCGAACAATGGTACACGCGGCGGCACACGAACGAAGCCACCGATAGCGAGCGACGACGATCGTATGGCATGAATAAAATTAGCGCGCCGCTAATTCGCGCAAAGAGCTCTCGAATCGCGTGTCAATCTCGTACCGCGAACACGATCATCATCTAGTCATCGACAATGGACGCGCTCCGCGGCCGAAGAAGCTCGCACGGGGTCGGATGATCGCACGAGATTAGCGGGACGCGTAACGAGCGGGAGATTTCACGCATGTGCGATCCCTTTAGCGTGCATCAGGATTAAATGCCGCCTCAACCTCGTCGCACGTTCCTGGGTGGCGGATATAGGCTAACCTACGCGCCGCCTACCCGTAATAATAACACGTGAACCGAGCCGGGACGCGGTTGCCATCGCGGTCTTGATCCCGAACAATGGACATACGAGTACGGCGAGGTAGGGAGGAATAAGGTTGGCGAACAGGGGTCGAGGGGTGGGGTGAGGGACGCCAAGGAGCCAGCGGGGGGTAGAGTGAGCGTCGGCTGCAAAATGTACAATATCGTCAAATTTCATTATCGATATAATAATGCGGGCTTAATTCGGGACAGTGCCCTTCTTGCACCGCATTCAACTACACCGCTGAATCGGGTGAATAGCGCGCGGCACCCTAGGACGTCCCCCGGGACAAGCGCGCGCGCGCGCGCGCGTGGAGCAGCTTGAGCGATCAAGTTTTTAACGTTCGACGATACACCGCGCCGGGCGCCGGCTCGATGAATATGAATTCCACGTCGGCTTCGTGTGCGGCGAGTCGCGATGATATAGGTGCTGATTTTATGCGCATTGTTTAATTAGCTGTTACACTGAGAGACCTTCTGACGCAATCCGTCGGTCACGGCGTCGCGCGTCGGGGTGGTTTTTGAGAGGCCGCGCATGAAACACATTTGCGGCGTGTACGTCGCGGTGGAAGTGAATCGTAAGCTAACTTGTTACAGGCTCATTGCGGCAGGAGGATACTCCCGAAACCATATAAATAAATAGGCTAAAAATAATAAGCGCTCGGCAATGCCGGTTGCAGCGAAACACTTAATGCGTCCCAACTGTTGGGATCATAACAAGCGAAGCGCATAAGTTGCTCCAAAGTTGTCTGTACGTCATGCGTCAGTCAGCCATAACGCTCTTCCTCTCCCGTCTCTCTCATTTCTCTCGTCGCGCGTCGCGTCGTTGCCGCGACGTCGTTTCACGGAATCGTTTCAACGCGATCTGGGTTAGAGCCCATTATATAGAGACAAAGTGACGGTGCGGAGCGAAAGACGATTCGTTAGACGGTCGATAGGTTAATTTACCCCGCGCGGAATTCCCGGTATTGCATTCAGGCCACACGTGGACGCCTCTGATTGAGCATCGCCAGCAACACGAGAGAAGTGTTTGACTAGAATGCGGCGCCGCATGGTGCCGCGCTTGCCTTATACAGCCCTGGAAACGAAAAGCCTTCCGCCTGTTGGTTCTGTACTTGTGCGCGCGGGGTTGCGGTGCACACGAAGCGCTGCGAACGGGCAATCGCGCCGAAACTTCGACTCGCCTGTCAACCGACCCCTCAATCCGCAAGATCGCCCACGAATAATCACGCACCGTGCCAAATGATAAACATCCACTGCGCGCGATGTGTAAACGCGGACGATTAACGCCGACGACGAACGCTCGTGTGTAAACAGCGTCTCTCGATCGATCGACAGACGACGATGTGACGTAGTGCGCGCGCGCCTATGTATGCTGACAGTCTTGCGCTGTTAATAGAAATTATTACAGATATCAAAGGATATCAATATATTGGAAATGGTCTCCGACGAGGAATTGATCGTATTCTTTGAAGGCATTGTACGAGGCTGCTATCGAAAACTGACACCCGCTATGGGCAGGAAGTTTCGTGATCTAGGAACGAGTGACTTGTATCGGCTGCGTAGCTTGCCGAAGCGCGCGCTCTTTCATGGCTAACCAGCGCGATCGTCCATTTTTGCCACGAGCCGGTTGGGTCGCTGACTTGAAAGACTGATCCTCCCTGGCCGTGTAAGGGGGAAAGGAAAAGAATCTTCAGTCAGCTGCTTTCTCTGCGAACTCAGCCCCCTCGATCCTCACGACGTCGGTCGTGCCGTACAGTCGAGGGTCGCGCGCTGTTTTAAATCGATTCGTCGAACCTCTTTCGGATACACCGAATGTCGTTTTCCATCAGCGTGAAAAGATCGCGGTCTTTCTATAGCATTCGATTTGGGTAGTGACTGTCTCGCAATGTATTACTGCCCCTGTGTATAATGACTTGCCTCTTTGAAGGGTCTTTTCGCGGAAGTCTCCTGATAATGCACATCAGCATCTCGCATTGTCGGAGTATGCGAAATCTAGCTTACCGCTCTTGGTCTCATGTGAAAGAGCGCCGAAAAATCTTCAAAAAAGTCTTATACAACTACTCTAATGCTAAGTTTTATTGTAACGTAGGCGTGAGAGGCCTGATCAAAAATCGAGAATTTCTTCAGAGATGTTGATTTTCTTGATTATCGATTTGGTGTTTTTTTTTTGTTTCTGTTTCGGTACCGACCGATGTTACTTTTTTTAAAGGTTTATATTCACGGTTTGGGAAGAAAATTTGGTCGAGTCAGCTTTTCGCATTCTACCGTGTAGAAATAACGACACCGAAGGGAAGAGGGTAGTTTCTTACGCAAACATGCTGCTTCGTGCTATCGGTAAGATGTTTAATGTTTCGGACTCTTTCAGCATAATATTTACCCGAGACGAACCTCGGGACCTTGGATAGCTGCTTCCGGTTTATGCTCGGAAGCGTGCTTGCGCGAACGCACACATAATCTCTCTTATCGTCTCTGGACATGTTTTCAAATAATATAAGCTGGCACATGCTCGCTTCGAATATAAATCACTTCAACGCGCTCCTTAAACGCTCACCGCAAGAAAACGGCTACAAGAAATTAATCATCTTTAACGCAATACTCCTCCTCCTCACATTCTTCCCTCAGCATACAAACTTTTGTATATAAAAAATTCGCGTGGCTACGACTCAAACGTGCTGCGTGCCCCGTGTTTTATCATCGAACGCGCAAAGTGGATCGTTGGGAGAGTATATAAACGCGCCTCCTCCCTCTGCTAAATTCGGTCCTTCACATCGAGGGTTAAAATCCGCACACCGCGCGCCGCTTTTCGACGTTGAGCCTTTTTCGGCGGGTCATCGTGACGGAATAAAGTCGAGGCTAGGGTCCGTGAGCAGAATGTCGGGCTCTGCGGTGTAGGCCCTCCACCTACGACGAGGCTTCGCCTATGGGAGAAGGCGGCTGCTCGCACGCGAGGTAATGGTCGCGTGGTGCAATTACCCGCCGTGACTTGCATTCTGTACCCCACCGTTCCCTGCGACCCGGTAGTCTCGTCGTGTCCTCTCAACGAAGCCACGCCGTCCCGTCGTCCTCGTATCCTGTGACGAAACTCCTCGTCGGGCATGAAATTTCACGGCTCCAAGTACAGCTGACCGTTGTTTCTTCACGCGGATCGATCGTGTTAAACTGATAATAATTTAGTAGAAGTTCGAGACAGGTGTGTTCGGTGCGACACCGGATTTTTAGGTATTAATGCCGACGCCCTACAAGGCTACAATAAGGCCTCGCGATGCGCCGAATTCCATACAAAGGCTTTCTATAAATAGCCTCGCGTATGGGCAAACGACACAAAACGTCGCCGACCGTAACTTGCCTGACTATCTTATAGATTTTCCTACCTCCTGCTTACGCAATGTCTCACTCTCTAATACTTTCTTTCTCTCTCCTTTACTAAGGACAAAGGGCAGGTTACGGTCGTGCGTGCCCGTCTTGCCGAATTCAGTCTATTAACACACACCGAGCGAGCAACACACACTCACGATTCATATTTCCGCCACGCGAATCTTTTATTGAACACCATTTTTTCTGTACTATTTTACTATTGAATATATTTGTTTTTACTTTCCTTTACAAACGAGTGTTTTCCTCTGAGAGAAAACGTGGAAGGCGTATTTTTGTAGTACCCACCACACGGTTCAAGGTGATAGGCAAAGATCGTGGGTCAGTATAGTAGTTATATCATTTTCCCGTATAATGTATTGCAGCTCGATTTTGGCGATGTCGCTGACAAATTATCTCAACTAAATAAGAGAGTAAACGTAACGATCGATCGACTCGCCTACAGAGCTCGACGAGTGTCCTGAGAAACGGTAGAATGAGCATACTTAAGAACGACACTCGGAGCTTACGCTTGCGGAACGAGCCGTCGGTCGTCGTAAAGTTTATCGTTGTCGAAGGGCAGTACAGAGACGGAACGAGAGATAGAGAGAAAGACAACAGTGCGTCGACAGAATGTTAAATAGAGCGCATACGAATAGAAAGGAGATGAAGAAAGTAGGAAAAGGAAGCGAGAAGATATCTCTCCTCTGCTCCAGGGATTGTCAAAATAGCCGATCTTTATGTCGTTTTTACGGCCGCTCACTCACCGTCGTTACGAGCGTGAAATCCAAGCTCTTCCGTGCGACAAGGGCGGGCGAGCCGTTTCTTCGCCTCCTTTTCCTCGGGCACTGCTTCCAAAAGTTCTGCTCTCCACGAACCGGCGCGAAGCACGAGAGAGAGAGAGAGAGAGAGCGAGAGAGAGAGACCCTTTCGCCCTGTGCAGAGGATGCACGGAAAGCGAAGGAAGATCGAAAAATAGTATGAGGGCAACGAGAGAAACGGCGAACGGAGAAAATGAAGGAAAAATGGGGGAGGTCGAGAGGGTCCCAGAAACACATGGCGCGCAAGCGACCGCACGAAGAAAGACTTTTACCCCACCGGGGGGCCCACGTGGCATTTTAACGGTGCGGCGAGGCTCAAGTTACGCTTTCTCGGGACGGCCTCGCGAGGGAGGGAGAGAAAAAATACTCCGCAGCCCTCGGTCCCCGTCACTGTGTCCAGATTTTGACGAGTCCCGCAGGCGCAGGTCGGGCTCCGAACGAATTAGCCTCGTTTGTCCTGCTCCCGATTGTGCCCGGAAATGAGCGATGGTCGGAGTCGCCTCTTTTTTTTCCTTTTTCTCAAATTCGTCGACCCTGTCACTGCATCGACCCTGTCGCGCATGTGCACTTACAAGCTTAACGCGAGTCAAGATGTCACTCTACGGACACGGGGTTACATTGAAGTGTTTCAATTTCCGTCGGGACATTCTCATCGCGTAGAACCATAAATTACGTCGATAACAGTTTCATCCTACTTTACCGGTTGTACTATATTTGACTAGGGTGCGCTTTAGACGCGTTCGACACTAGGGGTCATCGTCACCTGACGCGCAGGTTAGTAGGATGAAAAAGTCGCTTTTCGACCGACCCCCGTGTCGTTATCGAGGAGACATCCGGAAATGTGCTAATTTTGGAGAAATTACGCGATCGAAGTGTGCGGGCCATCGCCCTCGATTCTTCCGCGTCGACTGTCCTCCTCGTTTGCGACGGTTTTTTGCCGTGCCTGGAACCGCGCGACCTGTTATTATCGCGTGACGGTCTACGACCAGGGGCATAAAGTTGTCCTGCTGCACACGAGCACCCGTCCCGATGGGATCAAGACACTCTGCGCTATCGACGAGGAAAAACGGAATCACATCGCGCGAGCAAGTTTGTTGAAACTAGATTCGATGAAACGAGAGCGGCGGGAACAAGAGGGAGAGAGAGAGGAGAGAGATGTTCTTACCGTCTGGCTGCCAAGCTCTAAAGATTACGACAGCTCAATGAACCGGTGACTCAGAACGCACTACTCTCGTAAGTGATTCCTTTGCAATGCAACTTTTTCCACGATTACACCATGGTCGCCGGAACCGTTCAATATTCTTAATTGCTTCGATTAATTACTGTGAATGTTCGACTACATATAATTATACATATATACAGAGCCACGCGCGCATGTGTACATACAGAAAGTTAACCTTTATTTGGAGCGTAGGTTATGTTCGCGCTCCGCTACTCCGATCGAATGTTGCACGCGCTGAGAGATGTCAACGGAAATGCTACTATGCACCGTAGTTCACTAAAACTAATCAAAAAGCGTAGAATCACATTGCCTGATATCTGTCCTCGCGACGTGGAGAAGTTTAGCGCAGCTCTCGGGTCGCAATATATGTATTCCGAGCTTAAGAGGCGCGTGCGACGCCGTTTCCTAGATCACTCGTTATTGCGACGACCGCGATAGTAATCGACGATAGCGAGCCATCAAAGTTTCAGTCAGCCAGCTCGATCATAAAAGATACATACGCGCGTATCGGCCTGGTAGTCTCGTGGTGCTCAGATCAGGTGGATCGTGCAGGGTGGCCCTTCCGCTTTACCTTCCTGACTGATGTGAACGGTAAACACACAAGGCGGATAAGATCCGGGCACGAGGCTCGCGGGGAGAGAGAGAGAGAGAGAGAGAGAAAGAGAGCAGGTGTGCCGGACTTTCATTAAACTCTCCTTAAACCCTCCTCCCTCCGCCTACCGTCTTCTCCTCCCACCATGAAGTTGCACCGGCACGAACTCGCTGTATCCTAAATTTCCTCCACTGTCGCCTCATTCTTTTCTCGTTGCCCCTCTCTTTTTCGCCCGGTTACCCTCTCTCTTCTTCCGTCATCTTCGAGTTCCAGTCGTTCTTTCGGTAAAGCGTCTTTCGCGTTACATTCGTTTGGTGAGACGCGTATAAAGAGACTCGGGAAACGCGGAGGATCAGTGATAGCCGATGGTGTATGGGTGTATGATAGGTGGCGAGAGGGAGGAAGCGGCTGTAACTCTACAGTGTAGCCTACGGTAATAAAGACGGGCTCAATTACCCCGATGAATCTTCAATTAGAGAGACGACGGAGTTTTATGTTTATAACCGAGGCCGCGAGGATAATGCACGTCCGATAATAAAGATCACGATAGTGCGCCAGGGTAGGGGAGAGACGGCGAATGGGGGGAGAAAGAGATTAAGAGAGGACGCGGAATGAGGGATAAAGAGAAATAGAGAGAGAGAGAGAGAGAGAGGTGGAAAAGGCTGCGTGCATAGGCGATGACATAGGGGCCGACGAACCGAATGAGTATACTCGGCGAAGGTGTGCAAACGTGCGATCTCGTAAAACTTGGAAATCAGCTAACGAACCCCGCGATTACCTCGTCGCGCGCGCGCCGTTCGATGCTTTCTCGGCGGCGAGAAAAGGTGTCCCGCGACCGTCGGCTAATCGGGAATAAATTAAACTTTACATTGAGGCTGTAAACGTTTATAAGCGGGAGGGGTTGGGCAGGTGGTGGTTCGCGGTGCTGGCGATTCGTTCTGAAAATACGCGCACGTGCCATATAACGAAGCGAGGGAAAACCCGTTTATCTTCATCTACGCGACTCCTAATGTCACCTTTATCGCCCCGTTAGCTTCTTCGAAGCGAAATTAACGATTTGTTATTGTCGTATGTGCACGGCGTGTATACGTGCGTGCGAGCGTGCGTGTGTGTGTGTGTGTGTGTGTGTGTGTGTGTGCGCGGTACGTTAAATATTTCGGCGAATCAGAAACTCCTGGCGTGCAACAGGTCGATCAATATGGCTGGTCGTCGTTCGTTGAAATGACAAAAGAAATTGCGATGCGGCATTCTGAATTAAGAACATTGCCTGGCAATGTGAGACGTGTTGGCATTCTGAACTTATTCGCTTATAACGTTCGTCGCGCTGATGCATCACTTTCTAACGTGATTTTCGAATAACGCCTGACGTATCCATATTTGCTTGACTGAAAACCACTTCAAGCTACATTTAAGCACGGCATGAGGAAAGAAAGGCCACTCGTCCAACAATTATGTTTCCTTAATTCTGGTATTTCACATATATTTAACGTTCTAGCTTTTAAAATGATGCGTTTTGAGAAGAAGCATAGAAGTCGAGTCGTAGAGGTCATGCACATTCGTGTTCGGCGTGCCTAACAAAGGAAAATGGCCGACAATTGCGTTAATCATCTTTCCGATCGTACGCGAATTCCGGTCGAACGCGATTCAGAAACGGATGTTCATACTTTATCGCGCTTTCGTCACCGTCCGCTATCTGCCACCATACGTTTCCGCTTAGCGCGTACAATCAGACGCGCACGTAAACGTAAACAAACATTTGCTCGTGACGTTCGGTCGACGTTCAATCAGTCGGCTGTGCGCGCGCGCGCGCCCGCGCGCTCACTCAACCCGAACGATTGTTTGCCTCGTCGATGAAGTCTGGCTGTCATCGGGCGGCATTAACCGGAAATCTTTCGGCGGGCAAACAACGCAGCGCCGGAAAACAACTCGGTTTCGCGTGAATTCCGAGCGTGACGTAGCTCGCCGTCGAGACCAAGACTTCGGGATCTTGGATGACTCGCGGTTTTGTTTGCCCGAGCGTCTCGCATTGTCGGCGGATTTTCCAGGAGATCCGTCGCCTCGACAATATTCGAGGTATAAGCTGTCGCAGAGGTGGCTCCAAATTAGATCTCGTTTGCAATCGTTCAGAGAATGTCGATATCGTCATGTGCACATTGCCACTGTCTGGCACGCGATTGAAGTGGATAATGACGTTTGTACACATATGAATCTCGTCGTTTATAGACAGAAGGCAATTCGTTTTCTACTGGAAAAACTTGACAAAACACAGGAATTTCGATGAGATACGCACGAGGTGTGGCACTGCATAGCACGACTGGCGTTATACTCGATTGAATTCACCTTCCAACGAGGCACCCCGCGATACCGTTCATTTACACTTTCACACCCTTGTATCTGATTTTTCGCCCACAACTACTAATACTAACGTATCGGCGCCGTTATTCAAATGGCAGAAGTATTTTCCGTAAGCAAATACGCGCATTCCATTCGGGCGGGTAAAGACAAACGGACGGCCATTTTGGTGAGTGCCTTGAAAGATGAAATATATTTTCGCGGCAGGTAGTTCCACTACGCGGTTCTCCGTCGATTCGCGATTCGCGATTCGCGATCTCGTTTAGAACGCTTGTCTCCTTTTTCTCGCGCTCGCTTCCAGTCTATCGAACGCCACTCGTATGTGGCACACACCGTCGCCGTCGGCCACGCTCTTTATTGGGGCGACGGGCGTTTATTAGATCGACGTATTTGCATAAGGCCGGGCGAGAGAGCGGCGCTCTCGACGAGTATGTGTCTTTGGATTATAAGCAGTTGCAACCGTATTTACGGTGAGGATTCACGCGTCGGCGATAAGGGATTGCGCAAGTTTAGCGCGGTAGCGACGCTGGCCTAATCCGCTGCATTAAGAGCGACCCACGTTGTGCCGATACGTCGCGAAAAATTCGTCGACAACTTCGTAACCTCGTTCCCGCTTTCTTGTGGAGCTAGAGACAGAGAGTGAGGGCACGTCGGACCGTGGAGTTAGGTAAATGAAATATTTAAAACTGTCCGCAAACGCAGTTCTACTAAGATGATGCGCATTGTGTGTCCTAGTAATGATTGAAGAACGCGACGGTGTCTTTGTAAAAACGACGCAATAAGATGTTAGACGGAAATGGTATTAGTAAGACGTCACACGACGGAATGAAGGCATTCATAAGACCGATGTGCGTGCAAAGCCGGAAAGTTGACATCTCGAAAACGATGCGTGTCATCGTTTATGGAGATACCGTGAGACGTGGTCGCGACTAAAACGATGTCGCCGCTTCCTCTCGCCTCTGTCCCGCTCCGGTTGCTGTCCGCGCGCGAACGTTGCGTTCGTCAATGATTGGACTCGTTGCTTTACACGAGACGCCTTAATTGACTCGTGCCTCGGCCCGTACGGGCAGGATCGTGCCGCGATCGGCAGGAAAAGCGCGGGTCGCGAGCGTACAGTTCTCGAGCGGTAGTAAAATAAGAAGAGCGACAGATCGAGCGGTAACATAGATGCGGAGAGAAGCTGCTGAGCGAGTCCAAGTGCGAGATCGAAGGCGAGAGAGAGAGAGAGAGAAAGTCGGGAGAAAGAGAAAGAAGGAGAAAACGAGGACGGGTTGGCGCGTCGCGAGCGTAACTGGCATTCTCGGTTAAGTGGGAATGGGCGATGGTTCGTTAGGCAGAGCAGTTTTTCAGGGTTCGCTCGGAGGAGTTTTTCGAGGCAGCTGCAGGGCGAGAAGAAGGAGGTCGGGAAGAAGCGGCACCTCCTGTACGTCGGTCCTCGTTTCCTTCTCTCTCTCTCTCTCTCTCTCTCTCTCTTCGTTTCTCCGTCCCTCACCGTTTTCCTTTCCTTCTCCGCCTCGCTCGACACATGGACGCACACGAAGCACACCTCCTCCGAGGCACGCGAAAAAGGTCTCGAGAATCGTCTTTGAGATTCGCTTCCCTCGTTAAACGAACGAGAGATTTTGCATACCGCACAGCAAGCTGACTCTCTCTCCTCCTTCCGTTCTTCCTGCCGGTTCACGAGTTCCATCTTGTTTCATCCTTCGCCGTGGCACCTCGCGCGCCTTCCGTCTCGGCAGCGGACGCCTAACGAGTGACAAGGCGCGTTCCTCCTCCTAAGAAGAGGCTCGTGGGCGCACGCTGCCCATATCGTTGTACTCTGCACACAGCCTCACACGGCGGACCGTAGCGCAGGCATCCGGTGAAGCGCGGGACGTTAAAGACGCGCTCGAACTCTCATTCCTTCCCTGTCTCGCTAAATATTTCATCCTTCTTCCATTCCGCTGTTTGGTGCGTCGTGCGGATATAGATACGCGTTGGCGTATGTGTACCTACCCCGCCCGCACACGTCACATTAGGCTCATTTTCCACACGCGGTTTTACACGCGCGGCAATTACAATAATAACAGACCTCCGTGCCTCGTTCGACGATCGGGCGAGTGCGAGCGAGTTGAAGCGGGTTGACGGGAGCGGACGGGAGCGTTACCCCGAGCCGGGCGCAGTGGCCACTTACACGCGGTCGCCGTTCGTTTTGTGAAATTGATTTAACATATTCATTAGCCTATGCAAATCGACGCCGCGCCGCGCCGCGCCGTGACGAGGCACGACTTCTCGTAATTCCGGCGCGTCTCCTTTTTCCGTCCACAGCCATCGGTCGCGGTTAGCGTTGTGCTGTGGTCCCGAGTCCCGAGTGCGAGTGCGAGACGATGTCATCGATTTTTCCACTTTCGCTGAAACGTTACTCGAGCCGGCGAGCGTGCTCATCTTTCGACCGAATGCTGTTCCGCTAACACGCTTCGCATAACGCAGCTCGTTAGCTTTTATCTAATTTACATCTCTCCGTCATCGACTCTCGTAATATCTGCCATGACTCAGTTCGGGCTCAGCTGACAGGACAATCGAAAGAGAATGTGAACGTTAAGGGAAACGTAATGGGTGTTCAAGGATGTCCGAGCGCGCGTTGCTCCGCTATTATTCTTTTCGACCCGTGACTGATTAGATCGCCAGAGGGGGATGGAAAGTGGAGTTTCGCGGGAGATCTCGTATGCCGATTGACGTGGGCGCGCAACGTACGCAACGTATGGGCGCGAAAGGCGACCGCGGGTTCCTTGTTTCCTGACGACCGCCGGCGCATTTATTTAAGTCGTGCACGAGGATCGCGCGGAAAAGCATGGAGCATTTTAAACACCAGTCAAGAGCGATTGTTTCCAATGGAACGCGCTCGATAGCTGCGAGGTAAAACGACGCCGGCGTCGGATACGCCGAGTGAGAGGGACTGACAATGAGGGAGAGAGGAAAATAGATAGAGAGAGAACGAAAATAGAGAGGGTAGGTAACGACGAGCAGCTGCTTTTCGTGCGTGTCGCGTGATTCGTTCGGATCGATGGACGCGCCGCGAGGAACGGCCGTGGATTAATCCGAACGATAACTGTTCCCTCGCGGACGTTTATTAAATCGCGAGCACCGCGCACTGTGAATCGGCGACAATTCTCCCCGAACCTTTGCCGCGGATTTTCCTAATCAATATCTCCTCATGTCCATTCTCATACACAGTAATCGCGGATCTTACGTTACATGTTGCATTAATCACGAAATTACGTGTGTATAACGTTTCAATGTCCTTTACGATTTCCATGTGCTCACTATCTATGTGCACCGGTTGAGCGTCTTATCACGAAAGCGAGTCAATTAGCTAGGGCGCATTCCTCGCTCCGATCGCACTCTTTCGCAAGCGAATCAGCGTACGTATGCAAATGCGCCCTTATCGCGACCAGCAAGACCGCCGGTCGAAACGTCAAAATTGGCCAGAGTCGTACGTGTCGAAAGTATTACGCTTGCGGAGCGTGCCATTATAACGTCGTTACGAATCGAGAGTGCCGTTTACACGGTGGATCGGGCCGGGTCGCATGGATCTTTCGGATAACGAGCGCGGACACGGACCACCGCCATCGTCGCCGTCGCACGAAAACCGGGTCGAGCTTCGTGCAACGCCGTCCAGTCCGAGCCGTTACGCTTTGATAAAGGCCGCGAGTAAAAAGGAAGAAAGGGGCTCCTCTAAAAAGGACTCGTCTTCGTAACCGGCCTGTCTGACACAATTTCGCAGGCCCGCGCTCGCGTAATATACAGGGCGTCTACGTCTACGCGAGCTGGGAAAAACACGCGAGCGCGCAGCGTGTCATTTGGCACGAAAAACCAACAAGTTTGAACGTGGGATTACGTGTAAGTACACAAACCCTCGCGGATAAGTATATCCTCGACCCTCTGTTACTCCTATTATGCGCGCACCGCTCGAAAAAGAATGAAGTCGCGAATGGGGTGCGCGACGGGGGCGGGACGATGGGGAGGGCTCCCACACGAAACGGCATTTTGACGACGGCGTCGGCCGCGCGTTACAATGGCGCACGCACACACCTCGCGCGTTACGTAACGCCGACGTGACCGTCACGCTCTGACACTGTTCTAAATTGACCGGCCGCACCGCGCCGCGCGCCGCCGTTGTACGAGCTCTGCCCCGGTCCTCTGCACTCGAATCCGCTCTCCTTTTCACGATCGGCCAACCCGAAACGGTCGTTGGCTTGGGGGGAAAAAAAAAAAATATACCAGAAATTTGCCATCGAAAGAAGTGGACGCGAGTTTCTAGTTGGTGCCTCGCCGCAATCAGCGGTGCGCAGGGCAAAAATGGCATCCCGGTAAATCGCCTCTGCTAGCATTCGGCGTCTCGTGTAAACTCACCGTGAGAAGCGCTCGCTGGTATATTGTCAAGTTTTCCACTTTGTACCTTGTTTGACGGTAGCCAGTGGCGCTCGGTAATTGAAATAAGAAGGATGATTTAATTGACATTTCGTCGGCCGCGGTACGTTGGACAAACTCGCGCGTAAATCGGCCGCTATCTGCGGAATTAGGTTAAATATTACGGTCCCGTGAATGGTAACGACGGAAGTTGGAGGGAACGGCGCGGGTGTAACGTCGTTACCGCGGCCGGAATCAGATTGACTCTAATTAATATCGTTGCGCCAGACGGATTCACCCTTCTTCGCGGTTTGGCGATTCTCCCGCGAAAGTCGTAAACGGCCGGGGAGGGCAGGGACGAGCGAGGAAGAGAGGCGCTGGCCGCACGGAAATAACCTGCGAGCGAGTATCGCGTACTATATCTACAATGCTGCAATTATAAACCATTCAGGCTACCGAGCGTGCGTGCCGGTGAACAGTTAACGTTTAAACGTAGTTCGGCCGGGCGAGTGTGATAGAGCGAGTTGCGGGAGAGGAACGGAGAAGGACGGGACGAAGGGGTTTGGGGGCACTGGCAGGAGTGACGAGCTAACAAAGATGGAGGTAGAGTAGAAAAGTGGCAGAGTTGTATGGCGGAAACACGCACGATATTATCGAGATAAAAATCCGCAAACGGAAAGCTTAATGTCATCGCGTACTTGGCGCAACAATTTCCTGACGTTCGTCGCTTCCAGCGCTTATACCTTTCTCTTTCTGTTTCTCATTCCCCCGTCTTCTACTCTCGTTGCCCCCCCTCCTCTCTCTCTCTCTCTCTCTCTCTCTCTAGCACCATCATGACCGCGACGCGAGTCGTTTACCTCATTTAATTGCGCGCACCTTCTGCTCACGTCGTCTGGCAATCAGGAGCGTCGAAAAAATGTTTTCGGGCTCCGGTAATGAGAGGGAATGTTAAAACGCCCGCAGTACCGGACCACTTAAGCCGATCAAAGTTACGGAATATGCCGAAGAGCGAGCGGTTGCGTGAATGGTGCGCCGACGAAATACCACCGACCGCGTCAGCGTTACTTTTCGTACATGCTCGTATACTACGTACAGTTTTTGCACGCTGGGCATGTAAATTTGGCGGTCGCAAAAGTTTGAGGAATTGCACGTCCTTGACACGCGTAATAGAACTGCAGTTTAATTGGAACTTTCCCAAAGGGCGTGCACACACCGCGTCCCGTCTCATCCTCTTTGCCGTCCAACATATTACTCGACATCTGGCATTGCCTAATACCGCATACAGTAGCATACGACGAAATAGTGTAATTTTGAGGAAAGAAGGAAACGTCATATCTCCTTCATATTGAATCCACTCGGTATAATTCATCGCGGGCGTTGGTGAAAAGTCAGTATGCAGACGCAGTTTGACGGCCACACGCCTGTGCCCGGGGCAGATGTTTCTTCCTCATGCCTCTCGTCCGATCCTCGACGGGTGTATTTAATCAGGACCGCGTTTCAGAAGCGAGAAACGTATTTGCTGGTTCTGAAATGCGCGTATGCGTCTTGCTGAAAGCTCCAGGTGGCGGTCACGAGGCTCGTTTCTACCGCGCGGAGAATCCGCCGGAACTCGATCCAGAACTCGGTTCAGCCTTCAGACGGCGTTCAATAACCGGAAGTACATCACTCGGCGCATCCGCCCAACCGTCTACGCGTCCCCCAATTCCGTCTCGACCCGCTCATTCTCTCTCTCTCTCTCTCTCTCTCTCGTGCCCGCTGTCGCCCTATTTCTCTTTGGCCGGGTTACGTGCACACATCCGCACGTCCACGCGTACGTACACGCATAGGCGGTTACCGTGTAAACGTACACGCTCGCCGATCAATTTATGCGAGTCGGAGACCACTGCAGAGCTGACCGGCCAACGACGCGCGTCTCATACCTTTTTTTCTTCTCCTCCCTCGTGTAAGTAATCGATTTCGCGCGGCGATCTCATGAAATCGGGAGATACCGCCATTAGCGGGTGACGGACACGATCGCGGCGTCTCGTTGGCTCCTTTTTTGCGCGATGACGAATTCATTACGGAACACCTCTCTCCCTCTCGCACGCCCGTCGCTCGCCTCGTCTTCTCGTCGTTCTACCGGCTTATAAAATACCGGTCGTACGCGAGCGACAGGGCAGGCAATAAAGTATCGCTCTTTATCAGGCGGGTGTGCGCTCGATAATAAAGAACGCAGCATCGATATGTTATAACGGCCGCACGCACGGCCAGCACAATTATCGGCGTGTCGCAATAATTGTTCCGAGTCGAGCCGCCACTGCCGCGCGCCGTTGTATTTTACCGGTAATGTGACGCTTTTCCTTTTTCATCGCCCCCCACCCCCCTTATTCGCTCCGACTGCGAAGTGCTCGAGCAGTTATCGGGCCGCGCTAATGCTCCGGGTAATATTCTCCTTGGGAGATCCGGGCGAAATTGCTTCGCGCTTACGTCATTTCGTGCCTCAGCACTCTTGTTCTTTCAAAACGGCGCACACTCGCCTGTATGCCCGGCGTGCGAGAGTGCTCGGCGAATAGGCCAGGCTGTCGACGATGTCGGCCCGCATTACGAATCAATGCGTCCGCGCGACGTGCTGACTGATACTACTTTTGTCACGGTGCTCACGTGTCACTCATCGTGTCACGTAGTAAGCGAATGATGCTTTAAATTTGTTACAAAAAACGACCTGAAATAGGGGGATGACGATTATCTCATAAATTACGTGAACGATTGGGTACATATTGCTACATGAGGCAGCATCCAGACCGGACGTTGTACATTCTGAGGAGAGCAGCGAATCTTCGCTTATCGACAATACCGTCTTCATTCGCCGAGGAATGCCTCTCAGGCCATAATGGCGACCGACGCCGTCCGTGCATTCCCATACACGGGACTGGAAACGAAATCTCGATGGCTGATCGCCCCCCTTTTTTCTTCATTCGCTCGTAAACGTCCGGAGTTCTGCTATGAGGGCAATGCCTCTCGCGTCGTTCCTGCGTCGTTGTATCCTCGACGCGCGACGATGTCAGAATTTATCGACGCCCGACGAGTGGGAAGCTTCCCGGTGGCCTGATCTTGATTTCCGAGATCCGAGTGCGTGATAACGAATTAATGACTGCCACGGGAGCGAAATGAGCGACGGGGCTCGTTACGACGTAAGCAGCCGCGACACACCGGCAATATATGGTGCCAGTCGATTAGCGACTTCAACTTCTCCCGTACAGTTTGTTAATTTAGTTGAGATTGTGCAAGAAGCGGCAATTGATTGGCGTAAAACGGCGATGAGCGGAAAAAGAGCCGTAATGAGTCGATGGTTAGCAGCGATAACTGTTCACGTTTTCCGTGCTTGCCTCGCCGTTTCGGCGTTGAACAATAATTGTATGTAGAGGAGTGTGCATGACATGTGAAAGATTAGACAATAGACAATAGACGGGGAGTGTAATTTCCACGCGAGACAGTATTGCGAATTTTTGGCTAAAGCAATCTGGACGCGTAATCCGGAATGAAAGGGTAGGCTACTAGCATCGTCGACCCTCCCCCAAAGGAAGTCCCTGGCGCGCTGTGTAGGTTTACGTCGCTGTAAACACGAAGTAGCTCCCAAGTGCCGGCTGCAGTCTCGTGAGTTGGATACACATTTAATTAGAGCCAACGTCGGACCATAAACATAATCGTAATATGATAATTATACGGCGTCGCTTCCATAAAGCGTACGGGGGCATAATGACGATGCCCCGACGACGTGCGACCAGCCACGGCAACGATAACGGGGAAAAAAGAATGGAGGAAGAAGTGC
The DNA here is from genome assembly GCA_963942575.1 of Priocnemis perturbator. Lineage (NCBI taxonomy): Eukaryota > Metazoa > Arthropoda > Insecta > Hymenoptera > Pompilidae > Priocnemis > Priocnemis perturbator. The sequence continues at coordinate 16,814,942 of OZ012644.1, read as the reverse complement.
TAAAGAACGCGCTCGGCTTCCGGTACTTCTTCGTCGTTCGAGGGATACCTGAGACCCGCTCCCGCCGAATAGCGAACTCCTGTCGCGCCATACAGTCTACGTCCCTCTGGCCCGTTTCATCCGACCGCCACCAATTAAGATGCACTCACTTTGCGGTCGGTCGTCCACCGGTTTTACGATCGTCTGTAACTCGTCTCTTCCTTACCCGGATCGCCGGTCTTGATACACCGATGGACATAATATGTTGCCCCGACGCGACGCCGCCGCCGTCGTTGTAACTAGCCTCCAAGATTCGCCAGAAAATAATCGACCCTCCTCTCCGACGCGCTGCTCCGCCGTCAATCGTTGCGTTGCGAGGTGTAAAAGTGTCGTTCGAGCGAGTGGGGCAAATTTGCTCGGCATTCTATTCGCTCTCTACCTATCGACGTGTACTCGATCACCTTTGCTTTCCTTACCCAAGATCCGTATCGTATCTTCTCTAACGGCCGATCGACCTTTTACATTCGCGTGATATACGGCCACTTTTCTCCCGGCCCCCAGGCGTTTACGGTGCTCGGGGCACGAGCATGGGCGCGACCGGTCAGAGACGGTCGTCTTCTCCGCGTCTGCACACTTCCCTTGTTTACGCTCGTTTCTTCCGGTACCGGCACTGACAGTAAGGCCGACATGCTGCTGGGATCACTGATTCGCTGGCACGAGTAACCCCATAACAGTTCTCCCCTGTAGTATACACGCGTGCGTTTACTTCTGAACGCTTCTCAATGGGGTTGTTAAGAAAGTCGAGTGAAGTACAGGAGGGTGGTGAGAAAAACATAGCCGCGAAGTGAGCGTCGATTCGTTGTCCGGCCGAATTGCTAAATGGTTGAGGAAGGACAAGCGTCGGTTTTGCGAACGTGTAACGGTGTTACGCGTTTCCCTACGAAATCACGCTACTCAAAGAGGCTCGTCCCCAAATGTGCCCGCATATATTCGTACCGTATAGTCGTAGGACGTTGAAAAGATGCGTGTCGGCGAGTTTCGCGTATTCTCGGCCACGCAAAAGGCCCGAAAGCTCTGCCGTGCGCTGCGGTCAAAAGAGATGTACAGATGGAGTCTTGTCCGGATAGAGACAGACAGACAGACAGACCGCGCGTATACAGAGGCGCGTGAAATGTTGGACAGTGTGGTCACCGTAGCGTAATAATAGCGTGGCATGCGAGAGAATGTCTTGCGTGTTTCGAATGACAGACGTAAGGACAGGAGGCGAGCGAGAGAACGAGGCAACCCTCTAGCCTCTTTAAACCTCGCTTCCTTCCCATTTGGTTCTCTTTCTCTCTCTCTCTCTCTCTCTCTCTCTCCGACAGTTATTGCCCTCGCGACGCTCCGTTTTCGAAAATCATTTTCCTCCTAACGATCGCAGGTGCTCCTTTACGTCCTCGTACGCCTCGACGGACATTTTGTTGTGAATCGTGTATCTAATTGTAAATCGCGCCGAGATAGTCCCGATAACGGCGCATGGTTTGTTACCGTATGAATAATTGAAGACAGCCACGATGCGATAACTCTTCCGCTTTATTGTGTTATGTGCAGTTTAGACAATGTTGGCATCGCTATGAATGTGCATTCTCGCACGACGCGCGATTCAATGTAATAAGTGTTTAACGTGTACAAGGTGTATAGGTGCCTGCCGTATGGTGGACGTGGTAAACGATTGATATCAAGTACCGTAAGAAGTATTGTACATAGTATTGCTGATAGGTCAGAAGTCAACTCGATTATTAATTTTGCAATGTAGGATGTACCTGCCGCGTTTCAACGCCGATTATAGCCGGCGTAGTGAGATATCGAAATTAGCTTCTCCTCGACGTTCTTTCAATCCTCGATTCAAGTGTCCGCTCGAACGATACAGTATTTCCAAAGTCGTACGTTACCCATTCTTTCTGCACATTGAAACGGTTAATTCGATACCGGGCCGCAGCAGGCAATCGAGCGACGACAATCGACCAATGTCGGACACGAATCACTCCTGACCGGACTCGTTTCCTCTCCGATGCTCGATACGGCTCGAACGAGCAGACTCGGCCTCTCAGTCTCGAGGCGCTGTCAATTACGCGCGTTATTATTAGCGAACTTCTCTCTCGCCGTGCACAGTTAGGTCTCATTATGCTCCGGCTCCTCGATGATAACGATATGCGCACGGGCGAATAATGACCGAACGCCGATACGTATCTCGACACGACATGTCGCGTTCCGCATTAATTACGACGTTCCGACGATAGCGCGCCACTCAACGATGGCTCGCCGCTGGAAATTGCCATTGAAAGATACTTGCCGCCGTTAACGCGAGACACGGAATATTTCGCGACGAGCGCGCCTCGCCGTTCTCCACCCTCCGCAAGCCGGTGGAGCATTTTCCAACGCGCCACGTCGCGCAATTTCCCAAAGAACCTCCCGCACCGTTCTATTTTTCATCACGCGTGGGACCCCGCACGCGTATCCTCGGGAAACGTTAGAAACGAGGGTTGAGCCGACGCCACCGACGCGACGTCTTGAGAGCTCGCATCTCGCACCACGTGCGTCCCGGCGCGGCGTGCACTCACGCTTCTACGGGGGTGTGTGGCTTTCATAACAATTTGCATGTCGCCTCTCCACGGCGATATACCCCCCGCGGACGACCTCGTTAAATATGGATGCATTTTACGGGATATGGATCCATATTCCGAGAAAGGGGAGACGACTTGGTCGTCGTCGTCGTCGTCGTCGTTGACGCTTCCCTCTTTCCGCTCTCGCCTTCCCTCTTCTTGTTGCGATGTGCGATCGGAGCGCGCGCCGTGTGCCAGGCCTGTGACGGGTGTGGCAATGTCAGTGGATAACGTTTGCGGCACGGACAAACCGACTGACAGACGGCGAGCCGGCTGTCACGGGGTCTCCAATTCGCCTTATCGCTTCTCTCGATCAAGTACGCCCCCGCTAAAGGGGTACTCGGATAGTGCCCGCTTAAGTGCTATGCTTTCCGTCGAGTCGTAGGTACACGTCACAAACGTTATTACGTTCCGTCTTACGTCTACCTCGGTCGCTATACCCTTCTTCGACCTTCTACTCAAAACTAAATCATACACGTCAAATTGTTATAAGCGTGCTGTAAGTATATAGTGCGTGAATGCCTGCGCGTAAAATATGGAGTGTCGGCAAACTATTTTGCAATTATCCAACTTTTGCGGTACCGAAATTGGAGGGGCGATCGAACGAGAGGACGACACCGTCTCGCTTAACGCCGAACCGGCGCGTTGACATATGAAACACTATGTCTTTCAATCATCATAAAGTACAATTTCGTCGTTTGCACCCTATTGAATGTGCGGTATGCGTTTTACACAATAACTGGTATGTAACGCAACAATGCGTTGAGCGGCGGAATATCCTCTTGTCCCTCTCGACTCTTTGATTTTAGAGGTGTCGCGCAGGCGGAGTATCGTTGCAATTGTGTCTTCCGCGGCATTCGCCCCGTCGCTGTCAATACGTCGTCCCTCACTCGATTATATTATGTGTCCTGCATTAACTCGTGCACGCTCCGTCTGTCCAGCATGTATTCACCGCGCATAGACGAGCGCGTTAACATACGTGAGCAGCTCTACGTGGTCGCTATCGCGGCTTCATTCGTCCGGTTCGACTTATTCTTTCTCTCCTGTCGCGGGATCAGTGACTCTCACTCCCCCGATCATCGTGCCGGAACATTTAATACGGCAGCCGATGGAGCCGTTCCTCAAGGACGTTCAAACGATTTCCCCGCGTCACGCCGTCGCTCAGGCCGTTTTTCGTCTCCTTCTTACCTGAGCCATGCCGTTTCTTAACACAAAAGTTACCCTTATTAGTAATAAACGAAGCACGTTAACGACCGGCCTCGCTCGCTCGCACGAGGCGCCTGAGCCCTCGATTATTTTTCGCTAATGAACGTATATGTACCGACTCGGGGGCTGGGTGTCGCTGTCCGCGCTTAATGCGATTGCAGCTCACGATAAGACTTTGCCTCTTGGCAATCGTTAGCTCGTCGCTTTCACCCTGCGCTCATTGCGCGCATTACGCGCACGCGCGCGTTTCTATCTCTCTCTCTCTTTCCGTCCCTTTGCCTGATCTTCTCCGTTGGTCTGTTTCACTCGATGATGTTTGAGGTCGCATCCGATCGAAGAGTGTGCGTGCCAGGCGGTTCGAGGACTTATTAAATACTGCTCCTCCTTGCTGCTTTCTTGCCTCTCTCTCTCTCTCTCTCTCTCTTTTTCTCTCCTTCCTTAGAGATCGTTAGCATATCGGTTCGGAGACAGCCTCGTTGTACTCGCATTAAACGCACGCGCGACTTCTGCCTCGTCCAAGGACTCGCATTCATCACGCGAATGATGCTCTCCTCGCAGAGATCGTCCGCAGACGCAACTTGTAAGCGATTAAAATTCGGTTACGCGCCGGCTGAAATTCGGCCGACGAACACGATGATCTTAATTGAACGCCTCGCAAATCGACACGCACTAATATTCGCCTTGCTACCAACACGTCGTCATATCTCAAAGGCAAGCGCACCTACGTAGAAAGGAGAGGTGATGGCAAATTTCTAAAGAAGCGACAATACAAATGACGTAGGCGATCTCAACTAAACTGTCTAAGCGTTCCCATCCCCCAAGAAATTCACAGGTACACAAAGGGCGTAAAATAAAAAAAAATTTCAGTGGCGGGGGTATCAAGAGCATTTCTCCCGTGCACGCGAGAGACAAAGAGAGAGAGGGAGAGAGAGAGAAAGTAGGTGGTGCGGTGGTAGGTGGAGAAGAGGCCGACGTAGGAGAGAGATGGGGGGACAAGAGAAAAGGGAGAGTCGCTGAGGCCGCTTTATCCCGAGGGAGAGGAGGTAACACGGGAAACCAATTAGCCGAGGAACGCCGCCACCGTGCCACCAGATATGAAGTCCGGTACCGGCTCAACTCTCTCTCTCTCTCTCTCTCTCTCTCTCTCTCTCTTTCTCGCTCTCTCTCTTTGACGCAGGTCCTACCGTGGTCTTACCCGGTACTGTTATCGGTAACTCGCGAACCATAGACGTTACAGTCACCACGGTCCGATCCGGTCGCGCGATCGACTAGTCTTAAAATTCTCCTCGCCCTGTCCTCCTCTTCCTCCGACTCCGACCGTTCTCGGGCAACGAGAGTTCCTCACGAGATATCCAGTCTGGGTTCGAGTCCACTTTCCTGTTAGGACAACCGCTCGACGACGTATTTTCTCACGGAAAGACGCGTATGAGGTGTGTCTGTATTTTCTGAGTTTCAGATACGTGTAAGTAATGCGTTTTTAGGTGATTTTACTAGTATTTTTGGTAACTGAGGTTAGAAATGGCGACGATCGCGTTTGGTGGACGCGTATCAGATTATGTGCCGAATTCGGAGAATATGATTGATTGGTTTTTGATTGGGGGGTATGGTTGGTTAATGAAATTGGCGCGGTGCTATTTAAGGGTTGTCTATTCGCAAAATCTCTGTGGATGGTTTCAAAGCGTCTTGTATTTTGTTTTTGGTTCTTTGAGCGTAGAAGTTGACAACGCGTCGGGAAGCATTAATAGGAGGTATCTAGTGCGTCGTGCAAACAATGATCAAAAGGTTACTGTCTGCGTTGGTATCATTAGTGTCGGGCATCTGTATACCAAACGAAACGACTTGTGTCTTTTATGTGCCGATCGTAGGTGTAGATAATGTGTATAACTATAGAGTAATTGCGAGCGCTCTACGTTATTGCGTAACGCACTCTAAAGTTATTTCATCTAATTAATGGTGCTGCTAATGTATCGATCGTATCGATGAAAGGTGGATTCAGTTCTACTCTCTCTCTCTCTCTCGCACGCAGACGCACACACTCATTGGCCGTAAGACACGAATAGCAGGAATCGAAGCGTTGAATGTCGGGACGAACGTTCGCCCCGACTAATCGGATTTGTTAAAAATACTGACACGCGATCGGGATTGCGAATGAATTCGTAACGCGGTAATCAATCGTGTCGACGGAATTTTCGCTCATATTGTATGCAGACTCGAGTCAGGATCGACGACACGACGACGTGGAAGCCTTGTCAGCCGTGGATCACCGTCGGCACGTTGCGGTTTTTCGTGGTCGCTGCGCTTTTTTGAGGGTACGATCATTTGGAAGTCTAATTTATACGGCGGTTAAATTAAAATGAATGCGGCCGACGACGGTGTTACGATGAGGTGGACGTGCCTGCGAAACTTCATCGTGTCTAAGAGGGCGTGAGGAAGGGATGGACAGAGATGTAGAATAGTGAGAGACGAGGGCAGACGTAGTTTCAGAGAGAAAGAGAGTGAGAGAGAGAGGGGGGGGGGGGGGGAGAGATTGCGAGTGTGAGGCTGAGACAGAAATACGTCGGGAGTGAGTGCGTGTGCGTGAATGAAAGAGACGCAGCTATATCGTGATTAGGGAGGAATGTTGATTAGATCCATCAGCTGGTCGAGCTCAGGCCCACCTCCCTCGCCTGGACCTTTTGCCTCTTAAAACGCCTCGGCTCTCGTCCGGACCCCGACCTGTCTCGAAACGAGGCTCTCGTGATTTGGGCTCGACGAACTTCCTTGGAGTTTCTTCGCCTCGCATACCTGATTCTTCAAAACCTTACTGCATCTTCTTACCGGTTTGACCTACTCCGACCGAACGGATGACACACGTGAAACACAATTACAATTCCGAAACTCGACCCCCAGCGTGGGAACGGAAACGTTGTCGAACACTCGACGATTACCGACGATCTTACACGTACTAACCAGCTACAAAGAGAGCTGACCGTCATAAAATGGTGAAACATCTTTGAAGTCGCGATCGATTTATGACGCATAGAACATGAACGGACTCTCGCGCGCCGCTCCACAGTTCTCCGGTGGGTCGTCATCGGCCTCGTATCGCCTCGAATGTAGCACGACCGAGGGCGATGGATGCGGCTAAGTCGGAGTCGGAGTCGAAGTCGGAGTCGTAAAAGCAGCGGCAGCACGAATCTGGACTTGGGCTTTTATTGACAACATGGCAAATACCCGGATTCCATATTTACGGCTGTCCCCGACCGTCTACTCGCCTTCCCCAGGCCAGCGCGCTCGTATCAGAGCAGGAGCATCCCGCGTGCCCGGCACAGAAGAGGCCCGAGAAAGAGAAAAAAGGAACGGGAGGACCTGTTGGACAGCGGGGATACCGCGCGCGCGTTTCCTCTCTTACGCTCTCCACGAGGCGTCGTAAATTTGTTTCGCTTATACGACCGCTTTAAAATACTCTCGTTCGGTGAGGTGTACACACCTTGTTAAGAGGCGACGACGCTCTCGCCCCGTCGCGCCTCCGATTTTCTGTCTTCGCAGTTTCGTGCGCGTCATCGGTTAATGGGATTCCCAATTTGTCATAACGCCCCGCGCTGCCAGCTCGCAACTCGCGACTCGCTGATGGTGTCACGACGTGCCACCGTCGAGCGCGGGCTGCTTCGCGCGCCGCTCATTATTCGCCACGAATTCCTTTTTGTGCTCGAAATATTTTCTCCCCCCTCCTCTACCGCGGCTCGCGTAGTTAAACTGGTTTTAAACCGCCGAGGCGCGGATCGCGTATCCAATTACAGGCGCAATATACCTTAATTGCAAATACCTACCTCGTAATTCCCGGCGGCGGGATACGCTTCCTCGTGCTAGGTTTTACGCTCGGCCACGTCCGACGTCTCGCGGGGCGGAGGGGTTGCTTTACGATGCGCGCCCCTGCTTCGCAGCCCTTGCCGACAGCCCTGGTCGAGAGTCGGGACTGTCGGGAGTTGTGCACGTAAGGCGCGCAGGGTACCATCTTCGAAGTCGGCAACCCGCTCGGCCGAGCTCCGGTAATCGTCGGAGCAGCGGCCGCGCGCGAGAATAGGGGACGACCCGCGAGGGCGGGTCGGGGAATTCCATTACGGGGAAAATGTAAATATAATTGTAGCGTGCTGACATAACGGTAAGATAATCCGTCGAGCGGAGGCGCTGCCTCTGCAATAAATCGTAATTTATGATCCCTATACGCCCGCCGGTATCGCTGAGAAATTCAAGACTGCGCGGACAGCGACTGGGACTCCTGCCTCTCTCTCTCCATCGAGTTCTCTTCTTTTCGTCGTACTTTCTTCCACCGTTCACCTCTCTCTCCTCTTCTCCAATACACCTCGCGCGCTCGGTCTCTCTTCCTCTGCACCGAGAGCCGGTGAAGAAGGTGGTGAACTCTCTCGGTCTCTGGATCTCATCGATGCTGCTGTGGGCATAGTTATAACGTGGTTTCTTACTTCTATCATCTAGGCATCTCTCTTTATCTGTTGCTCGACCAGAGTTCTTCTCTTTCTCGCTCTCTCTCTCACTCTCCTTCTCACTCCTTCTCTCGTTTGCTCCCTCTACCCGGCACTTCCATTTGCTTACTTCTCTCTCGCTCGCTTCTCGACCGTCTTTCTTGTCGTCTTATTCTGCCCTCTCTCCCACTCTCTTTCTCTCGCTCTCTGCTTCCGTCTGTCTCGCTGCCTCTCTTCCGAGCTCTCGAGCACCAATAAATTAATTGCAGAGATTTACGTATCTCGGCCGTAAACCAGTCAGCGAGACTAATGCCCGACCACTAATTACATAATTATATGGCATTATGTTACGACGATCAATTAATACGTGCGTACAATGACTCGAACGGCACAGACTCGCGGCCGTAAGTCATCGGCAAGGCGATTCCGTGCGATACCGTGCATGGACGAGCGCGGTCAGGATGCGAGCTGCCGAATGCATCGCGAGCGAATTGCACGCGCGCAAACTGGCTCTCTGCTGCGGAAAACGATGATTTATCGTTTCGCTACCAGGAGCCGAAACCAAACGACGTGCCTGTTAGCCAGTTATACCCGACGATTTTATTTGGCGCTAATTTTTTCGCCGCCGCCGCCGCCGTTGATCGAGGAAGAGAGGGCATAATCTCGTCTTCGCTGAGATAATATCGTATCATCCTGCCGGAATTGCTAGGCTCGCTTAACCTCGAGTCACGCACGATTATTAGTTTTACGATTCGCCCATGGAACACGGTAGCCTTCCGGCGTACCATTAACTCTCGGTAATGTTAAATTTTGTCCATCAAGCGAGTCCCTATTGTACGGCGCGAACGATGATAATTCCTTGTCGAGCGAGGATTATCGTGCGTTTGCGTCGTTTTCGAAATTGGTTGAATATGTACATACCTGAGGTGACAGGCGGACCGCTGTTGTTAAAAGTTGCAGCGAATCGCGAGGGGTGGATCGTCGCGGCCAGACACCTCTCTTCCACGCCTTTCATTCACAATGGCATGTCTGACGTCGCGCCGCGCTTATTTTCGTCGTCGAAAAGAGCGCGAGGTACTTTCCTCCGCGTCGAACGGGAGAAGGAAATGTTCGTATTACCGAGCGGGGGTGGAATATGAGATGCGGGCAACTGATTTATTTAAGGGGCAGACCAGACATCCGGTTTGTCGAATTACGCTTTAAGAGTGGTCGTAGACGGAGTGGCAGATAAAAACGAAGATGGTGAGACGATAGAGAGGGCGCCGAGAGGAAGAGAGCGAAATATGGGCGCACACATATAGACGCAGGCGTGCGCACACAGAGGTACCGAGGTGGAACGAGCCCATGGTGTATGTGTGTGTGTGGCAGCTCTTCGGCGCGTTAACCGTTTATCATTGCATCGACACAAGTCACGCGGTTGGACCCTACTATCCACTTAAAAAACGGCGATGTGCTGCCTTTAGTAGGAAGTGACGTCAGCCCCCAAGGTCTGCCGTAAATAATGCGAGAACGCGCTCTATTAACGTGTTTATTCGAATCGCGGCTAAATCGCGGATAAATCGCGCGCGCGCCGCTGCTAACGGTGCTAACGGTGTGGGCCGGTGATCGATGAAATAATCGAGGCTCGTCCGAAGTGCCACTTTCTACCCGTGTTCGCCGCAACGGGTGTGGAAATACGTTTTACGGCAGGCGTACGCGCTCTTTAGTCGCACGTCGGATACAATTTGCCGAAATTGTCTTTCCCGGGCAATTACCGGGCGCAACGGCGACGCACACGTTTCCCCCTGCTCTTTACCTTTCGCGGCTGTAGTGGTGACCAGTGTCCCTTGTTTCATACTTGCTGACAGTAGGAAGCTGACCGGCGACGACCAATGCATTATTAATGTCTCCTCTAACTTGTTACCACTCTCGTACTTACTTGCTCTCGCATTATAGAGGCCCTGCATGCTCGAGGCAACTCGGCTTCTACGGGCTCCCCCTTCGCTCCTCGTACCAGGAAGCGGAATACTTTTGAGGGAAGCCGATCATTCCGAGAGCGTAATTGTCTCACGTGCTCGAACGAACTTGACGTAAGCAGTCCGTGCCGCCCGTTAACCGTCAACGTAACCGCGTATAATTATCTGCAAATCCATATTCTCGCGAATGTTGTTTGCCGCGTCTATAAACTGTATCGATTCACAATTATATCGTCTTTACATCGGTCGATGAAAATTGCATGAACCTCGTATGAATCATTCTTAACGTGTACGTAGATGTGCAATTATATATAAAGCGTCACATATAGCGTCGTCTCGATCTACACATCGATTCGTTGGCCAAAGTTCCCTGTGCGCCGGAAGATTCTGCGATTAAATCCCCCGTCCAAGTTCAACGCCGTGATAATCTTTAATCTAACACAGCGCCGACGCATGGACTTGATCGGACACGAAATTTCAAAGTCCCGATGCACGATTTACATCGAGATTAGAGGACGCGTACAATCTTGATCCTCGCCTCTGCGCAGCGAGGCACTCTAGATTTGACCGTGTAACGATTTTAACCAGATACGAGAGCGGGGAGGGCGAAACGAGGCAGGGAGAGCGAGTCGAGACATTATCGCGAAGATGACGCCTATGACAGCATGTGGGAGTAGCTGTCACTCATTGTTGCCTGCCCCGACGTGATATACCCAGACATTTCGCTTCGTGATATCGCGGGATACGCTGGCTTGAAATTCTTACCCTGCGACCCCGAGATACGGGCGTCATAAGCGTTGCGAGCTAACAAGAATCTCGTATTATCCCTTTTAGTAACTAATTCCATTTATATATAAAAATCAAGTTTCTGGGTCATAGAATGTAGGTGTAGCGAGGCTGCTCGTGTCAACGTGCCCAATAGGGAAGTTGCCAAATTTTATACATCATTTTAAAGACAAACGTGGATCAATTTTAATGCGAAAATTTGATGCTTTATGGATTGCACATACTCGTAAATTAATAGGTATTTCTTGTAAATGAAATCTTGAAATAGTGAAAGTGAAGAACGGATCGAGTTATGAGGTGGCGAATGACTAAAGCCGTTTAAAGCTATTTCGATTAAGTGAGTCAGTAATGGTCTAATTGACAGAGGGAGCCGTTTGAAAAGTGTCTCTAAGCCCCATATCATCTCGAGGCTTGCTCTCGATCGATATCTATTCTCTTCCATCGACTCATCAATGAAAGTTTGAAGTTGCCGATGGAGAAACGCAGCTGATGCCCCTGACAGGCGATTCAGTTTAATCACTGCCCGATCGGCACAAGGAATCATCAAGATGAAGATATCCCTTTTCTCGTTCCTTCTCTCCCTCTCTCTCAGTCATTGTTCATTTGTCGCTCGTTCTTTCTCTCGCTATAGCGGCTGGTAATAATACGCGTTCGCGCCTCGTCATTGATCTCTTGAAAGCCCTCCGGATTGACTTAGATCAGTATGGGGACAGTTGTTCGCGCTGAATGCCCGTCGCGATATCAGTCTGTGGGGCACGATCGACTCTGGGTCAATTTAACTTGTCGCACAGTCTCTCGGTACTCGCACCCTCGAAGGCGGCCTAACGTCGTTTCAATGCAAACGAGAATATGTGTGCTCGTCGAAGACCATCGACGCGGCCATCCATTCTTCCCTTTATTCGAACTCGCTTTCCTCCATCGCGAGCCGCAAATTTTCATCTCACATCTACGTCGTATGCATATGCATACCTGCGTGAGCCGACGCTCAGGAAGTGTCAGTCTCATTTCCGACAAGTTCATATGCAATATATCGACGATGACTTATGCTTATGCCGCCTCATCGCAGTGCGCCGCGCCGCGCCGGCGTGTTTACTCTCCGTCAAAAGCATGGCCCCCTAAGGTTACCGCCTCCTTTCTCTCGGGCGACTCGCCGGAACGCTTCCTACGAGCGTCATTACCACACGGGCTACACCCACGGAATATACGATCGAACGTTTCACAGTGGCCGGCACCGATGGCAGACACATTCGGCGCGCTCGTCGTCGTCTCTCGGGCGCGAGCCGTGCCTCGGTAAATCCGTTGATTCGTAAGATGGACGCGTAGCCGGGCTCACCGAATCATTTATGCCGGGAGCATTTTCGAGGAGAGAGGTACGTGTGCTCCGCCTTTAATCGAGATCGAAATCGGCCGGGGCGCAAGTCGTCGCGGAGGTATGCGGGAGCGTGCGTAACGTCGCGTCGTGTACACGCCGCACAGACACACACGCTAGCGGCCAATTTGTACGTGAGACTCGACGGCGGAATCGCTGGCGCTTAAAAGATATTCGTCGTATAAGGCGAGCCACGCGCTTACGGAAATTTAAACTTCCACACGACACTCATTCGCCTGCACTCGTGTCGACTGCTCAAGGTCGATGTTTCGTACATAGCATTCTAGGACCCCCTGCCCCTACTGCTAATTGCGTCTGCGGAATGCGGATTCGGGTTTGGAGCGGCTATCTTTGTCGGTCCGCGATCTAATGAGCGTCGATGTAAATGTGAGCTTTTTCTATTGCAGAGGCCACCCTCCTCGTCACTCTCGTATCCGGGCGCGGGTGGCAACGACGACGCACGTAGTCCTGGAAGCGGCGGAACACCGGGACCACTCAGTCAACAAGCACCTACCAGCCTGGACTCATCGGACCCCGGTAAGTACATTTTCGTTATCTCCCGCTCGACGTCGCTCTTAACGCGTCCCCTGTCATGACAATGTGCAATTACGCTACACTGTAATTAATGTACTTGTAACATCGTCGCAACTGAAACCGGTAACACTGTAACTACAGATAATAATAGAAAACGTAATAACGCTACGAAGAGACTAATGATGTAGTTTCGCCTAGGAATTCCATGAAACCTCGATCGTGCACCTTGGTGATCTTGGCAGCGAACGCGTGTTGAGTAAAGAATTTTCGGTAGGTTCGATAATTTCGTCGATTTGGAAGTTATTGATGTATCGATCCGGAAGTGGAGAATCGCGCGTTGTTGGAAAGAAAATACTTGGCGATCGATCGGCATTGGAAGTAGGCCTCTGAATAGAGGTTATGGAAGGACGGTGACTCGCTGACGCGGCATGGGTGGACTAATGACGATATCACGCGACGAGCGAACAACGAGTCGATGATAATCAAGGAGCGGATCTCCGCGCCCCACGAACCTTTCCGCGCACCCTTCGAATTTTACGAACGCTAACGCGCACGTCAACGCCATCAAACCGCTGGCAACACCGTCGTCGAGGCTAATGAGCGTTCTCTTGCATTGGCGTAGGTTCTTTCGTTTTTCGAAATGCTCGCTGAGACGGCTGCGAATAAGTATCGAAGTAAGCCAAGTGTTGCAAGCTCAGATTTCCCGGCTGTTTCAGACGGCAAAATGGACATATTCGTTCGTTGACAAGCACATGCAAGGTAGCTCGTTTTGATTTATTATAAGAGTGGCCACTTGCCTTAAAACGATTTCAGCATGTAAATGACATTTGACGTGCGTGCATGGCCGCAGTATAGGGATAACGCAAGGCGCGAGGCGTGAAGCGTAAGATAACGTGCCTCTCGATAGCAGCATAAATATCTGTTAATCCATGCTAAAGTGGAATATTTGAAATTTCTTTAAATTAGTCCTTTCCTCGACGCCTCGCATAAAAGGCAAGACAGGCGACAACCCACACATAGTCATGAATCTCGCCGAGCCACGTTGCGTTGCGACCGTGGCCGTGGTTCGTTGGTCGTTGAATGTCGCGCGTATGACGCGCGAATTGCCTTGAAACGGCGAGGTTCGGCCGATTTCACCGTTCGTCGGCTCGCGCGTCACACTCTCGCGGTCTCGCGGTGTATCGTTAACCGGCGTTAATGGTAATGGAGAAGGACAATTCGTTGGCGAAGTTCGGGCGAAAGCGCGCCAATGGTTAGCGCGCGGGTTGGGTTTAGTCTGTCATCGGAGGGAATACAAGTTCACGACACCATCTCATAAAGATTCATTAAGCTCCGCTCCGCCGTCTCTCCGTTCGCGTTCGTCTCTGCCGCGCGTCGTGGTGTGGCGTGGCGTGCCAGCACTGCCAGCCCTCGTTCGGCCGCGCACGCACATGTGCCCGTATCGTATCTGCATGTACCCGCGCACGAGTGTATATGCGAGCGTATATGACTACAGTGCGATACATACTGTAGACGCGGACGGATATATGCGAGGAGACGAAACGGCTGATCAATAACAATCAAAAGCGGGCGCTATGCTGATGAGAAAGGGACGGAAAGTTGGCGTCGATCGCGTTTGGGGGCCCCCGCGTCTACACAACTAGACACGTACGAACGTAGGCAGAGCGAAGCGGAGAAATGAATGGCTTTCGAAATGGTCCCGCGCGCGCACTGTTTAAGCCAGCGTCCGTCGCTGTCTTTTGTTCAGATTTCATATTTGTCGGTGCGTATTCTCGCGCCTATGCCGTACGCGTGCGCGAGTGCGCCGATCGGTCGTTCGTGACGAGATATCGATCTGCCCGTCGAGATCTGTCGCGCGAGAGCGTGGAACGTGGAACCCGATGACGAGAGTTTCGCACGTGCGCTCGCCTAGAAAGTGCACGCGCCCTGACGCACGCGAGATCGTGAGAAGAAAAAAAGGTATGCGGCTTCCGTAGCGACGGGAACACGGTAATCTCTGCACTTTCACCGGCGCGGCCGAGCGCGAGCGGGTGCAACGCTGCGAGTTTACGATAATGCGCCCGGCATTTGGCGAGCCGATCGCCTCCACGGCCTCCCATAAGAGGATCGTTCTTAGAATTCCTCGAACGGCGCATATTGCGCCTTATCTGGACTTTCACTAGGGGCTTGACGCGACTTTACGATAATGTCCGCTGATGTTTCGCAAGCAAAATGCGCGGCGATCATCAAAGATCGGTTCTTCCCTTTCGTAAGCGGATTGTTTTCTTCCTCTGCTCCTTGTGCCGCTGGCGTTAATTGCATCGCTCGTCCGATCACTCATTCGATCGCGCCACGCTTTGACAAACGCTCGCTGGAACTGTACGCTGTACGGTGTGCGTAGCATTTTGTAAATCCACTCTGCACCGCTAGTATTATTCATATATCATTCCTCCTTCCCCGCGCTCAAGCTCCAGCAGAGTTTGAGACGACGCAAATGAATTTGCATGTACATGTACACGGCAATCGTCAGGAGACAGGGATAACGTAACTCGACGCGTCCTAGCATCTTCCGCCTTTCCATTCGCGCTGAGAGCCACTGCTAAATGTTCCGATCTAGCGAATCTCGATGCCCCCCTCCCCCCCATGGTAAACAACGCCGCCGCTACCGCATGCTATCCTCTCGTCAATTCTCAATTACAGTATTATTTTTATTTTAAACGACGTCGACGTCGGTCCCACCCATCCTGGACACTCACGACGCTCACGAGATTCGCGCATACGCGCACGCACACGCCGAGCAAATCGAACGGCACCCGCGCACGTGGTGCACACATACGGGCCGACGGTATACGTACACGAGCGTGCCGTATTGACGTACGTAAACGCGTACCGCGCGTACGACACTGTCAGGTACTCGCTGCTGGCTGGTTACCTAATGTCGAGATAGTATCGGGCCAACCCGGGGTTGTCATTGTACGACAAGGTATTCGCTTCGTGTGCCACATCGTCCTCTGCGAGCACGTTTTCCTTCCTCCTTTCGTTCTATCGACGTTGTCCTCTCACCAACCAACCTCCGCCCCCACCCACCTTGTCGACTGGCTGTGTCTCTCTCATTAACGTGCCAGCTTGTTTGCGGGGAAGATATCATCATCTTCTTCCACGATGTCTTTCGAGCCTCGTCCGAGAGCTGTTTTTCGGTCTCCTCTCTATCTCTCTCTCGTGCAAGAGAGACGCGCAAAGGTGACGCATCGAACAAGAACCATGACGATGGGCCTCGTCCAGCCACTCGACGGACCTAATTTGTATGCCGTCGCTCGTCGTTCGAACTTCGCATCGCCAACCGACGCTCGGCTAACTTCCACGACCCGGTATGTACTTCGGTACGTCGCGTACTTGGTGAACGAACTTTGGTACACGTATATCCCGCGGGATGCGGGGCTCGCTTGTAAATCCTGGAAAAGGGTACGGGTACGAGGCGCGAGTCGAAGAGTTTTCCAGGACGCCGTCCGATGGAGTTGGGACGGTTAGCGTAGCGACACGTGGGAAGAGCGCGAGGCATGGACATTAACATATCGTGTCGCAATCGCTCGCGGATAAACACGTTCCTTCCCCTCCTCCCCCGCCACCTCCACGCCGAGGTTATAAGAGATTCTCTATCTGCGGCTGGCTATCGGAACGCGCCACGGCCTCGGAAACTCTGTGTTTTTCTCGTTCATCATTTTTTGTTCGCGTGGGAGTTTGAGTGAGGCGCGTGCACTTGTGCATACTCATTTCGAAGTCGTACTGATAATCGGCGAGGTCTGGCTGTCTCGCTCAGGGATGCTGCTGCGAGAGTGAAATTAATTGTTGCGGTTCCGGACGCTGCCAGCTTCCTTCGGCGGGAGAGTGAACACGGGATGTGGGAGTGTATTGTCCTTGCGGCGGATTCGTACGATTCCTTATGACTTATTTCAGAGCTTTCTTCGACACTTTTTTTCCGGCACGTAAGACAATTGCGCGTACCGAGCGCATTTGGACGCATTCGTATCTAGCACTCGCAGTGTGTCTGACTACGCAAACGGTCCTCGGTACGCTGTCAATGCCGACCTTGTACGCGACCTTTTCCATCGAGCCGGCCGCAACAATGCGAATGAAAATTGCGCCGGTCGCAGATCGTGTGCGCCCGGCGAGATCCGTATTGCATAAATTCCATAAGACGCCGGTGTTGTCTGCGTATGTCGAGCCGATTGTGCGAGAAGTTCAAAGGAGAAGGCCGTGGAAGTTGACGGGCGGGTGCAGACTCAACAGGATCTCACGAGATCTCACCGTTAGCACCCCTCGCTCCCGGTAATCCGCTCCTATTAGGCGAATTTTCGTATTCGTAGACAGAGGAGCGGCCATCGATCGATGTCTCGATTGCATCGGGCGTAATCTATTATCCTCTTTGACTCCGGTATCGACCGCTTCATCTCCGGGACACGTAGCGTCCACCTTTATATCGGCGTCTTCCCTTCCCTCCTCGCCCCCGCCTCATGCTGGCAACTCGGTCGGTCCCACCCGTGCCAGGACGCGACCTTTTTTTTCCCCTCCACCGGATGCCTTCGCGAGCGCAGATCGAACCTCTCGATTCCGGCAGAAACGAGTCCTGTCAACCGGCGGGCGTCCCTCCCGTAACAACATTCGACGCTCGACTTTTCGTGCGCCTCCGAAGTAGATCCTTAATCGACGGCCCGTCTCACTCTGCGTGTCTCCGCCGTTCCCACTCGTCGGCGAGTTCTCCGGCCGGACGAAAGGGCGAGAAAGGGGTCCAGCAGATATCCTCCGGTTTCTGACAACTATCAGCTTCGTCGGGAACGAGACGGCGAAAGAGGTGAGACGTGCGAGAAGGAAGAGGCGAGTGTGTTAAAGCGTGTATGGGGACCAAAGATCACGGAGAATTCCTGGAAATCGGTATATATAGGGGATACTGCGAGAGAAGCGGGACAGAGAAGGAAGAAGATAGAAGTAATGAGGCTGATTCTCTGTTTTCTGTGTTTTCAGCGGGCAGCGCGGTATCGGCCGGTTATCGGGTGGTGCCTTTTTTTCCTCATTCCTCCCCCCGCGTTCGTCGGGAGAGAGCCACTCCTTACCCTCCTCTCTTTCTTCATGCCGCGCTCGTCTTTCCTTTGCTTTTATGTGTCTTTTCTCTCTCTCTCTCTCTCACTCTCTCTTTCACTCTGTCTCTCGCGGCATAATGAGGCCTTCATGTCGTGAACTTCTGCGCCTTGTACTCTTTTTTCTCTGGAGGCAGCCCTTGTCCTGCGTAAAACCTCATGGTACACGGATCCGCGTATAACCGGCGCCGTTTTAACCATGCTCCGCTCTTTTATTGCCCGCTTAGAGAGGCTCGCCTTTAATCGGCCACCTCGGTTTCTGCACGCGCTTCCTTCTCCCGGATTTCTCCACTTTATCGCCGCATTGTCTCTCCCCGGTCCGCGTAAATTGAGTATCTTTCCTTGGCTCGCTCGCGCAACCAATCGTACGATGCGTTATTTACGCGTCAGCGGACGGGGGCGCGAGGGCAAAATGTTTCGTCGCGGAAATCTTCAAACTGACCGGTCATCGATCAATATTTCGACCTTTTTCGTCCGGCTGACGGAAAACACGGCGGAAGATAATTTTCAGCGCGGCAAATGTCATTCGCAGCGTCACACCGTGTCCGCGCTTTAAATGCTCCCGCTAATGACAGGTGAGTCTTCGTAATTTGCCCTCGTATCGATTGATTTCGACCAATCAAGCATCGCGATCGAGTCAATCGCCGGCCAGCTCCCGCTCGCGTGACGGTTGTAAAACAAAGAATGACGGTTTTAATATAACGACAGATGACGAACTTTGATTTGCACTCGCATGGCTTCATTTCGTCTTTCATCGGAACGGCAATGATCACCTCTACGCGGGGAATACAAAAACTTGGCGAGCGCGCGCAGCAATTACTTAATCGGTAATGAAGTATCCGTGCGTAGACATTTATCATTTTCAAAGAGACAATTTAATTGAAATCAATTCAATTGGCAGTTTTAACCTGTACAAGAAATGTCAGTAATTACCGTCCATGGTGACTGATTCTGATTAAATTCATTTTCCAATCAAACACTCTTCGATATTAACGCTTTCGTTCTTTATATTACTCACTAGTCAGACCGAAAGAGGGAAGGTGGGAGGCAGACAGAGAGAGAGAGAGAGAGAGAGAGAGAGAGAGAGAGAAAGAGAGAGGGAGCCAACATGAGACTCGCGAATTGCAGGTTTGCGCAAACAATCACTTTTGTGATCATCTGCAGGTTGCCGTGTAGAACGTTTACGAGAGGGAACGGGAGGGAAACCGGGTCGTGCATCGCGACATTGAAGTTAATTGGCATGTTAATGAATAATAAACTCGCGTCACCCGGCCTGCGTATGCATATGGATATGAGATATATACCTATATATATATATATATATGCACGCATCGATGGCTCTCGGAACGACCGATAGCCGGACATGACAGCGGGTGGCACTCTCATTAATATTACTGTTTACTATGCCTCTAATCTTCAGAATTTTTGCTCTAGCCTCGCTTCGGCCGATCGCTTGACTGTCAGGGTTCATTGAATTGAATAGTCCGCGCTTATCGTCTCTCCCCGCCGTTCTTCTCGGCGAAGCGGCTGGCCGAGCGCCGGAAAAATTTCCCTCCTCACGATAACGGAGCGTCGGCAGTGAACTGTTTCGCCGCGATTCTAACGAGACGATGCTTAGTCAGCGATCGTCCTTCCGCGCCGCATTCGATTCCTCGTTCGATTACGTGTCCGTGCGATTCGATTATTCATATCCACGGTATTCATTTCCACCCTTCTAGCTCCGATTTCCCTTCGCCGCGGCGCCGGCCAATTTCAGACGCACCACAACGCGCTCGCGTAATCGTGGTAATAATTAACAAAAATAAATACCTACATCGCGCGGCACTATTTTATCGCTCGTTTGCCAGGAGCAAATTTCACAATTTCCCTCGCTGCCTCGTTTCATCGGCATCCTAATAAACGTCGATGTTCCGGGGGTGATTTAAAAATAGCCGTAAATACGACCGGATCGCTGTCCCTCTCTCTCTCTCTCTCTCTGTGACGCTTGCGCACCCCCGTCCCGTCACTCCTCCGCCCCCTCGTTCTCTCGGTCGACGTCAGAAAGAAAAATCAATTAAGCCGCTTATGTGAAATATCGGCGCAATTACGCGCGATAGCCAAATCTAGTCTAGAGTATCGATAGCCGCGTTATCGACCAACTCACGGCCGGCAGGCGCACGTTGATTTCGACTGCAATCCTCCGAATCGCCCGCCGTCAACCCCTCTTTTTTCCCCTCTCATTTTCCTCCTGTCCGCGCGTGATCCGCGCATTTTTGCCGAGCGACTCGGCCGATTAATGTTCCGGCCGCGCCGAGCGCGCAGGCGCGACGCGTCGAATTAAGCGGCCAGAAAATGGCGGCCCGCGGAGGAAATTCTTTCCCCCGATCTGACGATCGGGACGGATTGGCCAATAGTGATCGGCGATCGCCAAATTAGAATACTACGCGTTCCGCCGTTGCGCAATCGACTCGGCGAACGGGATTCAGCGTGTATTGAACCGTGGTAAAACGGATAGATACGCAACGCGCGGCAAAATCGTTCGCAATCGTTATTTATATTCGGCTTGGCTCGCGCCGCCTTGGGAAAGCGAACATTTTCCTTAACATCGGGCGCCCCGCGCCGCCGATCGCTCGGTGATGTCAGACTATAGGCAGCATTCCAAGCCAACTCTTTTACGACCTTATAACTATCTCTTTATCTGTTGCATTTTTACGATCAGCAGTTATTTTGATCTTTTATTTCGCGCTTCTTTACGCTCACTCTCCTCCCATTTCGCAAATGCCGAAATTCACTTCCCTGTTATCGTGGCACGCGCTGCTCAGGTCGGCCGTGTAATATCAATCATTACTTTACGGAATAATCGTGCGAAAAGCGAGAGGTCTCGTGAAGCGAAAGTTCGATTCTTATCGGTCCCCCGGGCACTTTTTGTGCCCGAGTCTAGAATCTCCCGTCGTCACCGGAAATCTTAGCGGCGTGAAAAAAGTAGTCGAACGCTTGAGCGTTATCTGCTCTCCCGATGCGGCGACGCTTTTGTCGGAGTCCGTCTGGCGGAGGCGACGAATTATCGGAAACATCATTTTTCCGTTTTTCCCCGCCGCGCTGAGTCATGTAAATCGTAATTATCGCAGTGTCGGAGGCGCGTAGCTTTACCGTCTCTCTCCTTCTTTCGGCGCGCTCCGACGCCTGTCAACCGATGTCAAAGAGGACACTCGTCGGGCGGATATATCAAGTTCGCCTATTACTTGTAACATCGGCATAATAGGACTCCGCGAAAGCGTAATAACGTGAAACGTAATTCTCCGATCTGGCGCCGCGCGCCTTCCACCACATCGAGACAGTGTTAACGACGATATCGGGGACTGAAGCGAGCGACCCATGACGACCGCTTGTCAATTCCGAGCAGCACGGTGGAAGCGACGAGAGCAGCAGTCGAGTCGAGCAATGGTCTGAAAATACGACGTGCGGAGAGTGTTATAATGAGTAATGCGCCGCGCCCGCCCCCTCCATCCCCCTTCTCTCTCTTCATCTTCTCTCAACTCTATCTTTGCCTTTCATCCTCCCCTCCCACCCTAGCCATGCATCTTCGAGTACTCTCAACGCGCCACCGATATTACGCCGACGGGGAAGGGGGTGGTTGGATGTGGAGGAAACGAGAGCCGGAGTGGAGGAGAGAGAGGAAAGAGGAGGTGGAAGGGTTACGGGCAGTTCATTGCATGCAGTAAATTTCCTTCGATTGGTAGCAGCGCATGCCCATCACGCGAGAGTCTGCCAGGCATTCCTCTGCCTCTCGCTCGTCGGCGAGGAGGAGACGCTCGGCGGTGATCGGCAGAATCGGCATGGAGTTTCGCAGAAATCCCACAGAAAGTGCATTTTTCCCCTTTCTTTTTGTTCTCACTTCGCATGAGTAACGCTCGATGGTGGGGGTGGGGGTGGGGGTGGGGGTGGGTGGCCCGTCGTTCGCCCTTCCCGCAACCCGTTTCAGGCCTCATGCTTGTATGTCGTGCCTCAACAAACGTAACTACCTCGACCGTTCTCTCCTTTTATCACGTGCTCGAAGGCATTCGGGGTCTTTGCACTCCCGCCACGTTGTTTCTTTCCGCGGAGTTTCCTGACCTTTTAAATCGATGATAAAACGGCCGCGCTCGTGCACCGTTCAGATTTGACGGTGCCTCTCCCCCTTCTCCTGCCTCGGCGATCGGCTCCATCACGCGCTCAGACGTAATCATCTTTACGACTTTCTCTACAGACGCTTCCTGCGAACGCTATGAATTTTCTTGCCGCGATCTTTTCAGACGTCCACCGCTGGACACTCGATCCACTACTCACTCTGGCAGAAGAAGAAGGATAATACTTGGTCACTTTCTAAACGTCTCTTACATACGGTCGCGTATAGGAGCATTCGATATGCCGTATTATCATCGATACGTGTGGCGACATGTGAAGTGCGCTTCAAGTAACATAGTAAGAGATCTTTAGAGAGGAGACAATGAGCGCGTGGTCGAAACGATCGCTGCTAATAGAGGCCAACGCCACCAATGCACGCCGGTCATGATACGCGCACGCGTGTCACGAGATTGAGATCTTCCGCTTGAGCGTCGCGCGACCAACGTGACCCAAATAAATGTCGGGCAAGGTCGACGCTCCGCGTCGGGCCGCGGTTCCTTCGGGGAATTTCGTCTTGCCGTCGCGTCCCATCCTGTCCGATCTTTGTCTCCTCTGCGGTGGATTCGTCTTGTTCCGAGAAAGGAAGCGTCCGCTCCCATGGCGCGTGTAACGTCGACCGACGACACTGTGCTCTCTTCTGCGCGCATCATGCGACGGCAGAATGAAGAGCGAGAGTGAGCAGCGCGTCGATCGACGCACGAATGAGACGAGAGCAGCGGCGATGTTAGGCGCGCTGCCGATCGTAAATTGCGTACGTTGAACGATTATTAATATCTGGTTAGAAACACTCACGGGCGACACTTGGGCTGGTGCGTTCAGACGCTTTGTCGACGGCTCGACTCGGCTCGGCTCGGCTCGGCTCGGCCGTTCGACACGATGGACATAAATTACGCCGTGACTCCACGAGTCCGTGCGCGCGAGCGCGTTGTTAATTCATTCCCCCGACACTCTTGCGACAAGGCGCGTTCCTCGTAAACTAATACCGTTTCAGCGCGATATTAATCGTGGAATTTGACGGTGCTCCTTTTTCATCGGACACGCCGCGAGGCTCGGACGGTAAAGATTGTGTGGCGTTTCGTCGGGGCTGACAATGAGCGTCACTGGTCTGACAGCTGTTTCGAGCGTGTAAGATAACCCAAACTCGCCTCCGCACTGTTCGCTGCCCCTGGTAGTCGGGCTCGCGTGCGTATTCACGTGGTTTGTATTTTTTCAAGTCGTCTTGCCGAAATGCCCGTGCCCCAGCGCTACACCGTGGCCGGCCGCCTCCCTTTGATTGTCTTCTCGGAAGGAATAAGATTCTCTCTCTCTCTCTCTCTCTCTCTTTCTCTCCTTCCTGCCAGTCGGTTAGCAGATCAGCTACAAATTACCGCAGAACGGACAGACGCTTGCCTCGCGAACGCAGCCGGACAGGGCTCCAATTTTGACGATCGCGCGTATAGGAGCAAGTCTCGTGGATACACTCGAAATGTACAGAATTGTTGTCGTCCGCTTGGAAACAACTCTGGCGTACCTCATCCGCGGAAATCAATGCTCGCCTTTCACGACCGATGCCGCGTTTAACCCCACATCTGAGTGAGCGATTCTTGACACATTACAGCGCTCTTTCTCCAGTGTAATTGCAGTCCTCTCACTCTTCCGTTCTCCTCCCTGTCTTTCTCATTTCCAGCGGACCCTCGTAATCGGCATTAAGCGAGAGGCGCAATTTCGACGCTCCACCAAGACTGACTCTCCCAAATCTGGAAGTCGGTGATTAATGTTATCTGTCGACGGACACGCGACCTTTCTCTCTCTCTCTCCTCCCACTTTTTTCCCTCTCTCCTCCTTTCTCCCTCTATCCCGTGCACGCGAGCGCGAGACCGTTTGTCAGGCATTATGTGCGGCGCGATCTTTCGTCACCTTCTTGCTTCGAGCTCGACACTCCCTCGGAAGATAATTCTCGTGCGTGCTTTCGCGCAAACGAGCTGACGCCTGAATGTTGCGCGCGTTTCGTGAGCCCGAACGGCATAACGTCGTCGTCGTCGTCGTCGTCGTCGTCGTCGCGGTTGCCAGTTCCGTACGTGTTTCGCTCGAAGGTGCCGAGGATTGCGCAACGCGACATAACTCGCGCCTCGATCTCTGACTTTGATCTCGCGATAGTCTTTCTCGCTAACCTTCTATGCGCGCTTGCCAGCAACGCGTCGCAGCTCGCAGCTTATATCGCGGAAAGAATCGTCGCGGACACTTAACGCGGCACTCGTAAATCGCGCGCGAACGCCGACTCAATGGGTCTCCCGTGACACCTCGTCGAAACGTATTCTTCTCGGGCTTTATGTCCGCGGTGGCTGTAAAATCGCGTCCTTACGAGCGCAGACACTCTCGCGAACTCGGGCTATATGGATACTCGTCGTTTGACTTTCGTAGGGACCACTCGAGAATACGTTCCACGGGCTTCGTCGAAAGCGATTCGCACTCGCAATCCTCAGCTGACAATTCGAGTTCCGTCGCCGTCGTAACGCATGCCGGGAATGGCACGAGTTCGGGAAGAGGCGCGCGGGGATACTTGTTGAACGGATGAGATTTCTATTCTAATCGAATTTATAGCTCGCGCGCGAGGACGTTTCAACCGGGGATTCATGCATTCTTGATTTATCGGAAGTGCGCGGAATAGACTGTCAGCTTTTGGCCAATACCCTTCCGGAAATATTGTTTCTCCTCGCCGAAGAGAT
Source organism: Priocnemis perturbator (assembly GCA_963942575.1). NCBI lineage: Eukaryota > Metazoa > Arthropoda > Insecta > Hymenoptera > Pompilidae > Priocnemis > Priocnemis perturbator. The sequence continues at coordinate 16,790,052 of OZ012644.1, read as the reverse complement.
TCGTGCCTTTCCCGGAACGCAGAAACGTGTACTATCGGCAGCTTGCGCTCAATCAAGCGTGAATCGTAAGACGGTTAAGCGGAGCTTAATGAAATTTTTCGTAACTTACCCTCAAGATTATTTGCGTCGTCATATTTAATCAGCGGCGAGAACGCTGAATGGATTGATTCTAATTCAACAAGGTTGAAAGTTTAATTCGGCTCTAATGAAATGGCGGTTTGCCGAGTCGCGGGGTCGAGAGAATTTTCGACGCGCTCTCCGGGCATTCGATTATGATTTATCGGGAATGAAGTTCGAATAGGGTGCAAGGCGTACACCGTCATTGGACCGCAAATACCGTTTTCCTCCGGCTCCTTGCCGGAGCTTTTCCGCAAGGATTCACCGCTCCTTCTTGGCGCGCACCGAGCCACCCCTTTCGCTCTCTCGATCTTTTCCCGTCGCGCGTCCCCTTTCTCGGTTATGCGAACGGCGAGAGCCCTCTCTTATCTACACTTCTATCCTGTCTGCATTCCTTGGGGTATTACACGCCCTCGCGCCGCGCGTAACACGCCGACTCTCTTCGTCGCTGCTGCCAGAACGTACGGGGATTCCTCCGTTGCCGGCGTTCGTTGCCTCCTCGTCCTTCCACGGCTTTCCAATTCGCGCCAATGGATGAACTCTCTCTCTCTCTTTCTCTCTCTCTGTCGAGCGCGCGCGCACTCTGTCGTAGGCCACCTTTTCCCTCTAGCGGCTTCTCTTCCCTCCTGCCTCGCGCTCCGAGCGAAGGCAAACTCGTTCAAATCCCGATGCGGCACGGGAAACAGCGCAAACCCATTACGGATTCATCGTGCGCCATTAGCTAATTCTTCCTTACCCCCTAACGTCTTCCTTTCCACGCTCTCTCCCTTCGACTGGCTCGGCCCCACTGCCGCCGCCCAATCGCGCCGTGAAATTTCTCTTACGCTTCCTTCTTCTCGCCTTGCCTTCATCCTATTTTCCATACTCCCTACGGGCCCTTGCCTTTCCGCAAGACTCTCGCGACTTTTGTCGCTAAAGCTCCCTCCCGAACGGCATCCGCTCGCTCCTTGCGTCAGGCCTTCCTTTCAGCTGCCTGCTCAAAATTCGTGTAGGAGTCTGCAAGCGATGAACTTATAATACTAAATGTGAGCCGTGTTTCGAGTATCGATCAGATCTCGACGATCGTTTACGATTACCAAGACGAACGTTTCGGCGTCCGCGAAATTTCCATCACAAAAGTTGACGTCCTCGTAAAATTGATTTGACAATCTGTCGACGATATCGATTGCGCCGGGTAGAGTCGTGGTTAGGTTTCAGCGACGCGTCGTACATAGGACGATAGGAGAGGACATCAGCGTAGCCCGTCCATGAGATGAGTCGGTACGTAACCGAGATTCCGAAACGATCGGAAACGTGCCGGATTCTTCATCGCGCGCACGACAATCGACCGAAATTGCTTGGGATACGAGATGGAGGCGAAGGATGAGGGATAGACAGTGTCGGAGCGAACAGATAGAGAGAGAGAGGGAGAAAGAGAGAGTAAGACGGGGTGACGCGAATCTCGCTACGAGTGCTCATGGGAGAGAGGAATGGAACGATGGGCTGAGGGAATAAGAAAAAGAAGAAGAAAGCGGAGCGAGCAACCCCGTGCGCGCGCGATGGAACGAAAGTGCAGTCACCCGGAATAAACGAGGAGGAGAGCCCAAGTTGTTGGTCGAAGTTCAGCCAGAGGGGTTGGGAATGAGTTTGCGTCGTGGCGGTGATGAAACTTTGCCGTGACGAGAAAGAGGGGTTGTCACGCCGTTCGCCTCTAAACCCAACCGCCCGCGCCTCCCCTTTCTTAGAGCGGTAACACAGAACACAGCCTCCGCCGGCACACACCATTGTGTCGCCACGGGAGCGTTCTGCCTTTAAATGCACGACTCTCGCTATTCTTCCTGTCTTCCTTCCGCTTCCCTGTCGCGCAGGGGCCCGACCTCGACCACTTGTACGATCACTTTTGTCTCCTCGCGATACCGGCGACGCCGACGGTCTTCAGCGGCCGCGATAGGCTGCGCCCGACCCCGACTTCGCAGGGTCTATTTAACCCTTAACTACACCCTCGCGCGAGCGGTATCTTCTTCCAAGTACTTCGCGGCAAATTTGTCGCACGGGGGCTCGCGTCGGGTTTCGTTTGCTGACAAATGGGAAAAAGTGTCATCGACGTTTTTCAGGATCAGGGTGGTTCATGTTCAGATTTCATCTCTATCAATTTGATTACAGCCGCGCCTATTTGCAGTTATATCCATTTCTATTCGTACGTAATACGGCGACAATAAGACCGTGTCAAGGGAGAGTTTTGACGTCTACTTAAGCGCGCCTGAAACTTAAAGCACCGTGTCCCGTCCAACGAAGTAAATCTTACAGAACTTTTCGCCGCTCCTAAAAGCGCGGAACCAAAGAAGCTCCTGCATAATTCAGCAGCGACTACAAAAGGCCAATCTTCTCGGCGTCCGTACTTTATTGCGTTGATTTCGAATTACCTATGTTTATCGCGAAGCGGCCTTTGTGAGCGAACGATCGTGTGTGCACACACACAGACACAACACGCGCAAGTACCGACGGAGGAATGAAATGAAACGAGGGACCGTGCAGAAACGTACCATTTGTACGTAACTCAAGATCGTGCCAGGTATTTCGCGGTGCGGTGGAAATCTCTGGGCGCGTAAGTTCGCCGGAGGGCTTTAACAGGGCAGCAGAGAGTTGCGCGGCGGGCAATTGGAAGGACTTTATGGTGGACCACACATCGCGCGTCGAGGATAAAAGACACATCATCCCGCGGCTCGTCGCGGATATAAAGATGAGTATGACATATTTTTGCGCGAGTGCCCCTGAGCGTTGAGCGTCGTTCCACCATGAGACGCTATATATAGAGCGTGAGTCATGGGATTGTGAATGATAGAGGGAGAGGAGAAATGAACAGTGGGAGAGGAAGGGAGGCGATGGGGGTGTAGAAGGGACGAAGAAAGAGAGAGAGAGAGAGAGGAACACACACGACGATGGATAAAGGGAGAGAGAAGGGGAAAAATATAGCGACGGGAGAGTGTCGTCACACGCACGTCATCGCACACCTACGCGCGCGCGTGCTGTTTTAGCTGCAAATACGTTTTGCGACGGAAGACGTACAATATCAGCGTGCAGGTTCGTCTAATGCTGTACGGTTCCTGCGACGCGTGGGCGAAATGACTTGCGAACGTACGAACAGCAGTACGATTGGGGCGTTGCACGGTACATTGAACGATAACGAACGATCACCGCGGAGTTCCTTCTGTCGGCTGTTTCTCTACTTGGCTTTGCCTCTCAAATTATCACCTCTGCCATTTACGAGTCACGTGCA